>NC_069400.1:122020863-122168363 GCF_026875155.1 Cherax quadricarinatus | reverse complement strand
GTAAGACCAGAGTGAGCCCATGGTTTAATTGGAGGTGTAAAGAGGCTAAAGCCAAGTGTGTTAGAGCATGGAAAAGGTATAGAAGGCAAAGGACTCAAAGTAAACAAGGAGCTGAGCAGAAGAACCAGAAACGAATATGCAGGGATAAGGAGAGAGGCCCAGAGGCAATACAAGAACGACATAGCATCAAAAGCCAAATCTGAACCAAAGTTGTTATACATTTACATTAGGAGAAAAACAGCAGTCAAGGGCCAGGTAATGAGGCTGAGGAAAGAATGAGGGGAGCTCACAAAGAGTGACCAAGAAGTATGTGATGAATTAAACAAAAGATTTAGAGAAGTATTCACAATAGAGTCAGGAATGCTTCCAGCAAACTGTGGAGGTAGGGTGCACCAGCAAGTGCTGGACACAATACACATTACCAAGGTACAGGTGAAGAAACTGCTAGACGAACTTGATACCTCAAAGGCGGTGGGCCCAGATAACATATCTCCATGGATACTGAGAGAGGGAGCAGAGGAACTGTGTGTGCCACTAGCAGCATTCTTAAGTAAATCTATCGAAACAGGGCAGTTGTCTGAGGCGTGGAAGACAGCACATGTAGTTCCAATTTTTAAGAAAGGGGACAGACAGGCAGCATTAAACTACAGACCAGTGTCACTGATTTGTATGTAAAGTTATGGAAAAGATTATCAGGAGGAAAGTGGTGGAACACATTGAAAAGATTGGGCTCATACATGACAGCATGGCTTCAGAGATGGGAAATCCTGTGTCACAAATCTACTTGAGTTTTAAGATAAGGTAACAGAAGTAAGACAGGAGAGAGAGGGATGGGTAGATTGCATCTTTTAGACTGCAAGAAGGCTTTTGACACAGTACCACACAAGAGACTGGTGCAAAAATTAGAGGAGCAGGCAGGAATAACGGGGAAAGTACTGTAATGGATCAGGGAATACCTGAAAGGAAGGAGTGGGCAAATGTGTCGAGTGGGGTTCCACAAGGTTCAGTCCTAGGCCCGGTGCTGTTTCTTGTATACGTGAATGACATGGTGGAAGGAATAGATTCAGAAGGGTCACTGTTCGCTGATGATGCGAAACTGATGAGGAGAATACAAGTGGGCGAGGATCAGTTAAGATTACAAGGGGATCTGGACAAACTATAAGTATGGTCTGACAAATGGCTCCTGGAGTTTAACCCCAGTAAGTGTAAGGTTATGAAGATTGAGGAGGTACACAGAAGACCGCAGACAGAGTACAGGTTAGGAAACTAACAACTGTATACGTCAATTAAAGAAAAGGATATTGGGGTAAGCATTATAACGAACATGTTCCCTGAGGCACACATCAATCAAATAACTGCTGTAGCATATGGGAGATTGGCATTTAGACATCTGGGTAGATCATGTAGAAGCTATACGTGATATGCAAGGCCAGTATGGAATATAGCACCGTCAGATGGAAATCCAATCAACATTATTTCGAAACGAGGTATCTAGAAATTAGGAACAAGTGCAAAAATATGCAAGGATTAAATTATCGTAAAACTGAGGTTGAGGTATGTTTAGAGATGAGGTACAGAATCAACACAATGGACGAAACCAGATGGATAGGAGGGATAGAGGGGACTGTGATTAACGTTCAAGTACACGGTGAGGGCCCTTGACCAAGAGATAAACGGAAGTGTTTTTTCACGTTAGTAGGTATCAGTAAAATCAGGGGAGCACATGGAGGGGTGCATCCTGAACACCAAGAGGCCTGTCATAGGGATGTTAGGAAATTCTCATTAAACTTAGATAAAACTGGAATAATCTGGAGAGTGAAGTAGTGGAAGCAAGTTCCATGAATAGCTTTAAGAAGAGGTATGACAAATATCATGGATCAGGGAGAGAGTGAATTATTATCGACCAGTGAAGAGGCGGGGCCAGGAGCTATGACTCGACCCGTGCAACCACATATAGGTGAGTCGCACACACATACACAAATGCACAAACAGTGGAACCTCAACTTACGAATTTAATCCCCTCCGTGACCTAGCTCGTAACTCGATTTGATTTCATATCAAATCAATTTTCATCATTTAAATTAATTGAAATGCCATTACTCCGTTCCAGTGGAATTCCTGCTCTCAGGAGGCAGGAGAAAATACTTCAGTATAACGCTAATATCAACTCTACGGTTTATTTATCTATCACAGTTGATCTAATATGACATAAACAATAACATAGAAACATATATATATTCTAGAATGAATAAAATATGCCATTATGCAATGAATGGTGGCGGCCATTCCCGCTCCTGCTCTGACCATGTCTTCCCATGATCTTATTTAACTTAAGAGAAAACAGTGTTTATGAGGCTAAGTGCACTAGATCACAAGCTTCATATGGAAAACACTAAAACAATGTATTTATAAATAAGAAATATTGTAATAAAGTTGGTAGAACGAAATAATGTATAAGTAAAAGGGACACTCAATTTTGTGTATCATATTTTTGAATGCAACTGTTTCGTCCGAGCTTTGCCTATAAACTCCCTGAATTGTCAAACTGCTACTAATGTCCACTATTGCACTTGTGGTCCTTGCAGACTTTAGCAACTGCATATTGATCTTAGTAAAATAACCTCATTGAGAATTTTAGATATAAATGGATTAATTTGTGGATGAATATCTAACATGTTGAAAGAACTGCTGTTTTTTCGTACCAGCTTTGTCCCTATTATCAAACTCGCCCCTATTTTCAAACTGCCGGGTACTGGACCTGTCCGCCAGCCCGCTCTGTCCGCGTCCCTGCGCAGACTCCTTGAGCCAGTCTTGCTTTGTTGATGCTTGAGTGAACAATAACCTGCACTCTCGTTCAGAGATTTTACGATTAATTCATTGTGTTAAGTGCTTGTGGGACTGAAATAAGCTACCATGGTCCCAAAGAAACTTGCTAGTGGTACCCCTGTGGTAAAGAAAGTGAGAAACACCATAGATGTGAAGAAGGAAATAATACAGAAGTATGAGAGTGGTGTGAAACTTGTTGAGCATGCCAGGATGTATGGGAAAAACAAGGAAGCTGATTTCCCCATTTTAGGGAAATCTTAGAGGTGCCAGAAACAGAGGACTGTGAACAGTTATTTTGTGAGACAGGGGTCCAGTGACTATCAAGCTGGTCCTAGTGGCATTAAAAGGCAGAGAAGGGAAGTAACCCCAGAGAGGGCTTTGATACCTAAAGTCCTTATGGAGGGGGATTCCCCTTCCAAATACTAACCCCAACTCCCTCCTCCTCCCTATCTTCCAGATGCCATCAACAATCTTCAATAAAGGTAAGTAAAAATGTTATTTTATATGTTTATTTAAATTTATTAATACATAATTATACACTATATTTGTTGTGTGTATGTAAAACTATAATTAATCTCTATAAAATGTATTTTTTTTTGCGTGTGTGTGAATATTTTTGGGTTTCTGGAACGGATCAATTATATTTACATTATTTCTTATGGGAAATATTGCTTCACTTTTCAAACTTTTCGAATTTAGAACTAGCTCCTGGAATGGATTAAGTTCGAAATTTGAGATTCCACTGTAAACTGGTTTTTAAAGTGTACGTGCATATTTACCTTGGAGAAGAGATGCTGGCAGAGCAGCATATGCTGTCATTGGCCCTATAAACCCCAACAACAACAACTTTGGAGGAGTTTGTTTTGTCTCGTCCTTTTTCTCTCATTTAATCACTTACTTGCTACACTTTATTGCTGAACTTAACTGTTAGCTTTTTTCACTTCACTTTTCACTGATTTACTTATTACACAATTAATGCTATAACCCGCACACCTCACTTGTGTCTATGATTTCATGCTTTAATTCCATGGACATCATCCTCTTTTTCTTCTCAGCACTGTCCTTTGTGCTTACTTTCTTAGGACCCGTGGTTAGAAAAAAGAAATTTGGCAAAATAACTGCACAAAACGCAAGCAAAACACGAGAAATGCTTCCACGGCGAGGTAAATGCGTATACTGCCCAGCAGATGTTGTGGCATTTGCTGTGCCAACTAGTGGCAGTGTTCTGAAGGTGTCTCATTATTATTACAATGGGGAAGCGCTAAACCCTTAGGAATATACAGCGCCTGTGGGGGGAGAGGGTGGAAGGTATTCAGGCTTAATTGAAGGAATTGGAGCACAGATTCAATTCCCTAGATCAAGAGCCCCTTACCAGTGTCAAGGAACCTCCCTTGAGGGTAAGCTCGCTTGTATTTTGGATTTTGGCTCATAACTCGGCAAAAAATCTACAGAGCGACAGCTTGTATCGAGAATCGTCGCTCGTATCTTGAGAAACTTGTATGTTGGGGCACTCGTAAGTCGAGGTTCCACTGTGTGTGTACTCACCTATTTGTGGTTGCAGGGATCGAGTCTTAGCTCCTGGTGTGTGTGTGTGTGTGTGTGTGTGTGTGTCCACCTCTGGTGTAAATTGTGTGACCCATTGCCTCAGAAAAGTGGATAAAAAGGCTTCAAGGAAGAATATTTGGTTTCTTCCTGAAGCCATTTGAATATTCCACTTCTCCACCCCATATTTTCATTCTTTTTTACCAATAGGTATATTTTATTACATAATACAGTACAAAATATTAAAAGAGATACAGTGGAACCTCAAATTTTGAACTTAATCCGTTCCAGGAGCTAGTTCTAAATTCGAAAAGTTTGAAAAGCAAAGCAATATTTCCCATAAGAAATAATGGAAATACAATTAACCCGTTCCAGAAACCCAGAATATTAACAAAAAACTACATTTTATAGATATTAATTATAGTTTTACATACAACAAATATAGTGTACAATTATGTATTAATAAATTTAAATAAACATGTAAAATAACATTTTTACTTTATTGAAGATTGGTGATGGCATCTGGAAGATAGGAAGGAGGAGAGAGGGAGTTGGGGTTAGTATTTGGAGGGGAATCCCCCTCCATAAGGACTTTAGGTATCAAAGCCTTCTCAGTCTTTTAATGCCACTAGGACCAGCTTGATAGTCACTGGACCCCTGTCTCACAAAATAACTGTCCAGAGTCCTCTGTTTCTGGCACCTCTTTAAGATTTCCCTAAAATGGAGAAATCAGCTTCCTTGTTTTTCCCATACATCCTGGCAAGCTCAACAAGTTTCACATCACTCTCATCTGTATTATTAACTTCTTCACATCTATGGCGTTTCTCACTTTCTTTACCACAGGGATACCACTAGCAAGTTTCTTTGGGCCCATGGTAGCTTATTTCACAGTCCCACAAGCACTAAACACAATGAATTAATCATAAAATGTTTGAATGAGAGTGCAGGTTATTGTTCACTCAAGCATCAACAAAGCCAGACTGGCTCAAGGCACCTGCACCGGGACGTGGACAGAGTGGGCTGGCGGACAGGTCCGGTACCCGGCGGTGCAAAAATAGGGGCGAGTTCGATAACAAGAGCAAAGCTGGTAAGAAAAAACCGATCGATTTTTGAAGATTTCGATATGCGATACGTTCGAAATTTGAGGTTCCACTGTAGCATTGTTGATATAAAGATGGCATATACAACACATGAGATGTGAGAGATACATGTCAAGTACATATTGTTATGTGTTTGTCACTGATTATAATGCGAAAATCTCATCCAGTTCCTCAGAGTTGGGGTGTATATAAAACAAGCAGAGCTGTTATTATTAACACATCCGCTATTTTCCAGTGGGGCAGGGTGGCCTGAAAAAGAAAAACTTTTATCATTATTCACTCCTTCACTCTCTTGCCAGAGGCGTGCTCACACTATGGTTGTAAAACTGCAGCATTAACACCTCCTTCAGAGTGCAGGCACTGTACGTACCTTCCCATCTCTGGACACAAGTCCAGAGCTATATAAAATGTTTTTTTGTGGCATCTGTGCCTGAGTCCTTTAGGGCTTCACTCGGGGAGCTAAGCCACTCCCCAGGCCTGGTTTCAAATCCTGCTGACTACCTCTGCTTGGTTCTGCATAGTCAGAATATACAGGAGGAGAATGAAATAGCTTGAAACCATGCCTGAGGATCACTGGTATGCTTGGGACTAGGAAGATGTGTGGCTTGTAACCTGGCTGCCTAGCTTTTTGCGGCATCCGTGGCTGAGTGGTCTAGCATCACTTGGGGAGCTATGCCACTCCCCAGATGTGGTTTTGAATCCTGCTGATGGCCATCTTTCTGTGCGTGTGAGAATGTGCGTGTCTCGTTAAAGTGAACTCTTGTTTTAATGCATTTCGAAAATATGAAAAAAAAAAAAATTGTGAATCAAATAGTTGAGAGACAACGGACACTCCACCGGTTCCATAATTGTCTTGTGTGTGTATGTGTGTGTGTGTGTGTGTGTGTGTGTGTGTGTGTATAATGCAACCACGAACAATTGGTTTTCATGTAATAAACTGTGGCTAGCCGGGGATCTGACCCGTGTTATTTTAGCCTGCCTTATGGGAAGCAAGTCAAAAAATCATAATAGTGATTGATGGCTCAGTGGTTAGAACGTCGTGGTTTTTGACTTGCTTCTCCGAGGTGGGCTAAAATAACATGCATTCGATCCTTGGCTAACCACAGTTTGTTTACACACACACACACACACACACACACACACACACACACACACACACACACAGCAGTTCTTAATCGGGCGAAGGTAAGGCCATTGGTGAAATGCCTATGATTTTAAACTGATGGAAGATAGAGGTATGGGTGTGTGTGGGAAACAAGCAGGTTGCAACACTAGGGTTGGAAACAGTAAATGTATAAAAGGCATTCAGCATGAAGTTATAAATAAAGACAATAGATCAGGCCAGCAAACAAAGGGGGACAGCAGAGGGCAGCAAGGGACTAGCTCCCTTAAGGTTTGCTATACTAATAGCAGGAGTGTAAGAAATAAAATAGACGAGCTAAGATTAATTGCAAGTGCAGGAATCATAGATATTATTGCTATAACAGAGACCTGGCTCAATCTGAAAGATAGAGAGATGCCCTCTGAATGTCACATACAAGGCTATGAATTATTCCACACTGACAGGGTCAACAGGAAAGGTGGTGGAGTAGCGATGTATGTCAGAGACAATTTAAATTGTTGTGTTAGACAAGATATTAAATTAGAAGCGTCAGCCACTGAATCTGTTTGGTTACAGCTTCTCGAGGGCCGAGAAAAACTAATTTTGGGTGTGATTTACAGGGCCCCAAATCTTGATAGGGAGTGCAGTAAACTTCTATGGGACGAAATTCGTAAGGCATCTACATACGAAAATGTTGTGCTAATGGGAGATTTCAACTATAGACAGATTGACTGGAGCAATTTGACAGGAAATTTAGAGTCAGGTGACTTTCTTGATACGATCCAGGATTGTTTTTTAAAACAGTTTGTGACAGAGCCAACTAGGGGAAACAACCTCCTTGACTTGGTTCTTGCCAGTAGGGCAGTGGTTCCCAAACTGGGGGTAAATTACCCCCTGGGGTAATTTAACCATTTTTGGGGGGTAATGGAGGGGTGACAGAAAAAAAGTTATGAATTCTGAAAATCAAGAAAACAATGCGGTACCCGGTATGAGGATTATTGTTAACTTTGTCTTAGTATATAAAGTTGTAAAGTAAACCTATTATAAGTAAGTAATAAAGTTAAACCAAATAACAATAAACATCAAAAACTAATATACAGTATTAGAAAAGAAGAAATATATAGCTAAGTGTGTGGAAACCCAAAAGTATTTTGACAAGTATGCTTCAGGACAAAAGTCACTCAGTAGCCCAGATCGACCTGTCCAGTACGCGTCACTCACTTCCTGAGGCTGCCTCTATTTCACACTGTCAGTTTATCTGTGAGCATCAGCCGAGGTAGACATAAGCTGGTATGAAGCCATGAATTCCTAAACTAGCTTCAAGTATGCAACTCCATCCATCCCACTGATGTTCTTGACATCTTTGGTAATAGTCATTAGAGATGCACAATGTTCAAATACAATAAATAAAAGAAAATATCTCAAGTGTTTTAATTTAGCCATATATATCAATAATAACAACATTTTGTGAAAGGGGTAACATGCTTTGTGGCATGTTAAATTGGGTAACAAGCTGAAAAAGTTTGGGAACCACTGCAGTAGGGAAACACTAATTAATAATCTTGAGGTTAATGATGAGCTTGGGGAAAGTTGACACAAATCACTCAGTTTTAATATATCATGGAATTCCCCTAATAATGGCAATCAAGTCTCTGTCCCTGACTTCCGCTTGGCTGATTTCATAGGACTGAAAAATTACTTAGGTGGGCTGAACTGGAATGACCTACTAAGGATCATGTAGGTGGTGATGGTTGCCGATATGATGCTTTCCAGGGCATAGTTCTAGCTGCTCAGTCAAATTATGTTCCAAATAGGGAAATCAGATCAAACAAAAATGATCCTAAATGGATGAACAATAGATTAAAATATCTGATTGGTCAAAAGAGAGGCATATATAGGCAAATCAAAAGAGGAGATGGGCAATTAAGAAATCGATATATTCAGTTAAAGAGAGAAATAAAAAAGGGAATTAGAAAAGCAAAAAGAGATTATGAGGTTAAAGTTGCAAGAGAATCGAAGACTAACCCAAAAGGATTCTTTCAGGTATACAGAAGTAAGATCAGGGACAAGATAGGCCCACTCAAAAGTTCCTCGGGTCAGCTCACTGACAGTGATAAGGAAATGTGTAGAATTTTTAACACATACTTCCTCTCAGTTTTTACACAGGAGGATACCAGCGATATTCCAGTAATGATAAATTATGTAGAACAGGACGATAATAAACTGTGCACGATTAGGGTCACAAATGACATGGTCCTTAGGCAAATAGATAAATTAAAACCTAACAAATCCCCAGGCCCTGATGAACTGTATGCAAGGGTTCTAAAGGAATGTAAAGAGGAGCTTAGCACACCTTTGGCTAATTTTTTCAACATATCACTACAAGCTGGCATAGTGCCAGATAAGTGGAAAATGGCAAATGTGATACCTATTTTCAAAACAGGTGACAGGTCCTTAGCTTCGAACTATAGACCAATAAGCCTAACCTCCATAGTGGGAAAATTTATGGAATCAATAATTGCCGAGGCAGTTCGTAGCCACCTTGAAAAGCATAAATTAATCAACGAATCTCAGCATGGTTTTACAAAGGGGCGTTCCTGCCTTACGAATTTATTAACTTTTTTCACTAAGGTATTTGAGGAGGTAGATCATGGTAATGAATATGATATTGTGTATATGGACTTCAGTAAGGCTTTTGACAGGGTCCCACATCAGAGACTATTGAGGAAAATTAAAGCACATGGAATAGGAGAAATTTTTTCCTGGATAGAGGCATGGTTGACAAATAGGCAGCAGAGAGTTTGCATAAATGGGGAGAAATCAGAGTGGAGAAGCGTCACGAGAGGTGTTCCACAGGGGTCAGTGTTGGGTCCCCTGCTGTTCACAATCTACATAAACGACATAGATGAGGGCATAAAGAGCGACATCGGCAAGTTTGCCGATGACACCAAAATAGGCCGTCGAATTCATTCTGACGAGGACATTCGAGCACTCCAGGAAGATTTGAATAGACTGATGCAGTGGTCGGAGAAGTGGCAGATGCAGTTTAATATAGACAAATGCAAAGTTCTAAATGTTGGACAGGACAATAACCATGCCACATATAAACTAAATAATGTAGATCTTAATATTACGGATTGCGAAAAAGATTTAGGAGTTCTGGTTAGCAGTAATCTGAAACCAAGACGACAGTGCATAAGTGTTCGCAATAAAGCTAATAGAATCCTTGGCTTCATATCAAGAAGCATAAATAATAGGAGTCCTCAGGTTGTTCTTCAACTCTATACATCCTTGGTTAGGCCTCATTTAGATTATGCTGCACAGTTTTGGTCACCGTATTACAGAATGGATATAAATTCTCTGGAAAACATAGAGGAGGATGACAAAGTTGATCCCATGTATCAGAAACCTTCCCTATGAGGATAGACTAAGGGCCCTGAATCTGCACTCTCTGGTAAGACGTAGAATTAGGGGGGATATGATTGAGGTGTATAAATGGAAGATACGAATAAATAAAGGGGATGTAAATAGTGTGCTGAAAATATCTAGCCTAGACAGGACTCGCAGCAATGGTTTTAAGTTGGAAAAATTCAGATTCAGGAAGGATATAGGAAAGTACTGGTTTGGTAATAGAGTTGTGGATGAGTGGAACAAACTCCCGAGTACAGTTATAGAGGCCAGAATGTTGTGTAGCTTTAAAAATAGGTTGGATAAATACATGAGTGGATGTGGGTGGGTGTGAGTTGGACCTGATAGCTTGTGCTACCAGGTCGGTTGCCGTGTTCCTCCCTTAAGTCAATGTGACCTGACCTGACTAGGTTGGGTGCATTGGCTTAAGCCGGTAGGAGACTTGGACCTGCCTCGCATGGGCCAGTAGGCCTGCTGCAGTGTTCCTTCGTTCTTATGTTCTTATGAAATCTGTCAGTCATGTCTATGCAGCTCATTTAGGCGAGTATACTCTTCTCCAATTTAGAGAGGCTCGGAAACTGGAACAGCTCACGACAAGGCTATGTTACATGTGAATAACTGTAACCTGGACAGAAAAGTGGAAAGGGTTGATTTGACTTTGGTAAAATTAACCTCATTTCCTTGAAATTGAAAATTAACTTAGTTGAGCGTTGTGAATACATCTGACAAATAAGCAATGTCATGGTTAATGTTTCTGGTTCATCTCATAGAACAGAACTGCAGTCTCGGAAGAATTTAGCAACTTGCAGTGCATACAAACCTAGAGACTTGGCCCTTGCGGATGTGAAAATCTGATCATCACCAATACCCACAGCGTCTGCTGACTGGCGTCTGGCGTGTCCGAACAAAAATTCGAAGTTTTTTATGTATAACTGTTAATTTTGTGGCAATTTTATTCCTTTTAAAGCATTTGTGTTAACTTAGGTGTTTGTGACTTAGATTTTTGTCTTATAGATTTTGCAGACCAAACGCTCCCTTGGCTCTGATGCAACTCTGTCACACCCCTGCCACCCCCTTTTTCCTCTGATCACATCATGATAGAACAGGAAAGTATAAATGCGGGGGTAGAAAACTCCAGAAATAGAATATGAGAAGATGTGTTCAGTAAATTTAGTTTCTACAACCAGAGAATTGAGACAAAAGCAAACAGAATTCTCAGAGATAAACTGGTAAGCACTCGGAAACCACACCAGTGCATGGAAAAAACCTTAGATAGGAAGAATACATGGTCTGTAAAATATCTGCTGCTGAGAAATCTAAAAAGTAAATTGTGTCCAGGATGCTGCTAGAAACTCCAAATATTTCAAGACATGCAATATCTACCACATTGGTTCTTCTCACTCCTAAAGAATGTTATACCTTCCTGGCCAGTGCATGAAATCACAGCTTCCCTATCTTCATCAACATTTAAGTTCCTAAGAATATTCCCTCTAGCATTTAACATTTCCTCAAAATATTCCCTTCTGCACAAAACCTCCAACTTTCCATCTAATAACTCTCTTCTGTTTTTAACTGTCAAATCCATTCGTTCCCTAGGCTTTTTCTTAACTTAACTTTTCTTATTCCTAGCAAAATTTCTTGACAGCACTTTACCCACTCCCCCATTTGCTCTGTTTTTACATTCCCTTACCCTACTCTCTTAACTTCTTTTGTCTTCACATTTCCCTCCTTGTATCATTTCTGTCTTTCATAAACCTCTCATATTTTAACTTTTCATTCTTCTCACTATTTACCTCATCATTCCACCAATCGTTCTTCCCTCCCGCACCCATCCTCTTCTATCCACAAACTTGTGCTGAACACTTAACACTGCACTCTTAAATCTACCCCGTACCTCTTCAACCTCCTCATTACCTATGCTCTCACTAGCTCATCTTTGTACCAATAGTTGCTCATATCTTACCCTAACCGAGTTTATAAACGCGTTCTCCTTGTACCTCATCCGCCTTTTACTCTCATTGTAGCTTCGACTAAAAAAAAGACCTGACATCTGATGCCCTTCTTTATACATGCATAACAGGAAGCCTACTCCACCTTTTATCCACTCATACATAATCCAACAAACTATTGTCATTACGCCCTGTTTCACATATCGTATACCTGTTTATCCTCTCTTAAAATATACATTACCTATTACCAAACTTTTTATTTAAACAGAATTCAGTCAAAGGCAACACATTATCTACGAATCAGTTAAAAGTAAAATGGTGAAAATAATAATAAAAAATTAAGGTAAAAAAAGCAGCAGTTTTATGACATGACCATATTTATCTGTATTAACCTGTTAAACATGTGGTATCTTACTGCAAAATTGGTTAATGATATCAGAGGCTATGATGGATATATGGTCCAGTTGGCCACTGGCAGTAACAGCCTGGTTGATCAGGCAAGCCTGGCCCAGCGCTATCTGCGAGAGTAGAAAAACTCTCGAAAGCCTTCTGTGATATATGGTAGGTACTCGCAAAGCTTCAGTGAGTGATGAAAGATTCGGTGTTTATCTACCAATAAAGAACAAATACTGACATAGTATACTCTTTGATTCTTTGACCAACAAAGAAAAAACTTAGATTGAAATACAGCACATCCATTCTGACAATTGCTGTCAGTCTTATAATTCCTTGATAAAGTTTACAATAAAAAGTTCTATTGTATGTTACTATTTAGGTGTTTGTGTCTATGTAATATATATATAAAGTATATTTGGATAAAATGCGAGTGCCAGGCCAAATGGTCCCTCTGACACCCAACACCATCTGTTGATGGTAATTTAAGTGGAAGGTGGGGGCACAAGTGGTATTAGGTAAAAAGAGAAGTGAATGATAATGTAAGAGAAGTGCCAGCTAGTGAAAGATATGAGAAAGTTTTTAAAATGTTGGCTGTGTATGGTTTATATCTAGAAAATGCTGCGTTAGTGTGTAAAACGGAGGATTGTGATTATAGGAGGGTGTGAGAAGGGAAAATAATGTTAAAATGAAAGTTAAGGTAGGGCAAGTTTGCATGAAGACTTTTACATTGTAAAAAGTAAATTATGCAGTGCTTGGAGAGAGAGGGAGGGAGGGGGAGGTTTAAGTGGAGGAAGAGGGTGCTAGAGAAGAGGAAAGGAGAGAATGGGTGAAGTATTTATGATTTTTTGCTGATAATAAATTTTGTAAGATTTTTTTTTTATATTTTATTTAAAACCATACATAAGACAATAAGATCAAACCAATAGATTACAGATCAAGAATAGTATCTAAATTCATAAATTACATTTATACACAAACATGTTCCTTTACATTTTTAACAGTATTTCTCCTATTGCAATTACATTCCAACATACTGATACTGAAAACCAACTTTGCTGTACAGTAAACCTATAGTATCTCCCATATTCGTATAATATTGGCAACATGCTTACTACACGGAATTTAACAAACTTTACCCCCATCCCAATACTACTACCCCCGAGTTATACTTCTTACATCCTATTATACACTTAGAATTTTATAAAGCAAACCCCTACCTCACCTCCTTTGCTTGACTGACTGACTGACTGAGTGCCACACATCTGGCACAGCAAAGACTACAGAAGAAGAAATAAATAATAATTTCATAATCACACCAACTTAATATCAACACATTCCGTATTGTTACAAAGTAACTAATATCATACTATGTACAATTGAACCTACTGATAGATTACATGTCAAGAATATTACCTAATCTCATTACATTACATTTGAATCTTACAACGTGTGTATACATATCAACTGTACTACTACTACATTTTCATGTACATTTCACATGACTGAAACGTATAATAAACTGTGCAATAAGATCACAGTAAACAGGTGATATAATAACTGTATAATACAGTAACCTAACCCGTTCCCGCCTTCTTAACCTGATGACATGTTATCAACACGAAATTTTACCAAATATACCCCCATCCTAATACTACAACATCCATGTTGTACAATTTACAACATATAATGGTATAAACCTTGGTAATAAATACCGACAAGTTGGTTTAGAAAGACACGTAAGCAAACACTATAACATATTTATTAGAAAACGTTTCGGTCCTGGGACCTTGATCACTTCTAACATACAGAGGTAGAAAGACATTATATATATAGGCGGAGAGTGAGATGTGACGCACGTGACCGCCTATATATATAATGTCTTTCTACCTCTGTATGTTAGAAGTGATCAAGGTCCCAGGACCGAAACGTTTTCTAATAAATATGTTATAGTGTTTGCTTACGTGTCTTTCTAAAACAACATATAATACACATAAAGTATCAAAAGGAAAACCCATTCCCCACCTTCAGTGCTTGTTAGACTGAGTTCCACCGTTCTGGCACATTCAAAAATTTTTCATAATCACACTGACAAAATATTAAAACATTCAAGTCCTGTGACAATAGAAAAATACATCTACACTCCAGATAACCTCTATCCTCCTAACAACTCCAATCACTACGTATTCGTACATAAACGGACCATAACTACATCTTCATACTACCTCCTTCAACAAACAAATATAAAGAATACAAAACAATATAATTAACCTTCAGTTCTGCCATTGAAACTGTCCTTTCGTCCACTACGACAATCACAGTTTTATTTAAACTGATACAAGGGTCCGTGATGACTTTCACACATCGATCTATACCAAGCATCCACAAAATCTAATAGAACGTATTTATCTATATAATTGAAGTTTTCATACTAAGCACCAAAATTAAAAATACATACAAAGTAAAATATATATTTTATAATTAAGCTTATACCTTTGACATCTGTTGTTGTTAACATGTACCCTAAGAACATGACTCGTGTTTTCCACCTCATTCTCAGCCCACTAACACACATCATGCTACAACTTGTTCCAGGAAACCAGCCCGTCGCTTCCCGTTACCTTACATTTAAATCCCATAAATCCCGTAATTTGAAACTCCTGTAGCCTTCACTAAATGCCCTCTCCCATCTTTCCCCAAACACTTCCCTATTCTGGCACTTCGTTCTATAAAAAGTCGCTGCTAACATTTTAGTTCTTTCATCTTTCAGTCACTCCCACCTCCCTCATAGCCCAAGACATATAAATAAAGTCCGTAACTATATACCAACACTTCATTCTCTACCATTTGATTCACCCCACCTATATCTAAACTTAAAGCCCTCAACACCTGTAACCCCCCTCCCTCCCACTAGCCTAAACACCTTTCCTAACCAGACCCGTACTGCTTCAATACGATCGCAAAAATACACCGCATGGAAAATAGTCTCCATGCAGCCACACGCCTTGCATTCACCACCCTCCCGTATCCTCCTATTGAATAAGACCACCCCAGACGGCAAGACCCCATGTAAAAATCTAAACATTACCTCTTGTACCCTGGGTTTCACGCGTAATTTGTTCAGACGCTACTTGCCATCAACTCCTTCAAGGACTCGCAATTTAATGTGTGACGGTTCTCTCACTGTCATTAAGATCCTCAACATTGCCTCACCTAATAATAACTCCCTAACCCCCCCCTTCCACCACCGTTGCATATCCTTACGTATTCTATTAAGTCCACCTTCCCTCATACTTTTTAAGAAGTATCAGTAAGGTGAGTAGCAAATTTTGTCAGTTTAGAGTTATTTAAACTTGTTAAATGTGGATGAAATGTCTTGAACGGGGCAAATGGAAATGGAAATCAGTGACCGTGAGTAGTCAGAAATGCTGTAAATGGATAGATTTTTAGTTTTGTTAGGTGTCAGGGACATGACAGAAATCCCCGTTACGAATTATAAGATATTAAAAACCGAACTTAATAATAGTCTTTTTTATTTTATTTATATTAATAATCAGGATGATTATTATTCTTAAGCCTGAAGGGCAAATATAACTCCAGGTAGCCTTGGAGACGGTGAAAAAAAAGTCTCCGGGACGTAGTGTAGTCTCGATCTGATTATGACAGGTGGTAATGTCAGTTGATGCTGTTGGCTGAGGTAGGTGCCGAGGTTGGAAATGAGCGGTAGGACAATGTAACTTCCCTCCACACATAAGTATTATAAACTCGGATAACAGCAGTAGCAACAGCAGGAGCTGCTGGGTGTCCGTGAATTGTAGAGGAGAGGTGATTCCTCTAGTATCTGAATTACTCCGCCCTTTCCACTCAGGCACTATAAAAGCTGACCAGGCAAATGTGACAGGCCTGAGGAATACAAACTAATAAAATTGAAATACGTACAGGAGGTAACTGTGGTTATGGGCCACAACTTTAACAGAATATTGTGCCACCTGTATGTATGGACATTACCATCACCAGTTAACAACCCAATATGCCTCATCAGAACAGTTGGGATTCTCGTAGTGAAGCGAGTCTTACCTGACGCTCAGCTTACAAAGGTATCCACATTGCGTTGCAGACCATTTCCAACGACACTTACCTAATTACCTAGATTACATCACCAGGACTTTTTCCCATACGTAAGGGTTGGTGCACTTGCTATCTGTTTTTCTTTGAGGGAAAGTTGCAGAATAGAATGTAAAATATTTAAAAGGAATAAGTTATTTGTGTAAAGTGTAGTTTATGGCATAATTGTTCATTCAGTTATGTGTAGATGAAATAGAATTGGTGGATTTAAGAAAAAGTGTGATATGTAGATTGTTTCTTTCATATGTAGGTGAGCAATACTCGCATAAGAGTAAATAGTATTTAATTGTGTTTATTTATCTGTTAATCTGCTTTTAGAAGTGGAAATAAAATGAATGCAAGTGTTGGAGGTGTATTAAAAGATGATTCATGTGATATAAAAGTGGAAGATGCCATAGTTCCAGCGTATTACTAATTATGGTTTTTTTGGGAGTGAAATTTAGCATTGTGGCAGAGTTCGGGAGGGTGTGTAAAAGGATGTTTAAAAGTTAACACGAAGAAAAGCAAGGGGGTTAGTGTTATACAAAATACGGTGATTGGTGGGAAGGAGTATGCTTAAATATATATAAATATTTAGGAGTGGAAGAAGTTTGTGTGGAAGCAAAAAAAAAGGACAGTGAAGTGTAGTGATTAGCCAAGTGTCGCTTAGTATAGGCCTCGGATCACCGAATAATATAAACAAACAGTTGACAGATGTCCCCAGTGTCTAGATACTAAGTCACTTTCACTTTTAGTAAACTTGTATAACAGTTATCCTGCGTACTAGACTTATACCACAAATAAAATAGTGTTGAGGAAATCAGTGTACCTGTACAGGTATCATACAGTACCTAGGAATAGTGATTAAACGTTGCCAGACATCCCACAGGAGTCAGTCTTTTTTTTTTTTTTTTTTTTTTTTACCAGAAAAAATGTGGTATTAATAGCTACAGTACAGTCCCATGTAAAGCAACATAATATATAAATTGGAAGGCAGTAAGGTTGTCAGTACCCAACCACCACACAGGCTGCACATGTCAGCAGATAACTGCCATGAGTCATGATAAGTTATCAGTTGATGCCGGTCAATTTGTAATAAGAGTTTGGAAAGATAAGAAAAGTGCATAACAACACAGGGTAATAAAAAGGTTCACAGAAAACATAACAGATAGAAAAGAAACACATGCAACCTCACACAGTTATACAAGGAATACAACACAGCAACATAACAGGGAAACGCAAGTACAAATGACCGCAAACTGGGAAAACTCAACAATGCAAAAGGTGTTCCAGCTGCTACTATTGTTGAACTTGGTGCTGTTTTGGAAGACGCTCCTTGCTCAGATCAAGAAATGTGAGGTAGTGTGCCAGCTGGTGATAGTGGTCATGGTGTTTTGAATAAACATGTACATATCTAGAAGTATAAAATAGTGCTGCAGCTGGTGGTGTTACTGATTTGGATGTTGCTGCTGGTAACTTGTGTTGGTACACTTTAGAAACAGTGATGGTGCTGATTTTGATGCGGTTGCTGAAGATGGTGTTGGTGCAAGTCTAGAAATGCACCAATTTGAAACACAGCTCACAAATTTCGGTGAACAGAAAACATAATTGTGCAAATTCCGTACTTGGGGTGTCTGTAGACTTGGAATATCTAGGAAAAAAAAAAACGAACGGGAAATGCAATATTCTCTCTCTCTCTCTCTCTCTCTCTCTCTCTCTCTCTCTCTCTCTCTCTCTCTCTCTCTCCAAAAAAAAAAAAAAAAATAATGCCGTGACCTTTTGACTAAAGGATTGTCGTTCTGCCTACTCGAAACATTTTCGCCCTGCAGTGTGTTATACACCAGTCTACGAAAAACATTGCTACATCCCAAACTGACCTTCATACCATTTGAAAGGGACTAGGAGGTACAGACTCCACAACCATTCAATAGCATGATATTTTTTAGTCCCAGGAAGCAGATAAAAATGGTAAGAAATAACTGAATTGTTCCTCCACTTCTAAGCCTTGTTGGATTGTAGGCAGGAACACAACCACGAGATATTAATGGCAACACAAACTAACTCCTCCCAAGAAACCAGCAGTACTTCTCTACATTACTTATATGGTATTTCTCTACAGCACTTCTACGGTATTTCTCTACAATACTTTTACGGTACTTCTATACAGTACTTTCTGCAGTACTTCTACGGTACGTCTCTGCAGTACTTCACGGTACTTCTCTACAGTACTTCTACGGTATTTCTCTGAAGTACTTCTACGGTACTTCTCTGAAGTACTTCTACAGTACTTCTCGGCAGTACTTCTACGGTATTTCTCTGAAGTACTTCTACAGTACTTCTCTGAAGTACTTCTACGGTACTTCTCTACAGTACTTCTACGATACTTCTCGGCAGTACTTCTACGGTCCTTCTCTACAGTACTTCTAGCGGAACTTCTCGTTTAGTACTTCTACAATACTTCTCATACAGATTTATACAACATTTGTTAGTACTTCTGAAATACTTCTGCCAGTACTTTTACTACTTCTAGCCTAAACTCTCCTTCCTGCCCCCACTCCCTTCTGCCTGTTCATTTTGCCCCCCTCCCCTTCTGCTTCATTTTTCCCTTCTTTCCCCTTCTTTCTCTTTCCTTTTCTCCCCCTCCCCCCCCCCTCGTTGTCTTCTGGCCTTCTTGTCTTTTTTTCTCACTGTTGTGATTTGGCAGTGTGTCATGAGGGATCTTTAGAAGAGTGAAGGTAGCAGTGACACCAGCGGAGGGTCTGTTATGGTAGTGTATTTGTAATGCCAAAGATGGAGCTCACCCTTTGTCACACGTCTCTTCCCACTTAGGTCGGCCTGCGGCCTAGCGTTCACAATTAAAATGGCTCAGGACAAAATGAAGCGTCATGTTAAAGTTACTGTCGTGTGTGAGATTTTTGGTGATTTGTTTGAACCACAATATTGTGACTTGATTAACACATCATGTGGTTAGGTATAGACTCAAAGTTTATGCAAGTTAAATCCATCTCTTAAATACAAAGCTGCATACCATTCATGTTCTCTTGCAGCCATTTCTTAACCTGCATAAATATTCTGTGGCTTTGAATCTTGTGCAATGGGAGAAATGCTGCTTAACTACATTTACATAATACGCGCCGTTTGTTGTTGCATTATTGGGCAGGAATTATACTTCCCCATAACTTTAGGCTTCAGTAATCCACTGTCCATATTGAATAAAGGTTCGCATTATTATGGGTAGGATTTTCCTCCCAGTAGATTCAGATGGTATCCCAGTTTCTTTGTAGAGACGATAGTTCATGACTTTCTGATACATGTGCTATTAAATTAGAAGGATTTTGCTTTAGTCATGATAGTGTTAACCAAAGATATATCAGTACTTCCCACTTTAGGTTATCAATAGTAAGTGAGGTCATTTTAACCTGTACAGGTTTTTAGTTCCTTAGGAGAAATGGTGTCAAGGGGCAGATCATCAGAGGCAGCCATGGGACAAATATGGCGGATTTCCAAATTTCTCAGGACTTGTCTGTGTGAACACGAGAATCTGGAGCTTTTTTCCAAGGCTGAGTTCGGTCCAAGTGCTCTTGAACATTTTCTATGGAAGGTAGCAGGGTTAAAAGTTACTGGGGCCAAACAGGACAAAAATAGTACTTGGTCATGCAAAACGTGACTGTTCCCGCTCAGTTGCTGAAAGTCACTGGTAGTGGTAGAAACTTGTTACCGAGAACACAGTAGGCATCATAAATATGGACACGCATAAACAGATCACACAGAAAAGGAAACTGCTCATCATAACTTCTTGTTTTAAATTCACAATGCTGAAATATGTATGTTTTCTTTGTCTAAGCTGGTATTTCGTAGGATTATTCTGTCTCTTAATGAGGTTTTAATCTCCAAGGCACTGATAGGTTATGAAGGATAGGAAAGTCAGTACTCACCTACACCTGTTTAGTGCCACTCGAGATTTTGGGATTTGAATCCCATCCATGCCATGAAGGCCATGTTTAACCCTTAAACTGTCCAAACGTAGATCTACGTTTTTTCAACATTTGAAAGTATGTAAAAAAGGTAGATTTGAAAGTATGTAAAAACGTAGATCTTCTTTTGTTTTTTACTTTTGAAAACGCTTAAAAAAACTTTGAACTACATTTCTTTTGTTATATATGAAAATATGTAAAAAAACGTAGATCTACTTTTGGAGCACTACGCATGTGAATGTAGATCTGGTTGGACAGTTTAAAGGTTAATAAGTTTTCATGCCAGTCATTCAAGTATGGAAAAAATCGCAATCATTTACAGAATTCACAATAATTTACTCAATTGTTTGTGTGTAACATGGGCAGCATCCTGTCTACAAAAGCTGCTTCGTCACTTCTTGAATCTGTCAGAAGTATTAGGGAATAATTATAGGAATCAGGTGAAAATAATGAAGACCAGCATTTCAGATTTTTACCTTTTATATACATTTGACACATTTTGAGAGCTGTTCTACTCCTGGAGTCTGGTCCTGAGCCAGATATGTCTGATGCTTGCCGCTTGCTGCTGATGGCCTGTTGGCCCACATTTCCATCACAGCCTGGTTGATCTGGCACTTGGCGATACTTATCCAGTTTTATCTTGAAGATTTCTTTACTTGCCCCAGCAGTGTTTCTGATATCTTTTGGTAAGGTGTTGAGCGAGTTGGGAGGCCATGGATGTTGATAGTGTTCTTTTAGTGTGTCCACAGCGCCTTTGCTTTTCCTTATGCAGTGGGCACGTGACTCAACATCATTTACACAGTATGTTTGTATATAGAATAGCATTTAGGAACTTGAACAAAAAATTCTTGAGATCTTTATATCAACATCGGTTAGACAAATCATTGAGTATGCTACCCCAGCATGGAGCCCATGCCTGGTAAAGCATGTGAAGAGTCTTGAAAATGTCCAAGGGTTTGCAGCCAGGTTAGTGGCAGAACCGAGACGAATGCACTTTGATGAACTGTAACTGGTGGTCCTAAAGGAGAAAAAGACAATGGGGCCTGTGATTGCTGTGTACAAACCCTTCAGAGAAATTTATAGGGCATACAGGGACAAAATGTTCGAAATAAAAGGAACAGGATTAAAGGGGCACAGGTAAAAGCTGAAAGCACACATGAGCCATAGGGATGTAAAGAAATAATTTGTTGAAGTGTCAATTAGACAGGGCCATCAGGTGCTCTCATAGGAAATAGCCAATATACAAGACAGAATCAGTTTACATTCTTCAGAGCAGTGAAGAAATGGTGGGCAGAAGCCCAATTGTGGTTCGATGAAAAACACTTTGTTCACTATGTCAGTGATCTCTCAGGAACAGTTTATACTGGAAAATGACAAATGCATGTGATAGCTAAATTTATAGAACCTCCATTGTAATATGCACAGAGTAGTACATGTATTTATTGCCTTGAAAGCTAGTGTAACAGAATTCAGCAAAATATAATGCTGGGGTGTCTCCTGAGGATGACGTACAGCCAGGGCTAAATGCGTATAATCTAAGTCTTTGATTTGTTTGCAGCATTGAGGCAAATAATGAGGCAGTTAAATGAATGACATCTCTGAGAAAGAGTAGCTATGGAAGCATAAGAATACACCTGGTTCTCAACAGGAATGAGACACCATCATGAGTAAATTCAATGTACATACTATGATTTGATTATATGGTGGCAAGGTGAAGTTTCCATTATTATGCAGCAACCAAAGAGGAAGCTGAGGAATTTTAACTGGTAAGTGGCAGGAAATTACCAGGAATATTTCTGAAAGTAAAGCACTTGCTTTAAAGACAACTTAAAGTCACGTAGAGACTCGGTCTAAAATTCCACCACTATATTATCAACATAGAGGGAAAGCGTTTACCCCTGTAAGATGAGCAGTAGCACAGCAGATTATTTCTGTGTTGGTCATGCACGTTCTCAGTGGTAGCAACTTTCATAGTTATTGACATTAATATTCATTCCTCTTGAATATATTGGTCTGTGGTAACTTAAAATACTTCATTAGTTATATATACATTGTTTCTTCTGGTAGAGTACAGTCACACATTGTTCAAATACTCATGATAAAATTAGTTTCACAAAAAAAAAAGAAGAAATATTTCTGATAGACCTTAAAATAATGTCGGTGGACCAGTTTAATGGATAAATTTAACTAGATTTTTAGATATACTGTATATGGATGAGGAAGTGATTAAATATAGCATATTCACAACAGATACAAAGATTGCGTACTACCCGGATAGAACAAACCTCAAAGTGCTGAATATGTAGTCTTTGGAGTGTTTGTGTGTGTTGAGGAGGGGTGAAAGATGCTTGAGAGCCTAGTCCCAAACCTACTGAAGTGAAGGGATATGGGAGGAAATGTAAAACTCCATGAAAGGGAGGTCCACCCTGGGCACAATAAGAAATAGGTGACTTTGGCTTCCCTTCATCTTCTCCACTCCCTCCTTCCTTCTGCTGCCTTTTGTTAGATGGATTCGAATATAATGTAGGTGATTGGAGTAATACATGACTGCTCTGCTTAGCTTTATTAAGTAGAAATGGTGTTGATTGCAAACCATCTTGTATCACATATGCCTACATCTTAACTGCCTCATGCTCACCGGCTATGCCGGGAAAGGGTATCGCCTGACTTGTTGGCTAATTTCTATTGTTCCTTCCAAGGTAATTAGCATTTTTGTGTGATGGTTGATCATTTCACACGATACTGTGAGTTAGTATCTATTGCAGAGAAAACTATATAGGCAGTAGCTAAAACATTTAAAGACATACTACATACAAGTCCCTCATAACATAACGTAGGGGAATTTTGTGATGAAATCCTTGAAAAGGTGTGTACTTTACAGAACGTGAATAAATCCACATCATCCTGTGGCTGCCACCAAAATTGTTGAGAGACGGGCTCGGGTAAGCTCGGATAGCACTATTGGTCTGTAGTTTTTTTTTTTTTTCCAGTTGCAAAAATTTGCTTGGATCATAGTCACTAAGCACAGAGTTGTATGACTTCATTATTTCACTCTTTTCTGTATTGTCATCAGTGTCTGTTCCATCTCTGTTATCAGAGGTCCTAAACTGGATGAGGTTTATGTCCTGGATTTTTTTTTTTCGTAAAAAGTATTTGTAATATCTTCTCATTTCGCTTAGGGCTTTTCGCTCCCTTTCTCTTCTACTATATATGATGTAAACAGTTTGTGCTCCATGTTTTCCATTTCTCTAGCCAGAGTTTCATTTCATAATGTATCAGAAAGGCTGCTGCCCTTGAAATTTGATATCTGTCGTCTTTCCCATAGGAGGGGGGATGGGGGGTGCCTCTGCATTTTCTCCTCTGCTGTAGAAGTGTGTGCAGTGCACATTTCTAATGCCACTGAGCTCAGCGTACCAGGGAACTGGTTTAGATCGGCGATGGTCGTATCGTATTTCCTGCGTATCTTGGAGATCAATAACCCCCACTGCCCATTCCCAGACCAGGCCTGCTTTAACACTGTTACGCCCCCAATATTCTACCGTTTCCGCATTACCGCATTACACATCCCCTTTCCAGATATTATTTTCCCTCTTCCATACACGTGGAATAAATTATCCTGAGATAACAATTCTTGCGTAATATTACTCCAGACCTTCTGGAAGGAAACCTTAAAGGTTACCATGGCTAACCGAATCAGTTTCATGTTTGCAATATTATCTTTCAACTAAAGTTTCCCAGTTCAGACAAATTTCTTTACTCTTGTATGCCTGAAAATCATCCTCCATTATGGAGTATGACAGGAAACGTTGCTAGCTTTTGTTCTACTAAATAACTTTCATATAGAATAAGGTGTGTATTAGAGAACACGATAAGGTAAATGTAACAAAGACTACGAAAAATGACACCTCGGGTGGAGAGCCTCTGAACAGGCGAAGTCACACTATAAATGGTACTATTCATATTTCTTGTTCTCTCCCGTCTTGAATATCATTGTTATAACATGTTACTGTAGTAAGAGATCCGGTTAAATGGAGGATTGTAGAATAAACGTAGTGAAACGTAGGATACCTGCATTGAAAAGCAGGGAAATGATCACAACTCAGAGAACTCAAAGAGTATTAGGGGACCACGACTCTTCAATGCTTTCCATGCTTAAGGGGAATCACCAACACAACCCTAGCTGGGAACTCGACAGATTTCTCAAAAAATGTTCCTGATCAACTGGGTTGTGGTTCATATGTTGGACTGCGTGCACTAACAACGTGATGGATTAGGTCAGCAACCAGGAGGCCTGGTCTGGGACTAAGCCGCGGGGGCAGTGACCTCCAGAAGCAACTCCAGGTTGCCGCTTCTGGAGGTCTTCGCCCCTGCGACCAGGTCCCAGACCAGGTCTCCTGGTTGCTTGTCCGATAGATCAAGCTGTTAGTGCCTGCTACCCGTACTCCAATGTATGCACCCGGGTTATCGGGAGCTGTTTGAAGGAATCTGTCGCTTTCCTAGTAAAGACAGTTTAAAGTTTGTTGGTAATACCTCCCACTTCCTCCTTTCTCCCGCTTCCCCCTTTCTCCCATTTTCCCTTTTCTCCCATTTTCCCCTTTTCCCCCTTTCTCCCATTTTCCCCTTTCTCCCACTTTCCCCTTTCTCCCAATTCCCTTTTTCTTCCCCTTCTCCCTCCCACCCTTTCTCATGCCCCCTCCTGACCTACCCTAATCACTTCCTTTTCCCTCTTCTTTCCTCCTCATGTCCTCCCCACTCATATCCTCATCACTTATGTCCTCACTCGTATCCTCCACACTTCTGTCCTCACACTTATCCTGCTCCCTCGCGACTCAACATTTCTCCCAATAGTCATTTGTAAAAACTTGCATTTATGATTACAACAAGGTCCATGCTAACCTTCCTAGTGTGTGTAGAAATAAGAACATAAAGAAAAAACACTGCAACAGGCCTACTGACCCATGCGGAGCAGGTCCATGCCCCCCCCCCCCCGATTAGACCAATGACCCACCCCCCGGATTATCCCACTGACCCACCCAGTCTGGTCATCCCCACTTAAGGATGGAGCACTGTACCAGACCCGGCAGCACAAGCTAGTCAGGTCCAACTCACACCCACCCACACCCACTCATGTATTTATCTAACCTATTTTTAAAACTGCACAGCGTTTTAGCCTCAATGACTGTACTCGGGAGCTTGTTCCACTCATCCACAACTCCCAAACCAGTACTTTCCTATATTCTTCCTGGATCTGAATTTCCAACTTGAAACCACTGCTGCGAGTCCTGTCTTGCCTGGAAATTTTCAGCACGCTATTTACATCCCCTTTATTTATTCCTGTTTTCCATTTATACACCTCGATCATATCCCCCCTAATTCTACACCTTTCGAGAGAGTGCAGATTCAGGGCCCTCAGTCTATCTTCATAGGGAAGATTTCTGATACATGGGATCATCTTTGTCATCCTCCATTGTACGTTTTCCAGAGCATTTATATCCATTCTGTAATACGATGACCAGAACTGAGCAGCATAGTCTAAATGAGGCCTAACCAAGGATATATAGAGTTGTGAAGACTCGTATGCATTTATGTGAATTTCTCACATATGGTTTGCAGCATATTTTTAGGTTAGGTTAGATTGCCTTTTGTCCTTGAAAATTACCAAGTATTACACAATGGAAAAAATATATAAGATAAAGCAGTAAGAAGTATTGCTGCACGAACAGAAAACGCAGACCTGAGTGTGGTAGACAGAATCATGCCAGCCGTTGACTTCTTAAAAGTACCTTCATCAGTCACCCACTTGACTGTCTTAATAAAAGCGAACTGATTATTGTGATTGAGTGTATAACACACCCACTAGTCTCACTCCCCTTACTTTCCATCAGTCCACTCCCCTTACCTTCTATCAGTCCCACTCCCCTTACCTTCCATCAGTCCCACTCCCCTTACCTTCCATCATTTCCACTCCATTTACCTCCCACCAGTCTCACTTCCCTTACCTTCCATCAGTCCCACTCCCCTTACCTTCCATCAGTCTCACTCCCCTTACCTTCCATCAGTAACACTCCCTTTACCTTCCATCAGTTCCACTCCATTTACCTCCCACCAGTCTCACTCCCCTTACCTTCCATCAGTCCCACTCCCCTTACCTTCCATCAGTCCCACTCCCCTTACCTTCCATCAGTCCCACTCCCCTTACCTTCCATCAGTCCCACTCCCCTTACCTTCCATCAGTCCCACTCCCCTTACCTTCCATCAGTCCCACTCCATTTACCTCCCACCAGTCTCACTCCCCTTACCTTCCACTAGTCTCACCCCCCTTCGCCCCATCAGTCCCACTCCCCTTCCCTCCCATCAGTCCCACTCCCCTTCCCCCACATCAGTCCCACTTCGATTACCTTCCTTCAGTCCCACTTCCCTTACCTTTCATCAGTCCCACTCTCCCTTCCATCAGTCCCACTCCCCTTCCGTTCCATCAGTCTCATTCCTCTTACCTCCCACTAGTCTCAATCACCTTACCTCCCATCAGTCCCGCTCCTCTTACCTCCCACCAGTCTCACTCCCCTTAAATCCCACCAGTCTCACTCCCCTTACCTTCCACTCGTCTCGCTCTCCTTCCCCCATCAATCCCACTCCCCTTCCCTTCCATCAGTCCCACTCCCCTTCCCCCACATCAGTCCCACTCCGCTTCCGTTCCATCAGTCTCGTTCCTCTTACCTCCCACCAGTCTCATTCCTCTTACCTCCCACCAGTCTCATTCCCCTTACCTCCCACCAGTCTCATTCCTCTTACCTCCCACCAGTCTCATTCCCCTTAAATCTCACCAGTCTCATTCCTCTTTCATCCCACCAGTCTCATTCCTCTTACATCCCACCAGTCTCATTCCCCTTAAATCCCACCAGTCTCATTCCTCTTACTTCCCACCAGTCTCATTCCCCTTACCTCCCACAAGTCTCATTCCTCTTACCTCCCACCAGTCTCATTCCCCTTACCTCCCACAAGTCTCATTCCTCACCTCCCACCAGTCTCATTCCCCTTACCTCCCACCAGTCTCACTCCCCTTACCTTCCACTAGCCTCTCATTCCCCCCATCAGTCCCACTCCCTTTCCATCCCATCAGTCCCACTCCCCTTACCTCCCATCTATCCCACTTCCCTTACCTCCCACCAGTTCCACTCCCCTTACCTCCCACCAGTTCCACTCCCCTTACCTCCCACCAGTTCCACTCCCCTTACCTCCCACCAGTTCCACTCCCCTTACCTCCCACCAGTTCCACTCCCCATACCTCCCACCAATCTCACTCCCCATACCTCCCACCAATCTCACTCCACTAGTCTGTCTCCCTTTCATCTCATCATTCCCAGTCCCACTCCCCTTACCTCCCATCAGTCTCTCCCCCCTTACGTCCACTAGTCTCACTCCCCTCCCCCCATCAATCCCATTCCCCTTCCCTCCTAATAATCCCACTCCCCTTCCCATACATCAGTCCCACTTCCCTTAACTTCCATCAGTCCCACTCCCCTTACCTTCCATCAGTCCCACTCCCCTTACCTTCCATCAGTCCCACTCCCCTTACCTTCCATCAGTCCCACTCCCCTTACCTTCCATCAGTCCCACTCCCCTTACCTTCCATCAGTCCCACTCCCCTTACCTTCCATCAGTCCCACTCCACTCCCTTTCCGTCCCATCAGTCCAACTCTTCTTACCTCCCACCAGTCTTATTCCCCTTACCTCCACCAGTCTCATTCCCTTACCTCCCACAAGTCCCACTCCCCTTACCTCTCATCAGTCCCACTCCCCTTACCTCCCATCAGTCCCACTCCCCTTACCTCCCATCTATCCCACTCCCCTTACCTCCCATCTATCCCACTCCCCTTACCTCCCATCTATCCCACTCCCCTTACCTCCCATCTATCCCACTCCCCTTACCTCCCATCTATCCCACTCCCCTTACCTCCCACCAGTCCCACTCCCCTTACCACCAGTTCCACTCCCCTTACCTCCCACCAGTCTCACTCCCCTTACCTCCCACCAGTCTCACTTCCCTTACATCCCACCAGTCTCACTTCCCTTACCTCCCACCAGTCCCACTTCCCTTAACTTCCATCAGTCCTACTCCCCTTCCGTCCCATCAGTCCCACTTCTCATACCTCCCACCAGTCCCACTCCACTTACGTCCCACCGGTCCCATTCCCCTTACCTCCCATCAATCCCACTCCTCTTACCTCTCACCAGTCTCATCCCTCTTACCTCCCACCAGTCTCATTCTCCTTACATCTCACCAGTCTTATTCCCTTACCTAGCATCCGTCTCATCCCCGTTACCCCCCTCCGCCAGTCTCACTCCCCTTGCCTTCCACTAGTCTCACTCTCCTTTCCCCCCCATCAATCCCACCCCCATCCCTCCCATCAGCCCCACTTCCCTTACCTCAATCCCACTCCCCTTACCAACCATCAATCCCACTCCCCTTCCCTCCCATTAGTCCCACTCCCCTTACCTACCATCAATCCCACTCCCCTTCTCTCCCATTAGTCCCACTCCCCTTACCTACCATCAGTTCCATTCACCTCCCACCAGTCTCACTCCCCTTGCCTTCCACTAGTCTCACTCTCCTTCCCCCCCCCATCAATCCCACCCCATCCCTCCCATCAGCCCCACTTCCCTTACCTCAATCCCACTCCCCTCCCATCAGTCCCACTCCCCTTACCTACCATCAATCGCACTCACCTCCCACCAGTCTCACTCCCCTTACCTCCCACCAGTTCCACTCCCCTTCCCTTCCATCAGTCCCACTCCCCTTATCTTCCACTAGTCTCACTCCCTTTTCCATCAATCCTACTCCCCTTCCCTCCCATCAGTCCCACTCCCCTTACCTCCCATCAACCCCACTCCCTTTACCTCCCATCAACCCCACTCCCCTTACCTCCCATCAACCCCACTCCCTTCCCTCCCATCAGTCCCACTCCCCTTACCTCCCATCAACCCCACTCCCCTTACCTCCCATCAACCCCACTCCCTTCCCTCCCATCAATCCCACTCCCCTTCCCTCCCATCAGTCCCACTCTTACCTTCCACCAGTCTCACTCCCCCTCCCTCCCACCTTTACGGAGGGGGGGGGGAGAGTGAGATTTCAACTGGCTTTTCACTATCTTCACCCGCGTTTGTTTTTCTTCCCTGTCCGTTGTAACTCATTCTTCTGAAGAGTTTATATTGTGTTTATTTTACAAATGAATTGCCATGGTGTCATTGTTAAATACTTGCATTTTTTCTTATTTAGTGTCCTTAATTTTGGCATGTGCTTCCTTGTTGCTCTGACTATTCCACACACGTCTATACCAGTTGCCTTGCCCCAAATCTGCACACTGCCATAATATACTGTTGAGACCTTTAAGGAAGTGCAAAATAAACCCAGTGAAAAGCAGGAGTGGTCCTAGACTATTCAACATCTTACTAGAAGATATCAGAAACCCTGATGGGGCAACCTTTGATATACCTTTGAAGAATTTCGAGAGTATATCTACACTGAGCCCGGCCATGGGCCAGGCTCGCCTGGTCAACCAGGCTGTTGCTGCTGGAGACCCGCTGCCCCACATATCCATCACAGCCTGGTTGATCTGGCACCTGGTGAAGATACTTGTCTAGTTTCCTCTTGAAGGCATCAACACTTGTTCCAGCAGTGTTTCTGATATCTTCTGGTAAGATGTTGAAAAGTCTGGGACCCCGGATGTTGATACAGTGTTCCCTTATTGCCCCCATCGCACCCCTGCTCCTCACTGGGTTTATTTTACACTTTTACCCATATCTCTCACTCCAGTATGTTGTTATGGCAGTGTGCAGATTTGGGACCAAGCCCTCGAGTACCTTCCAGGTATATATTATCATGTACCTCTCTCTCCTCCGCTCCAATGAGTACATGTTCAAGACTTGCAGGCGTTCCCAGTAGTTTAGGTGCTTTACTGGCTCAGTGTGAACCACAAATGATCTCTGTATTTGGTCCAGCTCCGATATTTCTCCTGCCCTGAACAGGGCCGTCAGCACTCAGCAATATTCTAAGTGAGGGAGCACTAGCGATTTGAAGAGTGTCACCATCGACATTATTTCCCTTGTTTTGAAAGTTCTCAATACCCACCCCGTCATCTTCCTGGCTGTCGTGATCTTTGTCTTGTTATGGTCTTTAAAAGAAAGGTCTGCTGACATAATTATTCCTAGGTCTTTTACGTGTTCCTTACGTTCTATTTGGTGACCCTCTTGAGTTTTGTATATAGTGCTCCTTTTGAGTTCTTCATTCTTTCCATACCTAAGCAGCTGGAACTTATCACCATTGAATGTCATGTTGTTTTCCACTGCTCACTGGAAAACCCTGTTTACGTCTTCCTGTACTTTTTCAGTGTCCTCTACCGTACTGACTTTCATGTTTATTTTAGTGTCATCTGCAAATGATGATACAAAAGTTTTCCGGGTGTTTTTGTCTATGTCTTCTATGAGGATGAGGAACAGCAGAGGCGCCAGGACAGTGCCTTGGGGCACTGAGCTTTTGACCTTGCTGCTGCTGGATCTTGCCCTGTTTACTACTACTTTTTGTGTTCTGTGTGTTAGGAAACCGAAAATCCATCTGCCTACCTTCCCCGTAATGCCCATGGCCTTCATTTTGTGCGCTATCACTCCATGATCGCATTTGTCAAACGCCTTTGCAAAATCTGTGTAAATCACATCTGCGTTTTGGTCGTCTTCCAGTGCCTCCGTAATTCTGTCATAATGGTTCAGCAGCTGTGACAGATATGATCGTCCTGCTCTAAAACCATGCTGGTTCGGGTTATGTTGGTTGTGCCGGCCATGAAATTTGTAACCTGCCGTCTCATCACTCTTTCGAAGATTTTTATGATGTGAGAGGTTAGGGCTACTGGTCTGTAATTTCTAGCTAGTGCTCTACTACCTCCCTTATGCAACGGAGCTATGTCTGCACTCTTTAAGGCCTCCGGAATTTCACCTAGATCTAAGCTCTTTCTCCAGAGAATACTGAGGGCTCGTGCTAGTGGTACTTTGCACTTCTTTGTAAATAGAGCATTCCATGAATCTGGTCCAGGTGCTGAGTGAATGGGCATGTTTTCCATTTCTATATCGAAATCTATGGGATTTGTACTAATGTCAGTTAGTTGGTCTGTGGGGCCTTCTTCTGGAGTGAAAAATATTTCTGCAAGTGTAGAAGTTTTGAAGAACTGGACAAGTATCTTCACCAGGTGTCAGATCAACCAGGCTGTGATAGATACGTGGTCCAGTTGGTCGCTAGCTGAGGCACCCCAGTTGACTAGGCAAGCACCAGACAAGTATGCTCTCAGGCCATACTCAAAACTCAACAAAGGTATATCAGAGATACCAATTAGTGTATAAAAATTGTGTCAGGGACAAGGCTCCAACTTTCTTTTAATCATAGACAAATCTAAATACTAATGTCTAAAAATATTCTGCTTAGGTGAAAGTCAGAGGTGATGTGCTGTGTCCCCTCACAAGAATGCTTCATATTTTGTTGAGTCAATGGCTAAAGGGCCTCTCGTCTACCTGGAAGTGTTTCGGGGGTCAATGCCCCCGCGGCCCATTGCTTGACTAGGTATCCCAGGGGATCAGGACCTGATCAACCAGGCTGTTACTGTTGGCTGCACGTAGTCCAACGTACGAACCACAGCTCAGCTGATCGGGTGCTGACTTTAGTTATCTATCCAGCTCCCTTTTGAAGGTAGCCAGGGGTATATTGGTAATTCCCCTTAAGCCATGTGGGACGCTGTTGAACAGTCTTGGGCCCCGGACACTTATTATGTTTTCTCTTAGTGTACTGAATGAGTAGTAGGGAATGTGCCAGAGAGGTCGGTTAGGCTTAAGTTCTTCGTCCCAAAAAGGGGTATGCTAGAGGGGTCAGACCTTTGGGGTCGATGCCGGAGTGGTCGGTGGGGGGTCATCACCCCCTTTTCACGTTCCTACTACGATCCCAGCTCAGCCTCTGTTCCACTTCCTCCAATCAATTTTTTGGAAGTTGCCAAATTCGATTGTTTCCCAAGCTTTTCAATTTTTTCTCCCCCTTTTTTCACACCCCCAGCCTTATTGCCAGTCCAGACTCTACTAGGGACCCAACCACAGCCACCACTAAAACCTTAAATGTACAACTATCATTGCACAAGACCATAGCCCACATTACAGATGTAGGGGAGGAGTCTCCTTCCTCGACTGAGGAAAGTAGATGGAATCCAGGATAGGGTGGCCCTGGTTTGAATACTGAGGATTATAGTGCAGTCCCAGAACCTGCAGAAATTGACAACACACCTCCCAACAGTTCTTTCCAACCAAAAGTGAAATTGTGCAAATACTATTCTTGGGGCATTTATAAACAGGGAATATCAGGAAAAAAAATGGGACATGCAGCTTTGAGCATCCCAAAAAATGTAGCGACCTCCTGTCTAAAGGAGTGTGTCGTTCTTCTTGTACTTTCTTTCACCCAAAAATGTCACTCCTCGGTCCTCCAAAAGCAGTGTTACAACATCACCTGCCCTGCATACCATCTAAAAGGGACCAAGAAGCACAGACCCCACAAGACGGCAATCCAACTCGAGGTGATTTTTTAGTGGCACTAAATGGAAAAAGAAAATGGAAGGAAAATAAAAATAGTCCACCTTGAAGCCTTGTTGGACTGGAGGCACAGCCATTGGCCACCCATGGCCCTCCAGAACTACAACTACTGATGCCAATAACAAAATCCCCCCAACAAACACAGAATACAACATCTCTTATATTTGGTAATATACAGGGCCTTAAGCTATACAACAACAACAACAAAATACCTTTTATCAGTGGGCTTCTAATGCAATGTTTGCAGCCTTCACAGATCCTACACAAAAGATCACTTTGACAGTGAAATATGGATAAGTGGGCATAACCTTTTTAGACGAGACAGAAAGAACAGGCAACAAAGGGGTGGGGTTGGCCTGTACGTCAGAGTCCCTCATCTGCACGGAGTTGCTGAACACCACAAATGATGTAGTTGAAGTTTTATCAATAAAGATCGAGAACCAAAACCTAGTCATCGTGGTTGAATATAAGCCACCAGATGCAACCTCCCAACAGTTCAAGGAACAGCTGCTGGAAATTGATTACCATCTGGAAAGCCTTCCAGCTCCATCCACAACATCTTACTGCTTGGTGATTTCGACCTAAGGCATACAAAATGGAAGAATGTAGCGAATAATGTTATAGTAAAAACAATCCCTGGAGGTAGCGTGGGTGAAAGGTCACACACATGAGCTACTTAATCTGATAAGCACGCCTTAAGCCACAATAGATAGTGGAGCCAACAAGACTAGAAAACAATCTTGACCTTATCTTCACAAATAATGAGGCCCTTGTAAGAGACATAATATCAAAACCAACTAATTCCGATCACAATCTAATCATAGTCCAGACTTACATGCACAGGGGTCCTGATGAGCAAAATTCATGTACCTGTGAAAGTGTCTTCACAAAATACAACTTCAACAACAAGAACATCAACTGGGACCAGGTAAACCATGTCTTAAATGAAACATGTTGGGAAGATATCTTAAATAACATGGATCCAAACCAGTGCCTTGAAAGGATCAACTTCCTGGCAGCTGAAGCATGTTCTGGTTATATTCTTCTAAGAAAGAAGAGCAGGAGTAAACTGGAGAGAGAGAGATGCTCCCTCTACAGAAGACGAGGAAGAATCACTGAGCTCCTCAGGAACTCTAGAATATCTGATACACGGAAGGAGGCGCTGACCAGGGAAGTGGAAACCTTCGAACTTAAGTTAAAGGACTTACAGGAACCATGAGAGACAGGAAGTGCTTAAAGCTATTAGTGAAATTAAAAATTCGAAATATTTCTTTTCATATGCGAAAAACAAGGCAAATGCCACATCTAGTATCTGGCCCTTAATCAGACAGGATGGGACTTACACAGATGACAAGGAAATGAGTGAAATACTGAAATCCCAGTACGACTCTGTGTTTAGTTAGCCACTAATCAGCCTGAGGATTGACGATCCAAATGATTTCTTCATGAATGAGCCCCAAACTCCATCAATGTATGCCAGATTTCCGACATTACCCTAACTCCTATAGATTTTGAAAAAGCCATTGACAACATGCACATGCTTGAAAAAGCCATTGACAACATGCACATGCTTGAAAAAGCCATTGACAACATGCACATGCACTCAGCCTCAGGCCCAGACTCTTGGAACTCTGTTGTTCATTAAGAACTGAAAGAAACCCCTCTCACGTGCCCTAAGTATACTATGGAGAAGGAGCTTAGACATTGGTAAAATTCCAGCCACTTAAAACAACGGATATAGCCAGCCTCCATAAAAGTGGCAGCAAAGCATTAGCTAAGAATTATAGACCAATAGCTCTAACGTCCCACACCATAAAAATCTTTGAAAGAGTGCTAAGAAGCAGGATTGCAAACCACCTGGATTCCCAAAATCTGTGCAATCCAGGGCAACATGGGTTCAGGGCAGGTCGCTCCTGCCTGTCACAACTACTGGATCACTATGATATGGCCTTGGGTGCACTGGAAGAAAATCAGAATACAGATGTAATACACATAGACTTTGCAAAAGCGTTTGACAAGTGCGATCATGGCGTAATAGCGCACAAAATACGTGCTAAAGGAGTAACTGGGAAAGTGGGGAGATGGATCTTCAACTTCCTAACCAATCGAACACAAAGAGAAGTGGTCAACAGAGTTAAATCGGAGGCTGCCATAGTGAAAAGCTCTGTTCCACAAGGCACAGTACTTGCCCCCATCCTGTTCCTCATCCTCACATCAGACATAGACAGAGGTGTAACCCACAGCACTGTATCATCCTTTGCAGAAGATACTAGGATCTGCATGAGGCTATCATCTATTGAGGACACAGTTAACCTCCAAGAAGATATAAACAGAGTTTTCCAGTGGGCAACGGAAAGTAATATAATGTTCAATGAGGACAAATTCCAACTACTCCGTTATGGAAAACTTGAGGGGATAATAACTAGAAGAGAGTATACTAGAAACTCGCCGTACAATAGAGCAGAAAAATAATGTAAGAGACCTGGGAGTAGTAATGTCTGAGGATCTCACTTTCAAGGATCACAACAGTGCCACGATCACAAGTGCAAAGAAAATGATAGGATGGATAATGAGAACATTCAAAACGAGAGATGCCAAGCCAATGATGATCCTTTTCAAATCGTTCTCTCTAGGCTGGAATACTGCTGTACATTAACATCTCCGTTCGAAGCAGGTGAAATTCCAGATCTGGAGTGTACAGAGAACCTTTACTGCACATATAAGTTCTGTCAAGCACCTTAATTACTGGGAATGCTTGGAATCTAACCTAACTCGTACTCGTTGGAACGTAGGAGAGAGATATATATCATAATCTACACTTGGAAAATCCTGAAAGGAATGGTCCCGAATCTGCACACAGAAATCACTCCCTACGAAAGTAAGACTGGGCAGGCGATGCAAAATACGCCCACTTAAAAGTAGGGGCGGCATTGGTACACAAAGAGAAAACACCATAAGTGTCCAGGGCCCAAGACTGTTCAACAGCATCCCACCAGCCATAAGGGGAATTACCAATAGGCCCCTGGTTGTCTTCAAGAGGGAATTGGACAGATACCTCAAGTCAGTGCCGGATCAGCCGGGCTGTGGTTCATACGTTGGACTGTGTGCGGCCAGCAGTAACAGCCTGGTTGATCAGGCCCTGATCCACCGGGAGGCCTGGTCGTGGGTGGACCGGGCCGCGGGGGCGTTGATCCCCGGAATAACCTCCAGGTAGACTCCCCTACTCCCACCTCAACTCCAGGATCGCCCCTGTGCCACTTCCTCTGATCAGCTTTTTAGGGGGTTGCCAAATTACTGTTTTAATTTTTTTGTGGTATGAAATTCCCCCGTTGCTCTATGTCCTACCTTTTACCCCAGCTCCCGGACCACTCCTACTCCTTTTCCTAGTATAAAAAATTTTTAGATTTTCGATTTTTTTCGAATTTTCCTTTTTTTGGGTTTGGTACGGCCGGTCTCCAGCTCCTGTATCAAGATCGCTTTTAGTCCAACTCCTTGGATGAAGTGCACCAGTGCACTGAGGTCAGTGGTCACCTGCGGTTATACCTGCCTAAGCTCTTGGGAGTTAGCGTGGGCTATTACCAAGCACCATGGCTTGTAGTGTTTTAGACTCTTATGGTTTAAGTGTTAAAGAAGGAGTTTCTACTTCTTCAGGAGGAAAATAGGAGGCTGAAGCTTTGCCTAGATGAGTTTGGGAGCGAGTGTGAGAAGGATTTAGCTGGTAAGGAAGGAATGGTCATCAGTAGTGATAGTGGCAGCCGCATTAAGTGGCAAGTGGTTCACAGTTCAGGAAGAAGGAAGATGAGGAGAGTTAATTAATAGAGAAGATGTGAAGGTAGGAAATTGATTCTCTGTTCTCCAAGTCGAGTGTACTTTAGTGGTTAGTGAGGTTGAAGGTACCACTGATTTCCCTGCTTTTCAAGGTAAGAATATTTTAAGTAGGCGATTCTCAGGTAAGATATATGGACCGTGCATTTTGTAACAGACAGAAAGGTCAGACAGAGAGTGTGCCTTCCTGGAGCTGGTGCTGGTGACATAGTCAGCAGGTTGGATAACATTATGGTAGGTAAAGGAAACAAGCCCATTATCTGTCTTAGTGCTGGGGGTAATGACATTGGGAAGGGCAGGAGAGAGGAGCTGCTGGATAAGTACAGTTTAGCCATAGAAGTAGTTAGGTCTAAGGGAGGGATCCCAGTCATATGTAGCATCTTGCTTAGACAGGGAGTTAACATTGCAATCCCATTCATTGATAACTGGGACCTATTCTTTGGCAAACGTGATATGTATGCAAGGGATGGGGTTCATCTCTCTCGGGATGGAGTGGTTGCATTAGCCAATTCAATTGAGAGGGTAATTGATGACTTGTCTAGGAATTTAAACTGATAGATTATAGAGGTATGAGTGTTTGTGGGAAACATCCCACAATCAGGCTGCAGCATTAGGGTTAAATTCAGCAGTTATTACCGGGATACCTCAGGGATATGTTTAAAAGACAATATTCAAAATAAAGTTGCTAGTAATGGCAAATCAATTTATCAACAAACAAAGAGAGATAGTAGAGGGCAACGAGTGACTAGCTCCCTTAAGGTTTACTATACAAATAGTAAGAGTCTAAGAAATAAGATAGACGAGCTAAGATTACTTGCAAGTGTAGGTAATATAGATATTTTTGGTATAACAGAGACCTGGTTCAACCTGAAAGATAGAGAAATCCCTTCTGAATGCAACATACAGGGTTATAAACTATTCCACACTGATAGGGTCAACAGGAAGGGTGGTGGTGTGGCGATGTATGTCAGAGAAAATTTAAATTGTCTTTGACATGATATAAAATTAGAAACGTCGAACACAATCTGTTTGGCTACAGTTTCTCGAGGGACGTGACAAATTAATTTTGGGTGTGATTTATAGCCCCCCAAACCTTCATAGGGAGGGCAGTAAGCTGTTATGGGACGAAATTCATAAGGCATCTAGATATGAAATGTTGTGATAATGGGAGATTTTTACTTTAGACAAATTGATTTGAACAATATGACAGGAAATCTTGAGTCTAGTGACTTTCTTGATACGGTTCAGGATTGCTTTTTAGAACAGGTTGTGACAGAACCAACTAGAGGAAACAATCTGCTTGACTTGGTTCTTGCCAACAAAGATTCACTAATTAATAATCTTGAGGTTAATGATGAGCTTGGGGAAAGTGATCACAAATCACTTAGTTTCAATATATCGTGGAATTACCCAGATAACTGCAATCAAATCTCTGTCCCAGATTTTCGCTTGGCCGACTTCATGGGACTGAAAAATTACCTTGGTGGGCTAAATTGGGATGTCCTGACTATGGGTCAGGTAGGTGATATTGGTTGCCAATATGACTTTTTTCAGAGCATAGTTCTGGCTGCCCAGACAACTTTTGTTCTGAGTAGGGAAATTAGATCTAACAAAAATGATCCCAAATGGATGAACAATAGATTAAAACATCTCATTGGTCAAAAGAGAGGCATATATAGGCGTATCAAAAGAGGGGATGGGCAGTGAAGAAATGAATATATTCAGTTAAAGAGAGAAATAAAGAAAGGAATAAGAAAAACAAAAACGGATTATGAGGCTAAGGTCGCAAGGGATTCAAAGACTAACCCACAAGGGTTCTTTCAAGTATACAGAAGTAAGATTAGGGACAAGATTGGCCCACTGAAGGGTAACTCTGCTCAGATCACTGACAGTGATAAGGATATGTGTGAAATTCTCAATACCTACTTCCTCTCAGTTTTTACCCAGGAAAATACTAGCGATATTCCTGAAATAGTAGATTATGTTGAACTGGATGATAAACTATGTACAATTGCGGTAACTAGTGACATGGTCCTCAGACAAATAGAGAAACTAAAACCTAACAAATCCCCAGGTCCTGATAAACTGTTTGCAAGAGTGTTAAAGGAATGTAAAGAGGAACTTAGCATACCTTTGGCTAATCTTTTCAACATATCACTACAAACTGGCATAGTGCCTGATAAGTGGAAAATGGCAAATGTAATACCTATTTACAAGGCAGGTGGCAGGTCCTTGGCTTCGAACTATAGACCAGTAAGCCTTACCTCCATAGTGGGAAAATTTATGGAATCAATAATTGCCGAAGCAATTCGTAGCCATCTTGACAGGCACAGATTGATTGATGAATCTCAACACGGTTTTACAAAGGTGTTTGAGGAGGTAGATCATGGTAATGAATATGGTGTTGTGTATATGGACTTCAGTAAGGCTTTCGATAGAGTTCCACACCAGAGGCTATTGAGGAAACTTAAGGCACACGGGATAGGAGAAATTTTTTCCTGGGTAGAGGCATGGCTGACTAATAGACAGCGGAGAGTTTGCATAAATGGGGAGAAATCAGAATGGGGGCACCTCACAAGCGGTGTTCCTCAGGGGTCAGTGTTGGGACCGTTGTTGTTCACAATTTACATAAACGACATAGATGAGGGAATAAATAGCAACATAAGCAAATTTACTGATGACACCAAAATAGGCCGTCCAATTCATTCTAATGAGGACACTAGAGCACTCCAGGATGATTTGAATAGACTGATGCAATGGTCGGAGAAGTGGCAGATGCAGTTTAATATTGACAAATGCAAAGTTCTAAATGTTGGACAGTTAAATAACCATGCAACATATAAACTAAATAATGTAGATCTTAATACTACTGATTGTGAACAGGATTTAGGGGTTCTGGTTAGCAGTAATCTAAAACCAAGACAACAGTGCATTAGTGTTCGCAATAAAGCTAACAGAATTCTTGACTTTATATCTAGAAGTATAAATAATAGAAGTCCTCAGGTTGTTCTTCAACTCTATATATCCTTGGTTAGGCCTCATTTAGACTATGCTGCTCAGTTCTGGTCACCATATTACAGAATGGATATAAATGCTCTGGAAAACGTACAGAGGAGGATAACAAAGATGTATCAGAAATCTTTCCTATGAGGATAGACTAAGGGCCCAGAATCTGCACTCTCTCAAAAGGCGTAGAATTAGGGGGGATATGATCGAGGTGTATAAATGGAAAACTGGAATAAATAAAGGGGATGTAAATAGCGTGCTGAAAATTTCCAGCCAAGGCAGGACTCGCAGCAATGGTTTCAAGTTGGAAAAATTCAGATTCAGGAAGGATATAGGAAAGCACTGGTTTGGTAATAGAGTTGTGGATGAGTGGAACAAACTCCCGAGTACAGTTATTCAGGCTAAAACGTTGTGTAGTTTTAAAAATAGGTTAGATAAATACATGAGTGGGTGTGGGTGGGTGTGAGTTGGACCCGGGGGGGAGGGTCATTGGTCTAATCCGGGGGGGGACCTGCTCCGCATGGGTCAGTAGGCCTGTTGCATTGTTCCTTCTTTCTTATGTTCTTATTTCCTCAGATCAAGTCCTCCCTCTGCATCTTCCCTCCATTTCCCTCTCTCTACCCTCTAAACTCATTATTCGTGCTCCATCTTCTCAGATCAGATCCTCCCATTCTGCTTCGTCTAGAATCAGATCCTCCCATTTTGCTTCATCTAGAATCATGATTGCCCTTACTCCGTTACCTCGGATCCAGACCTCCCTGCCAATCTTCCCCCTCCTCACCCCCCTTTCCACTTCCATCCCCACATCTCTACTTCCCTCAAACCCAATATCCCTGCTTTATCTCCTTGGATCACCCATATACCAATTCCTTGGATTAAATTTTTCGGTCACGTGCATTTTTACTACAATCTAGACCTTATCTATACCTTACTCAAGGATGTAGTATGTATTATTTAGGTGCATTGTAACCCAGCATAACCTATTTTCCAATCACTTACGAAATTGTCCACTTTTTTTTTAAGGTATGTATTTGCTTACAAAAATACAGGTGAATCATTTCACAACATTATTTTTTATGAACTTTATTTTTAAAACATTAAACGATAGAAATATTATATAACATTTTACAATTTTATACCTAATACAAATACAAATTTATGCCTAATGCAACATTCACAGCTCGCAGTATCACAACATATAACATCATCACATAACATCATCTTACAACAATTTTCACTCATCACAACTTGCCACAACGCATTCCTTGCAACACCTAATATTCGCAACAATTTTCACACCACCATCAGTATTCACAACACAACTCACACTATTGACAGCATGCTATATCACCAACACGCAACATTCACAACTTAACATTATTGTGAGTTATTTTAACATTCAAGCACTCACAATTTTTTTTCTCAGCTCACAACATTATCACTCACATTTTTTTACTCAGTGTTCACAACACTTAACATGTTATAACACCAACACAACAACGTTTAAGCGCACTCATTTTTTTTTCGGTCATGACATTCCCAGCACATTATTATAACACCATCAGCTTCCACCCACAATGTTCACAACATCAATACTCAACACTTCCACACATGTGGAGATTTCAGTGCTCTATTAGATACAGTTCTACCGAATTATAATAATGTTTCTCTAATAGCAACACCAAGGTATCCATATCTCTGGACATCTACAGCTAAAATGGGGGTGCTGGCTCTATATGAATATGATAGTGTATGTGAACTTAAATAAGTAAGGCTTTCGATAGAGTTCCACATCAGAGGCTATTGAGGAAACTTAAAGCACACGGAATAGGAGAAATTTTGTCCTGGGTAGAGGCATGGTTGACAGATAGGCAGCAAAGAGTTTGCATAAATGGGGGGAAATCAGAATGGGGGCACGTCACAAGCGGTCAGCGTTGGGCCCTTTGTTGTTCACAATTTACACAAAGTACATAGATGATGGAAGATTTGAATAGACTGATGCAGTGGTCGGGGAAGTGGCAGATGCAGTTTAATATAGACAAGTGCAAAGTTCTAAATGTTGGACAGGAAACTAACCATGCCACATATAAACTAAATGTAGATCTTAGTGTTACCGATTGCAAAAAAAAGTTTAGGAGTTCTGGTTAGTAGTAAGGGGCGTTCCTGCCTTAGGAATTTATTAACGTTTTTTCACTAAGGTATTTGAGGAGGTAGTTCATGGTAATGAATATGATATTGTGTATATGGACTTCAGTAAGGCTTTTGAGAGGGTCCCACATCCGAGACTATTGAGGAAAATTAAGGCACATGGAATAGGAGAAATTTTTTCCTGGATAGAGGCATGGTCGACAAATAGGCAGCAGAGTTTGCATAAATGGGAAGAAATCAGAGTGGGGAAGCATCACGAGCGGTGTTCCACAGGGGTCAGTGTTGGGCCCCCTGTTGTTCACAATCTACATAAACGACATTATGAAGTTAAGACACTTGTGCAACATCTGGTTATCTTTATTGTAGACATTTCGCCATCCAGTGGCTTTATCAATACAGATTCTTGGACATAATTAGAAAACAGAAGAACTATATACAAAAGATGAGGTAATCAGTCCCTCAGCCTTGGAGGTGGTGTTTACAGCACCATGGTTGTAGAGATTCTGAAGCACAGGTAAGGAGACTGGCGCTTATATAGGCGTCAGTGAATAGGGACGTGTAGCAGACGAGGACATAGTCACTGGTAAACGGGATTCCCCAGTGGAAGTAGGTCCTTCCCAAATAAGAACATAAGAACGAAGGAACACTGCAGAAGGCCTACTGGCCCATGCGAGGCAGGTCCAGGTCTCCTACCGGCTTAAGCCAATGCACCCAACCTGGTCAGGTCAGGTCACATTGACTTAAGGGAGGAACATGGCAACCGACCTGGTAGCACAAGCTATCGGGTTCAACTCACACCCACCCACATCCACTCATGTATATATCCAACCTATTTTTAAAGCTACACAACGTTCTGGACTCTATAACTGTACTTGGGAGTTTGTTCCACTCATCCACAACTCTATTACCAAACCAGTACTTTCCTATATCCTTCCTGAATCTGAATTTTTCCAACTTAAAACCATTGCTGCGAGTCCTGTCTAGGCTAGATATTTTCAGCACACTATTTACATCCCCTTTATTTATTCGTGTCTTCCATTTATACACCTCAATCATATCCCCCCTAGTTCTACGTCTTTTTAGGGAGTGCAGATTCAGGGCCCTTAGTCTATCCTCATAGGGAAGGTTTCTGATACATGGGATCAACTTTGTCATCCTCCTTTGTACATTTTCCAGAGCATTTATATCCATTCTGTAATACGGTGACCAAAACTGTGCAGCATAATCTAAATGAGGCCTAACCAAGGATGTATAGAGTTGAAGAACAACCTGAGGACTCCCATTATTTATGCTTCTTGATATGAAGCCAAGGATTCTATTAGCTTTATTGCGAACACTTATGCACTGTTGTCTTGGTTTCAGATTACTGCTAACCAGAACTCCTAAATCTTTTTCGCAATCCGTAATATTAAGATCTACATTATTTAGTTTATATGTGGCATGGTTATTGTCCTGCCCAACATTTAGAACTTTGCATTTGTCTATATTAAACTGCATCTGCCACTTCTCCGACCACTGCATCAGTCTATTCAAATCTTCCTGTAGTGCTCTAATGTCCTCGTCAGAATGAATTCGACGGCCTATTTTGGTGTCATCGGCAAACTTGCTGATGTCGCTCTTTATGCCCTCATCTATGTCGTTTATGTAGATTGTGAACAGCAGGGGGCCCAGCACTGACCCCTGTGGAACACTGCTCGTGACGCTTCCCCACTCTGATTTCTCCCCATTTATGCAAACTCTCTGCTGCCTATTTGTCAACCATGCCTCTATCCAGGAAAAAATTTCTCCTATTCCATGTGCCTTAATTTTCCTCAATAGTCTCTGATGTGGGACCCTGTCAAAAGTCTTACTGAAGTCCATATACACAATATCATATTCATACCATGATCTACCTCCTCAAATACCTTTGCGAAAAAAGTTAATAAATTCGTAAGGCAGGAACGCCCCTTTGTAAAACCATGCTGAGATTCGTTGATTAATTTAAGCTTTTCAAGGTGGCTACGAACTGCCTCGGCAATTATTAATTTCATAAATTTTCCCACTATGAAGGTTAGGCTTATTGGTCTATAGTTCGAAGCTAAGGACCTGTCACCTGCTTTGAAAATAGGTATCACATTTGCCATTTTCCACTTATCTGGCACCATGCCAGTTTTTAGTGATATGTTGAAAAGATTAGCCAAAGGTTTGCTAAGCTCTTCTTTACATTCCTTAAGAATCCTTGCATACAGTTCATCAGGGCCTGGGGATTTGTTAGGTTTTAATTTATCTATTTGCCTAAGGACCATGTCACTTGTGACCCTAATCGTGCACAGTTTATTATCGTCCTGTTCTACATAATTTATCATTTCTGGAATATCGCTGGTATCCTCCTGTGTAAAAACTGAGAGGAAGTATGTGTTAAAAATTCTACACATTTCCTTATCACTGTTAGTGAGCTGACCCGAGGAACTTTTGAGTGGGCCTATCTTGTCCCTGATCTTACTTCTGTATACCTGAAAGAATCCTTTTGGGTTAGTCTTCGATTCTCTTGCAACTTTAACCTCATAATCTCTTTGCTTTTTCTAATTCCCTTTTTTATTTCTATCTTTAACTGAATATATTTCTTAATTGCCCCTCTCCTCTTTTGATTTGCCTATATATGCCTCTCATTTTTGTTTGATCTGATTTCCCTATTTGGAACATAATTTGACTGAGCAGCTAGAACTATGCCCTGGAAAGCGTCATATCGGCAACCATCACCACCTACCTGACCCTTAGTCAGGTCATTCCAGTTCAACCCACCTAAGTAATTTTTCATTCCTATGAAATCAGCCAAGCGAAAGTCAGGGACAGAGACTTGATTGCTATTATTAGGGGAATTCCATGATATATTAAAACTGAATGATTTGTGATCACTTTCCCCAAGCTAATCACTAACCTCAAGATTATTAATTAGTGTTTCCCTACTGGCAAGAACCAAGTCAAGGAGGTTATTTCCCCTATTTGGCTCTGTCACAAACTGTTTTAAAAAACAATCCTGGATCGTATCAAGAAAGTCACCTGACTCTAAATTTCCTGTCAAATTGCTCCAGTCAATCTGTCTATAGTTGAAATCTTCCATTAGCACAACATTTTCGTATTTAGATGCCTTACGAATTTCGTCCCATGGAAGTTTAGAACATAAGAACGAAGGAACACTGCAGAAGGGCTACTGGCCCATGCGAGGCAGGTCCAAGTCTCTTACCGGCTTAAGCCAATGCACCCAACCTAGTCAGGTCAGGTCACATTGACTTAAGGGAGGAACACGGCAACCGACCTGGTAGCACAAGCTAATCAGGTCCAACTCACACCCACCCACATCCACTCGTGTATTTATCCAACCTATTTTTAAAGCTGCACAACGTTCTGGCCTCTATAACTGTACTCGGGAGTTTGTTCCACTCATCCACAACTCTATTACCAAACCAGTACTTTCCTATATCCTTCCTGAATCTGAATTTTTCCAACTTAAAACCATTGCTGCGAGTCCTGTCTAGGCTAGATATTTTCAGCACACTATTTACATCCCCTTTATTTATTCCTGTCGTCCATTTATACACCTCAATCATATCCCCCCTAATTCTACGTCTTTCTAGAGAGTGCAGATTCAGGGCCCTTAGTCTATCCTCGTAGGGAAGGTTTCTTATACATGGGATCAACTTTGTCATCCTCCTTTGTACATTTTCCAGAGAATTTATATCCATTCTGTAATACGGTGACCAAAACTGTGCAGCATAATCTAAATGAGGCCTAACCAAGGATGTATAGAGTTGAAGAACAACCTGAGGACTCCTATTATTTATGCTTCTTGATATGAAGCCAAGGATTCTATTAGCTTTATTGCGAACACTTATGCACTGTTGTCTTGGTTTCAGATTACTGCTAACCAGAACTCCTAAATCTTTTTCGCAATCCGTAATATTAAGATCTACATTATTTAGTTTATATGTGGCATGGTTATTGTCCTGTCCAACATTTAGAACTTTGCATTTGTCTATATTAAATGCATCTGCCACTTCTCCGACCACTGCATCAGTCTATTCAAATCTTCCTGGAGTGCTCGAATGTCCTCGTCAGAATGAATTCGACGGCCTATTTTGGTGTCATCGGCAAACTTGCCGATGTCGCTCTTTATGCCCTCATCCATGTCGTTTATGTAGATTGTGAACAGCAGGGGGCCCAACACTGACCCCTGTGGAACACCGCTCGTGACGCTTCCCCACTCTGATTTCTCCCCATTTATGCAAACTCTCTGCTGCCTATTTGTCAACCATGCCTCTATCCAGGAAAAAATTTCTCCTCCTATTCCATGTGCCTTAATTTTCCTCAATAGTCTCTGATGTGGGACCCTGTCAAAAGCCTTACTGAAGTCCATATACACAATATCATATTCATTACCATGATCTACCTCCTCAAATACCTTAGTTTACTGCACTCCCTATCAAGATTTGGGGCCCTGTAAATCACACCCAAAACCAGCTTTTCTCGGCCCTCGAGAAGCGGTAACCAGATTCAGTGGCTGACGCTTCTAATTTTATATCTTGTCTAACACAACAATTTAAATTGTCTCTGACATACATCGCTACTCTACCACCCTTCCTGTTGACCCTGTCAGTGTGGAATAATTTATAGCCTTGTATGTGACATTCAGAGGGCATCTCTCTATCTTTCAGATTGAACCAGGTCTCTGTTATAGCAATAATATCTGTTTCCTGCACTTGCAATTAATTTTAGGTCATCTATCTTATTTCTTACACTCCTGCTATTAGTATAGTAAACCTTAAGGGAGCTAGTCCCTTGCTGCCCTCTGCTGTCCCCCTTTGTTTGCTGACCTATGTATTGTCTTATTTATAACTTCATGCTGAATGCCTTTTATAATATTTACTGTTTCCAAACCTAGTGTTGCAACGTGCTTGTTTCCCACACACACCCATACCTCTATCTTCTATCAGTTTAAAATCATAGGCATTTCACCAGTGGCCTTCTCAATTGAGTTTGCAAGTGCTACCACCCCAGCTCCAGGGAGATTTTCCCCCATCCCTTGCATACATATCATGTTTGCCATAAAAGTTGTTCTAGTTGTCAATGAATGGGATTGCAAGTTCCTTGCAGTATCTGTCTAGCCAGCAATTTACACCAATTGCCCTAGACAACCATTCATTTCCTACTCCCCTTCTAGGCAAGATGCTACATATGATTAGGACCCCTCCCTTAGACTTAATAAAATCTATAGCTGACCTGTACTTACCTAGCAGCTCTTCTCTCCTTCCCTTCCCAATATCATTTCCACCAGCACTGAGACAGATAATGGGCTTGTTCCCATTACCTGACATGATATTATCCAGCCTGTTAACTATGTCCCCAACACCAGCTCCAGGGAAGCACACTCTCTCTCTCATCTTCTTATCCCTATTACAAAACGCACGGTCAATATATCTTACCTGAGAGTCACCAACCACAAGAATGCGCTTACCTCTGTTAGCAGGGACAGCAGTACCCTTACCTTCACTGGCCACTGAAGTACATTCATCCTGAAGAACAGAGAAGCGATTTCCTACCTTCAGATATTCACTCTTAACTTTCCTTATTCTGATTCTCCTCCCATTACTGGGAACCACTCGCCGCTTGTAGCAGGTGCTGGACTGCACCTCACTGCTGGTAGCCGTTGCTACCTCCCCACTTACAGCCTCCTCACAGCAAGAGATAGACTGCACCTCACTGCTAGAAGCCTCATTCCCCACAACTCCAGCCACCTCACACTCTCTCCCAGACCCGTTGAGGTGGACCTTCAGCCTCCTAATCTCCTCCTGGAGAAGCAAGACCTCCTCCTTCAACTCTCCAACCTCAATTTTTAAAACACTGCAGAAGCAAGCCATGCTTTGTAACCGTCCACGCTAATCCCCAAAGCAGCTCAGGGTCTGTGACCTCACGTGTCGACTGACCACTGATAGGCTAGTCGTAGAAGTCGTGAAGAAGGTCATGTAGATGTCCTCTGAACCAAGATACCATGATGTTGCAGTGCCTGACAAGTTGTGCAAGACAGGTATACAATACCGACAAGATGAAAGTTAAGACACTTGTGCAACATCTGGTTATCTTTATTGTAGACGTTTCGCCATCCAGTGGCTTTATCAATACAGATTCTTGGACATAATTATAAAACAGAAGAACTATATACAAAAGATGAGGTAATCAGTTCCTCAGCTTTGGAGGTGGTGTTTACAGCACCATGGTTGTCGAGACACTGACGCCTATATAAGCGCCAGTCTCCTTACCTGTAACTTCTATAACCACTTCCACCGCTGACAACGTTGATCATGTTGCATCAACCACCGTCTCCCACCTCTCCCAGCCTGCTGTTACGCAACCACTACACCTCACAGCTGCTCCTGTCGACCCTCAGTCACCTGCTACCACCACTGTAGATTCTCCCAATGAATCCACTCCAGAAGAGAAGATAACAACGACTCCAGTAAACCCTCATGGGAAAACCTTACCTTTTACACTTCACCTTCAGATACTGACACCATGACCTGTACTGAACTCTACAAAAGCCTCGGTGCTGAAACAGTCAAGTATGCCTGTGAATCACCGCCTCACTTCACACTCACCCAAGTTCTTGAGTTCATCAAGCCTCTACGTTTCACCTTCAGTAACAAGGCTAAACTATACCACCTATCTAGGAGCAGCTTCAGAAAGTTCGAAAATGGCTCTATTGCTAACCTGCCTCCTCAGTTACTCCTATAACTCCCATATGTGTTCTACCCTCTGATGTGACCTAGCCTACTGCCAGCTACTCAAGATTCAAGACTTCAACTACCACAAGTTCGATGCAACAGTCCCTGCTATTCCTGTTCTCAAGTCTGCCCCACGATCGCCTTAGCTGCTGGGTTAAGCCCTGGCTCTATTTCTTTGACTAAGAACACTCCTCTCCAGAGCTATTCTTCATCTGTCCCGTCTTCCCCGCTCATCCCATTGGGATCTTACCTGAACTTATTTGCTATTTGCTGTTGCTACCTGTGCTTCAGAATCTCTACAGCCATGGTGCTGTAAACACCACCTCCAAGGCTGAGGGACTGGTTACCTCATCTTTTGTACATAGTTCTTCTGTTTTCTAATTATGTCCAAGAATCTGTATTGATAAAGCCACTGGATGGCGAAACGTCTACAATAACGATAACCAGATGTTGCACAAGTGTCTTAACTTTCATCTTGTCGGTATTGTATACCTGTCATGCACATAAACGACATTGATGAGGGCATAAAAAGCGACATAAGCAAACCATACCACGGGCAGGATTTGAACCCGCGGTCAGAGTCTCAAAACTCCAGACCGTCGCATTTTTGGTCACAGTGGTACCTATGCTAACCTTCCTATGGTGTAGAAATATACCTAGTTGGACGAATCTTATTGTGGCTAGCTGGTCCAGTGGCTAACGCGACGGTCTGGAGTTTTGAGACTCTCTGACCGCGGGTTCAAATCCCGCCCGTGGTATGGTTTGTTTGCAATCGTGTCATTACGATTTCGTGAGACATAAGCAAGTTTGCCGATGACACCAAAATAGGCCGTCGAGTTCATTCTGACGAGGACATTAGAGCACTACAGGAAGATTTGAATAGACTGATGCAGTGGTCGGAGAAGTGGCAGATGCAATTTAATATAGACAAATGCAAAGTTCTAAATGTTGAACAGGAAAATAACCGTGCCACATATAAACTAAATAATGTCGATCTTAATATTACGGATTACGAAAAAGATTTAGGAGTTCTGGTTAGCAGTAACCTGAAACCAAGACAACAGTGCATAAGTGTTAGCAATAAAGCTAACAGAATCCTTGGCTTCATATCAAGAAGCATAAATAATGGGAGTCCTCAGGTTGTTCTTCAACTCTATATATCCTTGGTTAGACCTCATTTAGATTATGCTGCACAGTTTTGGTCACCGTATTACAGAATGGATATAAATGCTCTGGAAAACATACAGAGGAGGATGACAAAGTTGATCCCATGTATCAGAAATCTTCCCTATGAGGATAGACTGAGGACCCTGAATCTGCACTCTCTAGAAAGGCGTAGAATTAAGGGGGATATGATTGAGGTGTATAAATGGAAGACAGGAATAAATAAAGGGGATGTAAATAATGTGCTGAAAATATCTAGCTTGACAGGACTCCTAGCAATGGTTTTAAGTTGGAAAAATTCAGATTCAGGAAGGATATAGGAAAGCACTGGTTTGGTAATAGAGTTGTGGATGAGTGGAACAAACTCCCAAGTACAGTTATTGAAGCTAAAACGTTGTGTAGTTTTAAAAATAGGTTAGATAAATACATGAGTGGGTGTGAGTTGGACCTGATTAGCTTGTGCTACTAGGTTAGTTGCCTTGTTCCTTCCTTAAGTGAATGTGACCTGACCTGACTAGGTTGGGGCATTGGCTTAAGCCGGTAGGAGACTTGGACCTGCCTCGTATGGGCCAGTAGGCCTGCTGCAGTGTTCCTTCTTTCTTATGCTCTTATGTAATCTGAAATCAAGACAATAGTGCGTAAGTATTTGCAATAAAGCGAACATAATCCTTGGCTTCATATCAAGAAGTATAAATAATAGGAATTCCTAGGTTGTTCTTCAACTCTGTATATCTCATTTACATTATACTGCACACTTCTGGTCACCGTATTACAGAATGGATATAAATACACTGGAAAACGTACAAAGGAACATGACAAAATTGATCCCATGTATCAGAAATCTTCCGTATGAGGATAGACTGAGGGCCCTGATTCTGCACACACTAGACAGGCGTAGAATTAGGGAGGATATGATTGAGGTGTATAAATGGAAAACAGGAATAAATAAAGAGGATGTAAGTAGCGTGCTAAAAATATCTAGCTAAGACGGGACTCGCAGCAGTGGTTTCAAGTTGGAAAAAATCTGATTCAGAAAGGATATGGGAAAGCACTGGTTTGGTAATAGAGTTTTGGATGAGTGGAACAAACTCCCGAGTACTGTTATAGAAGCTAAAACGTTGTGTAGTTTTAAAAATAGTTTAAATAAATACATGAGTGGGTGTGAGTTGGACCTGACTAGCTTGTGCTAGTGGGTCTGATGCCGTGCTCCTACCTTAAGTGGATGCGACGTGGACCTGACTATGTTGGGTCAGAGGCATAAGTCAGTAGGTGACTTGGACCTGCCTCGCATGGGCCAGTAGGCCTGCAGCAGGGTTCCCTCTTTCTTATGATAAATTTAGACACATGTGCAAGATTGATGGACTGACCACATGGACTCAAGGTTGAGGGACTGATTACCTCATTCTCCTCCTGTTCTTCAAGATTCTCCTTTGTATGGACTGATGAAGCCACTGCGTGGCGAAACTTTTCCTCAATAAAGATACCCAAGAGTTGCACATGTGTCTAATTTATCAACATGTCGGTTCTCTGAACCATTCATCTACAAACATGTGCAACTCTTGGGTATCTTTATTGAAGAAACGTTTAACCTCAAAGTGGCTTCATCAATCCATACCCAGGAGAAACTAATCAGTCCATCTTGATGGACTGATTACATCGACTCAAGGCTGAAAAACTGATTACCTCGAACTCCCGTTCCTCACCATTCTCCTCTGTATGGACTGCTGAAGCCACTGTGTGGCGAAACGTTTCTTCAGTAAAGATACCCAAGTGTTGCACATGTGTCTAATTTATCAACTTATCGGTTCTCTGAATCATTTATCTACATTCCTCTTATATTTTTTGAAAGAGAGAGAGAGAGAGAGAGGAGGGGCACAGTTGATTGTACCTGTCATTTCCCTTGGGAGGGCTAACCTCATCAAAAGGCCAGTAACCAACTCCTGGGAAATGATAAGGTAAAATCATGTATCCCCCCCCCCTTCTCTCTCTCTCTCTCTCTCTCTCTCTCTCTCTCTCTCTCTCTCTCTCTCTCTCTCTCTCTCCTCTCTCTCTCTCTCTCTCTCTCTCTCTCCTCTCTCTCTCTCTCTTTCTCTCTCTCTTTCTCTCTCTCTCTCTCTCTCTCTCTCTCTCTCTCTCTCTCTCTCTCTCTCTCTCTCTCTCTCTCTCTCTCTCTCTCTCTTGCTCGCTCACGCATACAAAGTACCAGCACCCCCCTTTTCAGCTGATACCTGGGTGTTGTGAATGTTGTTAGTGTAATGAGACTGCTATTAGTGATATATTATAATTCAATAGACCTGTATCTGGTGGATCATTGAAATCTCCATGTGTGGAAGTGTTCAGTACTGGTGCTGTGACAAGTGTGTTATGTGTTGTGACCATTGTGGGTAGAAGTTGGTGGTGTTGTAACTGACAAAAATGAGTGTTAGAAAGTTGTTGGGTGTTGTTATTGATGTGGTGTTATAACATGTTAGTGTTGTGAATATTGTCAGTGAAATTAATGCTGTGAGTTGAGAAAATTGATGGTGGTGTGAATGAAAAGTGGGCGGAGAAAAAAAATAGAAATACTAGGAAATTTTTTTTTTGAAATTCAAAAAACTTGGCAACTCCCAAAAAAATTTGATCCGAGAAAGTGGAGCAGGAGCTAAGTTAGGATGGGAGTAGGGGCGTGAAAATTTGGTGGTGACCCCCACTGACCGCTCTGGTATACTCCTCCTTGGGACCAAATACTTAAGCCTAACTGACTGCTCTGGCATTTACCCTACTACTGAAGTGAAATACTTTGACAGATTGGCTACATAGTGTAAAGTGTTACTTCCTCATTCATACCGTCTTAATATTACGGAAAGTTTCTTGGGTATGACGTATCATTGCTCTTAGATAGTAAGGCCCTACATAACGATCTCAAGTAGTGGCTCAAATTCCAACTCCCTGAACCTCTACATCACTTCGTGAGTTCTTACATAAATATGAGCCCTCACTTTCCCCTTCCCCTTCCTGACATAGAAATAGAAAAAAAAATATTAGGACTCTTGAGAGAGGAAGAATCCTTACAGAAAATCAGTATGATTTTACAGATGGCAAATTCTGTTATGAATTTAGTGGAATTCTGTGACCACAAGCGATAAAACAAGAAAGATAGGGTTTGGTAGGTTACGTTTTCTGGACTGTAAATAGCAAAATAGAGCACATGATGCACTACTACACCATTGATTAGTACAGAAATTAGTTAAAATGCAGAGTTCCCCGGTGTATCCGGGTGTACCAAAATATTAGAGATGGCAGAAAGTAACAGGAAAGAGGTGTTTGAATGGTAGAGTAATTAGTGAGTTTCTGTAAGGATCAGTACTCAGATTGCTACTCTTCCTAATATTAATATTTGCTCTAATGCTTTACCAAAAGTATGGTCAGTAAAACTGGTTTATAGTTGAGTCCTTCCATTATACAATATCCTGGTATCACATTTTGCAGATTTCAAGGTGTCTGGCAGTTGCCCTGTTGCTATCGACATTTTGTATGTCCGTGTTAAGGGATCGAACAGTTTCTTCCTCCCCTTCTTAATGCCCAAGGTATATATACTGACATGCCTGGCCCCACTGTTTTTCTTGCATCCAGTATTTCTAGGAGGTCACTCCTGACTTGGCACTGTAATTTCCAGTATGTTGCTGCCTGACCCTTTCTTTCCCCTCTTTCCAGGCATTTCCCTTTATTCCTCAGCGAAAATCTCTTTGGACTTCAGTTCAATCATTTGCATGCAACTTGTTAACTTCTCTCGTTGAGTCTTACTACAGTACCTGCATTAAGGCTATTCATCAGCCTCGATTCTGTTTTAGTTTCTATTGCTATCTCATGTTTGAAAAGCATTTTTGCTTATCTCCTCCTTGTGTAGTCATTTTTAGCGCTCTTGCTTGGATTTCTGTTTTCCAGCATGATTTTTTGCTCTGTAGGCTTACTGGTCACTGGCAACAACAGCCTGGTTAACCCGGCAGGTAACAATGAGACCTGTCCACAGCCTGGGATTCAAGAGTAGAATAGCTCTCAAAACCTGTCACAGGTATGTTTTTCAATACCCTTTTTTTTTTCTCCTTGGTCTTCCCACCTACCTTATGATGCTTCTGAAGGTTATTTTCCCTATGGTGTGGCCCCAGGCCACGCCTGATTGCTCGTCTGATCTACCAGGCATTTGGTGCCGGCACGTGCAGTCCAGCGTATGCATTACAGCCCAGCTGGTCTGGAACTGATTTCGAAGTTCTCATGAAAAGTTTCCTTTTGAATTCATAGGTTTGTTGGTAATTTCCCCTTTACATGAAGGGAGGTCATTGAAGTCAAGGACCTCTGTACACAGATCGAATACTCGTATATAATTGCGATATCCCCTGTTTTTCAATGAAGGTAGATGAGTGGAACAAAATCTCAGGTAGAGTCATTGATGCAGAAACTTTGGATAGTTTTAAATATAGGTCGAGTGTGACTTGAACCTACCTAGCATGGGCCAGTAGGCCTGCAGTGTTCATTTTTTTGTTCTTGCGTATTTTGCACCAGTTGCCAAGTCTCTTGCTTTCATATATATCGATTTAAGAGTGCAGGTTTGAGATCAGTCTTAGCAGGCTTTTCCAAGGAATACAGTTAAAAGGACTTCAAGCATTCTTTAGTTTAGATGTTTGATTGAATTTATACTGTCAGTGTAGTGTTTCTTTAAGTTTTCTAACTCTGCAGTCTCGCAGTCTCTCTCATGCCTTAAGGGGGGGGGGCAGTGGTATTGAAAAGAGTATCATTGTTCCGCCAGGTGGATATACCTTTACAATACAGTACAAGTTTTATTTCTTTGGAAGTTTACATTGAGATTCTGTAGTTACAATAATGAGTTGCAGTGCAAAGAGAGCCACTATCATGCCATGGCATTATGGGCAGACTAAAATAATGGCTTACAGACTACTTAATACTAGAGAAATTGATCATAGTTTGGTTTTTAAGTTGTACATTTGTTTTTATTTAAAGCAGAGAGTAAGCTAACTCAAGTTACAATGTTGGGATATTACATTGGAACAAAATTAAGTTATATTATTGGAATATAATATTGAGCGTTGGTGAAAGTAGTTTACAGTATGAGAATGCTACAATATGGTGTAAGGCAGTATAGTTTCGTGCAGGCATTTATACTACAATGTAGTAAGTATTAAGTTATGTATGAACTTTGGGTGTTTAAATTTTGAAGTGTTAAGATTTAGGTAATTGGGAGATCTTAATTTAAGTATTGAGTATTTAATATTTAGTTTAGGGTGAGAAGATGGTTTTTGAGAAGAGATTTAAATTGATGTTCAGACCTGGTTACTTTAGTATTTACTGGTAATGAGTTCCAAATTTTGGGGCCCTTTATGTGCATAGAGTTCTTACATATTGTGGTGTGGACACGGGTTACATCAAAAAGTGATCTGTCTTGTGTTATGGTCGTGTGTTCTATTAAGGTTGGTGAGGAGAAGTTTGAGCGAAGGGTTTACGTTTATCCATACTTACTCTTGTGCCTACTACAGTAGGCGCAAGAATTAGTGTGGATGTTCTTTACGGTGAGTAGTTTTAGACTTTTGAACATTAGTGGAGTATGCTGTCTGGAGTGGGAATTTGTTATCCTTCTGACTGCAACCTTTTGCCGGGTTATTAGTGGTCTTGGGATGATTTAATGTTGTCGATCCCCATGCACAAATACCATAGGTGAGATAAGGGAAGATGAGTGAGTGATACAGTGCAAGGAGATCTGATTGTGGAACATAGTACCATATCTTTGATAGTATGCCTACTGTTTTAGAGATTTTCTTGGAAATTTGTTGTATATGGGTCTGGAGTTTGAGGCTACTGTCAAGGTGGATTCCTAGGAATTTTCCCTCTGTGCGTCTTGTGATGGGTGATCTGTTTAGCGCTATGTTAAGTGGAACATTTGTGGCTCTGTTTCCAAACTGAATGAAATAGGTTTTGTCAGTATTGAGTGTAAGCTTGTTAGGCATCATCCAGGTAGATATTTTCTGCAATTCAGCATTAACAGTGTGGGTTTGGGTGAGAGAAGACGTATGTTGTGTCTGCAAATAATATGGGTTTGAGTAGTTGTGATGCATTCGGTAGGTCATTGATGTAAATGAGAAAGAGGAGAGGGCCAAGGACACTTCCTTGTGGGACCCCAACTGTAATTGGTTGTGTGGAAGAGTTAGCTCCATTTGTGTACAGATATTGGCTTCTGTTACTAAGGTATGACTTTAGGTAATTGAGGGAGTGGCCTCTTATACCATAGTGTGTTAATTTAATGTGCAGAAAATCGTGATCAGATGTATCAAAAACTTTACGTAAATCAATAAAGATTCCCGTTGGGACTTCTCGAGAGAGGTGTATATTAGTTCTAGCATGTGTACAATAGCATCATTTGTGCTTTTATTAGTCCTGAATCCATACTAAGAGGGGTTGAGTATGTCTTGAGAGACGAGGTAGGAATAGATCTGCATATGAATTAATTTTTCAAAAATTTTAGAGAGCAGAGGTAAGTTAGATATTGGTCTATAGTTATTCAAGTCTGATCTCCTTTGTGAATCGGGGTGACCCTCGCTATTTTGAGAATTGATGGGAAGGTTAAGGATTCGATGGATTTGCTAGTGTTGCAATAATTGGTGACTACTTGAGAAACTTTTTTGTACATGAAAGGTGGTTTTTAAGGGTGTTGAATATGAGCGAGATTTCTGTTAGGTTTGTTGCAGCTAGGAATAGTGTATTCGGGTAGGTGCCCATGAGGTAGTCTGATGGACGGGTGTTTGAGCTTGGGATTTTGCTCGCTAGATTCTTTCCTATGGTGGAGAAGAAAACACTGAATCTGCTGTTTCAGTTGGTGGGAGTAGGGGTTCGTCTGATTTTGGTAATTTGAGTGTTTTGTTTTTGGATATCTTTTTAGTTGAGATAGAGTTTCCATATCACCTTTTATGTTATGTAATCTGTTCTCATAATACAGTTTTTCTTGACCTTCAGGCTGGTAAGGATTGACGAGTAACGTCTCTGATTATTTGGCCCATTGTATACCGTTTTTCATATAGGTGGTTTGTGTTCATGGATTTAAGGATGCTGGGTGTTAGCCAGGGGCTGTTTAGTCTGTTAGCGGTGATGTTTATTTGGGGGGGGGGCAATGCTTGTTATAGACGTAAAAAATTATTAATACAGTCATCAGTATCTGTATATGTTTCTAGCTCATTATTCCAGTTGATGTTACTCAGAACTGTTAAAAAGTTATTAACTGTTGTTTCATTATGTAGTCTGAAGGTAACTTTAGTAGTGTCTTGGGGCAATTTACCTAGGTTGGTTATGTGAAAGGAAGGGTAGTGGTCTGTGATAATGCCTGATTTCGATATACCTTAAGAGAATGCAGATTTATTTTTTTTCATTACCCCTGAAGGTCACATTCAGTTCATACAGCTGTATGGTTGACCAGGCAAGCGCCAGAGACTAGTAAGTCTGTCAGAACTCATCAAAGGCATAAGCACTAATCCTGCAGAATTTAAAAGAGAAATAGAAAACATTCCCTCTCATGCAGCACCAAAACAACACTTGCACGAGCTCTCGGTTAGGTTCCGGGCTACTGTTGTAAAGCTGAAGTCGCTGTAAAGTGAAACAACCTTTTTTTTCCACTTTCCATTGCATATAAAAGCCTGATAACATGTTATACTATCATATATTAAGTGAGCCATAGAACTAGACCTAAAAAATGCATATACCATACATGCATTACAAACATTAAAATATTTTTGTGCTAAACTTATAGTGAGTGGTGAATATATTGTAAGAGGTCTGAGTGAATGAAGAATGGGTATAGTTGAAAACTGCAGGCAGGTAAATACAGAGAAAGATCGCAGTAAGCAGGATTCGAACCCACTGCAGGATTAATGGCAAGGTTCCCAAGTGACTCTTCATCACTCAGCCACAAATGCCTCAAAAACTGGGCAGGCCGGGCACATCAGTGAGCCTCAAGCATGGATTCAAGCTATTTCATTCTTCTCCTGTATGTTCTGATCTCAAATGCAATTTTTATATCAGTGCACCACGCAGAAACAGGCGGGTATATACAAAGAAAGATCGCAATCAGTAGAATTCGAACCCACTACAGAAATACTGGTAAGGTTCCCAGGTGACGTTCTCTACCACTCAGCCACAAATGCCTCAAAAGCTGGGCAGTCTGGTTTACAAGCTACGTCTCTTCCCAGGCCGGGCACATCAGTCAGCGTCAGGCATGGATTCATGCTATTTCATGCTCCTCCTGTATCTTCTGACCTCACAAGTGATTTTTATATCAATGCATCACGGAGAAACAGGCGGGTATATACAGAGAAAGATCACAGTCAGCAGGATTCGAACCCACTTAACAATCTTCCTATAGTGGGTTCGAATCCTGCACGCGCTTGTACTAGCGATAATATCATGTGGACTACTTTCAGGTGTAGATTATAATATATTTCATCTATGTTCCAAGGGGTACAGATCGAAAGATTTTAATGTTGCAAGTAATTTAGGTGCTTGACTGTGCGAACAGTGTTCGGGTGCCGTGTGCACGATAAAAAAAAAACAATGTATTAACATCCGTGGGCCCAAATTATTCAATATTGTACCAAAGGATATCAAAGATACTGCAAGGAAAAATTCGACAAATATCTCCATATCAACCAGCCTGCCGCCAACAGCAAAATCTTATGAGCTTCTTTCATATTAATATTCCCTATTCCCGTAATGTGTTCTTTTCAATTTTTGAGGCATAACCTGAGGTGTCAGGAAGGAGGGAAGAGGGATCGATCTTCAGAGCTGTTAACATTTGTAGAACATAATTGTAATCGAAAAATTATTTAAGCGGTCGTCTCATCACCTCCCTATCTTTTACTAATAGTCAAGAAATGTTCTTATAGTTTTGAAGATGCTGTCACTTCTTCCTCTCTCCTTGTCCTTTCTACCTTCCCTACTCCACCGCTTTCTATGTACCAACAGCCACAGCTTCCCTCCACACAATGTATCTACACCCTCGGTCTCCACTCAGTGTATCTTCAGCCTCCCTCTCTTAACCCAATGTACCTAGTGTCTCCTCTCCACCCACTGTACCTACTGCCTTCTTTCTCCAATCATTGTATCTAGAACTTCCTCCCTTTCTCCACCCAGTGTACGTACAGCCGTCCATTCCTCCACTATATGTACCTAAAACTCCTACCCCGCCCATGTACTTATAACCCCCCTCCCCCTTCTCTCTCTCTCTCTCTCTCTCTCTCTCTCTCTCTCTCTCTCTCTCTCTCTCTCTCTCTCTCTCTCGCCTTGGAATGTATGTAGCTACAGCTTCTCCATCTCTCCTACCCGATGTATTTATAACCATCGTATTACATCCACATCCTCCCTTACCTTTTTAACACTTCTTAATTCTACACCTCTCATAATCTAGGATAATTTAAGGTTCCACATTACTGTAATTGTTTCTAAGGCTCGTCTACTCTTGTTTGTACTACATCCTTGCTTTTGTTGACTGCACACCTCCCTTGTCGGTTCTACAGATACTCCTTTACACTTGTTGGTTCTGCATCTCCTTGCCCTCCTTAAGCAGCAAAGCAATTGAAAAAAATAAAGATCACTCACATGGAATCACAACAATCACACTGTTTAGAGCCGTGTGGTTTTAGAGCAGGTTGTTCCTGCCTTTCACAATTGCTTGATCATTACGCTATGGTATGGTCGTAATGGTTTAGCAATTGGATGCACTGGAAGACAAGCTAAATGATGATGATTATGATGATCACTTATTTCGCATAAGCCTTCAACATGTTAAACCACAGTGTGACACCATGCAAAATGCGTGGGAAAAATTACTACTGGTAAAATGGGCAGATGGATATTTAACTAATATAGAAATAGAACTCGTAGAGGAGTATTGGTCAGAGTTTGCTACGGTGAAAAGCTGTTCCTCGAGGTACAGTATCTTGTGCTTGACATAGACAATTGCATAATCATAGAGCACCATAACATTGCTGATGACGCCAAGGTCATTGGAAGTGGCGTCCATAGAAAGCGCTGAATCTTCAGAACCATAAATTATTTCAGTGAATGTAAGACAATATGTTTAATGAGGACAAGTTTCAGTTACTCTGCTATGGAAGAATAGAGGAAATAAAAATTGAAATAGAGTACAGGATAAACTCAAATCATTGAAGAGTAGAATCTCCTTATGTGAAACTTTGTAATAATGATGCCAGAAGATCTCACATTCAGGGATCACAACAATGTCACTATTGCTTCAGCAAGGAAAATGATAGACTAGATAGATAAATAGAATTTTCAACACAAAGGTGATAATACTCTTGGAGGCAGGAGAGATTATTGTGCTAGAAAGCGTACAAAGAACTTTCACTGCCCGTATTCACTCGAACATCAGGATTGGACCCAGATCTGCATAGCAGAATTACTCCTTGTGAAAGCAAAGAACTCTGCAGATAGTGGAAACTACCTCGAACAAAAAGGAGGGGTGCGATGGGTACACTGATAGAGAACTCGTCGCATCATAGGTCCCCGACTTCTCAGCAGCGCCCTCCTTTCATAAGGAAAATTACCAACATACCTCTGGCTTCAACAGGGAACTGGACAAGTTCTTCACATCACTTCCTGACTAGCCGGGATGTGGTTAGTATGTTGCACTGCGTGCGGCCATCAGTAACAGCCGGCTTGATCAGGCTTCGATCCACCAGGAGGCTTGGTCTGCGACTGGGCCGCAGGGCCCTTTACCCCCAGAAGCATCCTTCAAGTGTTTCTTACCCTTGTTGATCTGACTATGGGTCAGGTAAGAGGTGATTACGGACAAGATAGACTCACTCAAAAGTTGCTCGGGTTAGCTCACCGACAGCAATAATGAAATGTGTAGTTTTGAACACTTCCTCTCAGTTTTTTCACAGGAAGATAGCGATATTCCAGAAGTAATAAATTATGTAAGATAAGATTTCGTTCGGATTTTTAACCTCGGAGGGTTGGCCACCCAGGATAACCCAAGAAAGTCAGTGCGTCATCGAGGACTGTCGAACTTATTTCCATTGGAGTCCTCAATCTTGTCCCCCAGGATGCGACCCACACCAGTCGACTAACACCCAGGTACCTATTTGCTGCTAGATGAACAGGACAACAGGTGTAAGGAAACGCGTCGAAATGTTTCCACCCCGCCGGGAATCGAACCCGGGGCCTCCATGTGTGAAGCGGGAGCTTAAGCCACCAGGCCACCCAATAAACTATGATAATAAGCTATGCACGATTAGGGTAACAAGTGACATGGTTCATAGGCAAATAGATAAACTAAAACCTAACAAATCCTCGGGCCCTGAAGAACTGTACGCAAGAGCTCTAAAGGAATGTAAAGAGGAGCTTAGCAAACCTCTGGCTAATCTTTTCAACATGTCACTACAAACTGGCATAGTGCCAAATAAGTGGAAAATGGCAAATGTGATACCTATTTTCAAAGGTGACAGGTCCTTAGCTTCGAACTATAGACCGATAAGCCTAATCTCCATTGTGGGAAAATTTATGGAATCGATAATTGCCAAGGCAATTCGTAGTCATCTTCAAAGGTATAAATTGATTAATAAATCCCAGCACGGTTTTACAAAAGGGTGTTCATGCCTTACGAATTTATTAACTTTTTTCACTAAGGTATTTTAGGAGGTAGATCATGGTAATATTTTGTTTATTTAGACTTCAGGTAGTCCCACATCAGAGACTATTGAGGAAAATTAAGGCACACGGAATAGGAGAATTTTTTTTTCCTGGATAGAGGCGTGGTTGACAGGCAGCAGAGAGTTTGCATAGATGGGATGAAATGAGAGGGGTAAGCGTCACGAACGGTGTTCCACGGGGGTCAATGTTGGGCCCCTTGTTCACAATCTACATACACGATATAGATTAGGGAATAAATAACGACATAAACAAATTTGCTGATGACACCAAAATGGACTGTCGAATTCATGATGAGGACAGGACGATTGGAATAGACTGATGCAGTGGTCGGAGAAGTGGCAGATGCAGTTTACTATAGTCAAATACAAACAGGAAAATAACTATGCCACATATAAACTAAGTAATGTAGGTCTTAATATTACTGATTGTGAAAAGGATTTAGGAGTTCTGGTTAGCAGTAATCTAAGACCAAGGCAACAGTGCGTAAGTGTTTGCCATAAAGCTTCATATCAAGAAGCATAAATAATAGGAGTCCTCAGGTTATTCAACTATGTATCCTTGGTTAGGCCTCGTTTAGATTATGCTGCACGGTTCTGGTCACCGTATTACAGAATCGATATAAATGCACTGGAAAACATACGAAGGAGGATGACAAAGTTGATCACGTCTCAAAAATCTTCCCTATGAGGATAGACTGAGGGTTCTGAATCTGCACTCTCTAGACAGGCGTAGATGGGCGGATATGATTGAGGTGTATAAATGGAAAGCAGGAATAAATAAAGGGAATGTAAACAGCGTGCTAAAAATTATCTAGCCAAGACAGGACTCGCAGCATTAGTTTTAATTTGGAAAATTTCAGATTCACGAAGGATGTGAGAAAGCACTGGTTTGGTAATAGAGTTGTGGATGAGCGGAACGAACTCCCGAGTACCGTCCTAGAAGCTAAAACGTTGTGTAGTTTTAAAACTAGGTTAGATAAATACATGAGTGGGTGTGAGTTGTACCTGCCTAGCTTGTGCTAGTGGGCTGATGCCTTGCTCCTTCCTTAAGTGGATGCGACCTGACCTAACTAGGTTGGGTCATTGGCTTAAGCCGGTGGGAGACGGACTTGCCTCGCATGGGCCAGTAGGCCTGTTGCTTATGTTCTTATTTGTTCTATACTTCCTCCCATACTATAGTTCGTTCTATATCTTCCCTTATTCTTGTTGGTCCTACACCTTACTTTTATTTGTTCTACACCTCTTCCTTTACTCTTATTGGTTCTTCACTTTATTCGTGTTGGCTCAGCAGGACACCAGCAGCAACTGCATGGTTGACCAGGCAAGCATCAGACGAGCCTGGCGCAGTGCCGTGTTCTGGGAGTAGAAAAAAAATCGAAACTCATTATGGGTATGCTAAAGGTAAGGTACACCTCCCTTACTCTTTACTCTTGTTGGTTCTGTACCATATTTTTGGTTCTACCTTTTCCTTGGCCTTGTTGGTTCTACACCTTAAGTGTTCATTTTGGTTCTACACGACATCCCGTAATGATGTTTTCGGGGGTCAGCGCCCCTCTGACCGACCCAGTTCCAATACCAGCCTCCTGTTGAATAAAGCGCTGATCAGTCAATGCATGCAATCTTACAAAGGAGCCACAGCTACAATAACTTTTAGTAGATTCTTATGTTTCCTCATGAAGAGTGGTAATCCTCTTATGGTGTTAGGCTTGGTCTTTCCACACATGCTATGTTGTCATTCAGAGTACTCATGCTCTTCACTGGGGGTAATTTTCACCATCTGCCAGCGCTCTTGCTTTCGTAGGGAGTGATTTATATGTGTAACGGTGTTTTACAGTAATTTCATAACGCCCACCTAGGCCTATTTTCCATAGTCCCTGCTAGGAGGACTGCATTAAAATGAACCATCGTGGACAATCCACTCTTGCCCCAGCCGTACTTGGCTTGCTCTTACCCGTGTCTGCGCGAGTTTGTATATCCTGCTTTACTCTAACTTGACCGCCACCACATCACGAGATATTGTTTATCAAGGATGATTTGGCGTTATGATTATGTTCCTGTCTGTGTTGGATATGAGGGCGTAGAAAATGAATAGGGGGAAGTACTGTGTCTTGGGAACAGAGGTTTTCACCGTGGCAGAATTTGACTTGACTCAAGAGGGAACTGGACAAGTTCCTCAATTCAATTTTTTGTTACCTGTAATAAGAGCTCGGTTGTTCATGATTCATCGAGAGGCTTGGTCTTGGACTGGTGTGGAGGCATTGACCCCCAGAAGCAGCCCTCGAGTATGGTGAATGGTTCAGAGAACCGACATGTTGATACCCAAGAGTATCACGAGAGATTAGTGCAGAAACTAGAGGATCATGCACGTATAACAGGAAGGGCACTGCAGTGGATCAGAGAATACCTGACAGGGAGGCAACAACCAGTCTTGGTAAGGGATGAGGCATCATAGTGGGCGCCTTTGACGAGCGGGGTCCAGCAGGGATCAGTCCTGTTGGAAGGGCTAGACTCAGAATTGCCCGTGTTCGCAGATAATGTGAAGTTAATGAAGAGAATTAAATCAGATGAGGATCAGGCAGGACTACCAAGAGACCTGGACAGGCTGGACGCATGGTCCAGCAACTGGCTTCTCGAATTAACCCTGCCAAATGCAAAGTCATGAAGATCAGGGAAGGGCAAAGAAGACCGCAGACAGAGTATAGGCTCGGGGACCAAAGACTGCAAACCTAACTCAAGGATAAAGATCTTGGGGTGAGTATAATACCGAGCACGTCTCCGAAAGCACGCATCAACCAGATAACTGCTGCAGCGTTTGAATACCTCAGCAAGGAATCGTTCAAGACTCTGTACACCGTGTACGTCAGGCCCATACTGGTGTATGCAGCACCAGTTTGGAACCCACACTTGGTCAAACACGTCAAGAAATTAGAGAAAGTGCAAAGGTTTGCAATAAGGCTAGTTCCAGAGCTAAGAGGAATGTCCTGCGAAGAAAGGTTAAGGGAAATGGGCAATGAAGGACAGGAGGGTTAGGGGAGACATGATAACGACATAGGAAATACTCTGAGGAATAGATAAGGTGGACAGAGACGCGAAATTGTTTATCAATGGAGCAATGAAGATTAATTGAAAAGGTTTATAAAGATGTTCACTCTGTGGGATCATTCCCTGGAATAAACAACTTGTATGCATCTGTAAATAAGATTGACCCTACCATAACCTTGAGAGAGGTTAGAAATTTCTTAAATTCGGAAAGATCATATACTTTACATGCGCTTAAGCCTAAAGCGTTTCCTCGTAGGAAAATAACTGCATCCAAACCCAGGGTTATATTAAGTTATCATTTGGGGGATATGTCTAAATTATCCAGATACAGTATAATGATGGTTATAAATACATTCTTGTGTGTATCAATTTGTTTTCTTCAAAATATTTACAAGCAATACTCATGAAAAAGAAGGACAAACCAAGCACTTTACTTGCTTTACAAAAAATATTGGAGAATGAAAAGGCGAAGAATATATCGAGATTATTTACAGATAGAAGCAAAGAATTTCTAAATATGCATGTTCAGAATTATCTCCAGAGTAAACGTATAAAGCTATGTCATGTATTTTCGAGTGAAACAAAGCTTTCATTGCAGAGAGTGTCTTGTAAACGTTAAAACTTACATTATACAAGTATGAAGCCTGGTCACAGACTGGGCCGCGGGGGCGTGAAAATTCAGGTATAGGAACATGAACAAAGGTCAGATTAGGAAGTAAGATTCAGTATGTCAGGGATTTGGTGAAGTTTTCATTCAGTGTTAGGAATTGATACAAGTTAACTGGTCAAGTATGTAGTGCGAGGCTGGAACCAATTTCAGTTAAGGACGAGGTATGATAAAGCTCATGATAGCAGGATGTATGAGTGTACTTCAGTAAATGCGGCAAGCTGAGTCTCGACCTGCAACCACATTACGTTTACAATAGGGAGTATGAACAAGCACAATTGAGCAACAAGAGTCTTACGCTCACAGAAAACAGCATATTACCGTACAAACACACATTACTTTATAACAAAGTCAGGGAGTTACAACTACACACTAACACACAAACACAGACTTCACACCACCGCACACACACTTCACTAGACTATAACAACACACTACACACACACACACCACCACCTCACACACACACACACTTACCTAACCACACTACTACACAGAACTACACACACACACACAACACACAACCCACACACACAACACACACACTACACACACTACACACAACACCTACTACACACCACACCTACACTACACTACACACACTACACACACACACCTACACACACACACTACACACACACCTTACACACACACACACACTACCTACACACACCACACACACACACACACCACCACCACACACACACACTAACACACACACACCTACACACACACCACCTACACACACACACCTACACACACACACACCTACACACACACACACACACACACACCCACACACACACACCTACACACACACACACACACACACACACCTACACACACACACACACAACAACACCTACACACACACACACACACACCACACCTACACACACCACACACACACACACCACACACACACACACACACACACACACACACCTACACACACACACTACCACACACACACACACACCTACACACACCACACACACACACACCCAAAACACACCTACACACACACACAACACCTACACACACACACACCTACACACACACCACACACCAACACCCTACACACACACACACCTACACACACACACACCTACACACACACACACCTACACACACACACACACCTACACACACACACACCTACACACACACACACAAACACCATACACACACACACCTACACACACCACACACCACACACCCACAACACCACACACACACACACACACACACACACACACACACACAACCACCCTCGTAAGACGTATATATACGGCCGCGACAGTCAAAGGGTTAACCCTTTGACTGTCGCGGCCGTATATATGTCTTACGAGGTGTGTGTAGGTGTGTGTGTGTGTATGTGTATAGGTGTGTATGTGTATAGGTGTGGTTGTGTGTGTGTTAGTTACCATTTTGTCCTAGGCACATGTCGATTAGACACTAGACCTGTTGTGTGTGTGTGTGTACCTAATTGTACTCGCCTAATTGTGGTTTGCTAGAACTGTGTTCTCAGCTTGCCTCGTTAGGTATTCCTGGATTATAATTGGTTCAGCCTGAATACCACAAGGTTATGATTGGTTAAACCATACCACGGGCGGGATTGAACCCGCGGACAGAGAGTTATGATTGGTTACTGTCTCTCAGAGGTGAGGAGCTTGTTAGTGTCAGTGTGTGTTGTTCCTGCTTGTTGTGTGTGTCTGGTGTCCCTACTGCCCTTCCTACTGCTGTCTCCTATGCTGTTTCTCGCTCCTGAAGTTCTAGAAGTTCTTGACTCTTACATCCTTGACGTCTTGCAGATTTAAGGAAGCTGAGGTATACAAAGGTTATAGTTAATCTGATTGTTAACCTGACTCACTAATATAGCTCTCCCTTATATTAGTCTTTAAAGACTAATATAAGGGAGAGCTATATTAGTGAGTCAGGTTAACAGTCAGATTAACTATAACCTTTGTATACCTCAGCTTCCTTAAATCTGCAAGACGTCAAGGATGTAAGAGGAGTCAAGAACTTCTAGGAGAGCTTCAGGAGCGAGAAACAGCGTAGGAGACAGCAGTAGGAAGGGCAGTAGGGACGGGACACCAGACACACACAACAAGCAGGAACAACACACACTGACACTAACAAGCTCCTCACCTCTGAGAGACAGTAACCAATCATAACTCTCTGTCCGCGGGTTCAATCCCGCCCGTGGTATGGTTTAACCAATCATAACCTTGTGGTATTCAGGCTGAACCAATTATGATCCAGGAATACCTAACGAGGCAAGCTGAGAACACAGTTCTAGCAAACCACAATTAGGTGAGTACAATTAGGTACACACACACACACACACACACACACACACACACACACACACACACAACACCACATTCACACACCACACACATTCACACACACACATTCACACACCACACACATTCACACACACACACATTCACACACACACACATTCACACACCACACACATTCACACACCACACACACCATCACACACCACACACACATTCAAACACCACACACACCATCACACACCACACACAGCCACACACACACACAGCCACACACACACACACAGCCACACACATACACACAGCCACACACACACACACAGCCACACACACACACAGCCACCCCACACACACACACACACACACACACACACACCCACACACACACAAAACACACAACACACACACACTCACACACACATGCATGCATGCATATACTACAGGCCTAGTGTCTAATCGACATGTGCCTAGGACAAAATGGTAACTAACACACACACACACATACACACACACACACACACACACACACACACACACACACACACACACACACACACACACACACACACACACACTTGCTGCTCCATCTGCTCCATCTTGTCTAGTTACTTCCCTACAGTTTCCTCAAGATAGATAAAAAAATATTTTTGATTGCTGTTGTTAAAGCTTCGTTCACTGTTAATGTTTCTTGCTAAGATTACTGCGCCTTTTTCTTCCTGTGGAAATCATAAGACGATGTGGTAGTTTGATTGTTTACTAGTGAATTATTAAAGGCTTTGTTAAGTAATTTTATATAATGAAACTTTTGTGTATAATTTTTGGTATTAGTGGATAAAGGGATATTTTTTTTTTTTGTATTTTTTTTTTTTTTTTTACCTTTTTAATGGGTGGTTGTGGTGTCTTCCTTAGGCCTTCCTCCTGGGATCTCGGCTCTGCCGGGCCCTTCCATGTCACAAGGTGCTGCTAGTCAAGATGCCAGCCAAGGTATGTACCAGATGCTACTGTAAAGCCTCTTTATGGAGTTTCACAGTCTTGGCCATTTGCTATAATTATTATTTAAGTCAGTTTGTCTTCAGTCATGTTGTGTTTTGTAATGTTGAATACGATTTTTAAAATATTTGTTAATGTTTAATTTAGACTCTTATTTGTTTTGTTTTCGTTTTTTAATGTTTAGTATTTGTCATTAAATTGAAAGACTGTGAAGCTTTAGATGAAAGACTGAAAACCAAATTACAAAATAAAATAACTATTTTTACCAAATTATAAGTACAATAGGAATGTGTCATTAATGGTTTTCAGTCATTCGTTATTATAATTATATTAATAAGAGTAAATGGGCATAATATGTACAATCTGAATGCTATCAACACTTGCATTTCTAAAGAACATATTGTTATAATGCAAATTATACAACAGCAGTAATGCTAAACATGTACAGTATTTTGCCCCTTAACTTTTCTTGAGTGCTTGAATATTTAGTAAATATGAATTGAATATTTATTTTTGAATATTCAGTTCTTATTGTATTGTTTATTCATGTAGTCTATAATGGCCCAATCATGTTTTTTTTTTTTTTTTTTTTTTTTTTTTTTTTTTTTTTTGTCTTGCATAGTTTAGGATGTAGTATTTTGTTGGTCATTGTTCTTCTTGACCTTATTTGTTTTTAAAAGAAATTATTGGGGCTAGCAATTTGTCCTTTTCAAGTACTACTGTGGATTAGGGTTGTATTGACTTATTGTAGTTCTTTCTTCTCTTGGGAACCTTGTGGTCTTTGTTTTGTTGCATATCTTCAGGTTGGGCCATTACCAAACACCAGGGCCTCATTTAACTTTCTTAGCATTAACTTTTAATGCACAAGCCAAAATGAACAGTACAGTATGCCGTCATGGTGTTTGGTCCGTAGTATCTATTTAATTATTAACAATATAATTAAGAAGAGAAGTAATATCTCAGACTTGGGGTAATGCTTCTTTTAGCAACTGCCTTAAAACAGTGAGTTATTAGTTATTTTGTTTCCATATTAAGGACAATTAGTTATAGATATCAAGACAAGTTATATGTTGAGAATTTAACTCCATAAATTAGTTTGACTATGAAGGCACCTAAGATGTAGCTGATACTAAAATACAACCCTTGCTGTTTTAATGTGCAGGTAGGTGAATGGCAGTTGCACCTGTGTAGAGTGAACTGTGACACAAGTAACACCAATCCCGAAACTTTCATTGCAAAAGCAAAACCCTGACATGCAAAGTATAAAATGGACAAAGGCTTTTCAGCCTGAGTCTCTTATGTGCCTCCTGCAGGAATCGTGTGTCCAGAAAATAGTGAAGGAAAGCTAAATTTTTTCATAATACAGTACTCAAAATGAAACCAGGCTTTATTTAGCCTTCTTGAAGCTTCTTGCGATTAAAGCTAACACAAGTACCACAGACTGGTGAGGGGAACTCAATGACATTATTACACATAATTGTGCTACGGCCATGTTGTTGGAGGTCAGACTCTGATTGCCGGTTTTTCCTACCGTTTCAGGAGGGATCAAAGTGCGCTTCAATCGGCCTTACAGTTGTACAGTGTGTGACTTTAGCACGTTTTGCCGCCGCTCATTCTCCAAACACCTCCTAGAGACACATCCGGCCATCAAAGTCTGTGACATGATCAAGAAAAAGAAGTCATAAAGAGACAGTGATTTTGTTTTTATCATTATTAGTTTTAAAGGGGAGGAAGAATGGAAAGAGTGAAAGACAGTGTTCGCAATATGACAGTTCTTTAAATGAAACTGCATATCTCCAGCGTTGCTAATGCTATCTATTTATTGGACACTTAACGGTGCAAATGTGAATAGCATATTGAGCTATGGAAGAACCAGTACCCACGTAAACTCTTCGTGAAGTTCTCAAATGGAGTACTTAATCTCCCAATGGTGCTTTATATCTTGACAATTTGCAATCTAATTTCCTAGTCAGAAATGACATTTACGGATATTCATCCTGTAATGTAGTTATACACGCAATAATTCCCTTTGTACTGTATAAGTGTTATGTTACAGTCCTGTAAAATTTGTCAATTAAATGGATGAAGCCATTTTGTGTTTCATTCAAAGTAAACTTTCCATACTATGGTTGCTGTGTCTTAAAAAAAAAAAGCTGGCTTCTTTTAAAATTCTAAGTGGGATGTTTTCACTCTTGCAGGGCCCAGCCTGGCCTCAGACGATTCAAGCCAATATTGCCCATATTGTGGTAAAGTAATCAGGCACCGTAGTAACCTGCGAAAACACATAGCCGACATGCACTCTGGAATATACTACCAGTTCAGGTGCATTGTGTGCGCAAAAGTGTTTCGCACCAAGAATTCGATGTTGACGCACACCTATAGGCAACACCCAGGCATAAAGGTGAAGGGTAACAATCATGCTAGCACCCCCACAGCAGCAGCTACCATTTACCATCACACTCCAACCACCTCCAACAGTCATTAAGAGCCCCTTGTCTTCTCTGTTACAGGAAGGCTAAACATTGGGTTCGTTGTGTGTAGCTTCTGTAAGAAAACCTTCTCGTGCATTAGCAGCCTGCGCACGCACATCAGAGACATCCATGACAATAGTGGCCCGTATTGGTGCCCCCACTGCAACAAACCCTCAAAGAGTCAGTCAGGATTAAGAATGCACATCCAGAGACACCATCGTAACTAAATCAGCATCAACCATCTACAAGACTAAGAAGGCCTTTGGTCTCTTTCCAGGCCGTGTTGTATCCTCGGGCCTGCCATGTCCTCACTGTTGGAAACTATTCTCCTGCGCAGGTAGCCTGCGCATCCACATCAGGGACATACACACAGCAAGTGGCCCTGTCTGGTGCCCCATTTGCAACAAGCCGGCCAAAAATAAGAATGCATTGAGGGTGCACATTCACAGGAATCACAGGCGTTGTGATAACCAGTGATTTTTGTAGTCTGTGGACATGGGGTGGAATAGTAGTGATAGCTTGTGATAGCTGAATGTAGCAGAGCACTGTATAATTGTTGCTTCTAGTCGTGATATATGTGCAGTAGTGCTGAGACAGAAGATTGCAGGCTTTAGACTGTGAAGTTGTGTGTCTGAAACACAGGTCCCTTCAGCAGTGTCTTCTCGTTTTGCAGGCCGGCCTCCACCATCATCAATTGTCAGTGAGCAACTTCAGTCAGTGATCCCACAATGTCCGCAGTGTGGCAAAGTGTTCTCATGTGTATCCAATGTGCGTGTACATATACGTGATGTGCACGGTACGGACGGGCCCTATATCTGCCACCTATGCAACAAGCTCTCTAAGAGTGTAAATGGACTGCGTGTACACATGCATCGCAATCATAGACACCTCCAGCACCCTCTCCTTCCCCATCTTCCTGCTCCTTCACAACCTCTACATTAAGGTTTCCGTCTCTTTCCAGGCAGGGCCAGCTTCTATATGGACTTACTCCATTGTCCATACTGTGGCAAAACGTACACATCCATTGGAAATCTGCGGGTGCACTTTAAAGACGCACATCTCAACTATGGGCCCTTCCCTTGTGCCATGTGCGATAAAGTGTCAAGAACCCGGTCGGGCCTGAGGATGCACATACAAAGGCACCACCGCAACAAAGTCAACTGACAGCACCTCACTCAGGATGCAGTAGGATTGGCCAGTGCCATGCTTGCAAACCGTGTCCACTAAGTGCTTATTAAGCTGACAGTGAGAGTTAGATGTATGCATGAAATGGTGCTTTTAGGATGGAACACAAATTGTTTATTTGCGCTTGATGAGGAAATCGCAAGCTCGTATCCTCAAATTATCTCAACTGCTAAAAGATTTAATTTTTTATTTTTGTATGATACTCCCTGTGTATTTTTTGAAATGGGTCTTGGCACAGTGATAAGAATGTGTGAACACCAAGGCCTTGTGAATTTGGATGTAGGGTGAATATGATGTATGTATATGGTTGTTGGTGATGAGTCCATAAGTGGCTTAGAAGTCTACAGGAAGGGTAAACAAGAGGTCTTCTGAGCTTGGTATACGGGTGAAAGTTAAAGCCGGCCTCATTGTCAATGCCTTGTGCTAGAGCTGGTCCCTCTCTCTTGTAAGGCAGTGATACTGTGTGAGAAATGTCATTATTTGTAGTTTGAGCTTTATTGTCTTGTATGGCTTCTTGTTTGGCTATAAAGTGAAGTAGGATTGTATGGGCATAATGAAACCTTCAACAGCTGGGGTCCGACAAGTTTAATAATGCTTTTCTAAAAGGTTGGTGGCAAGTGTCAGGGCACAGTAGAGTAAGAGCATGCTGCCAGTAAGTCACGGGACTGTAGACTTTCGTAGTCCACCTGCCTGCTGCCTGACATGCCTGCATCTTACTTTGCATGCCCTCACATGATGCTACTCTTGTCATAGCAGTAGATAGTAAAGGGTGTTGTTTTGTCATTACAGGTTTGGGCTTTTTCCCCCTGGTCCGTGAACGCAGGCAGATCCGGTATGAATGCTCAGTGTGTGGTCGTACATTCAGTAATGTGTACAATCTGAAGGTTCACATGCGGGACCAGCACTCAGGCCTTGGCAGTGCTAAGTGTGAGATTTGTGGCCTCTCGTTCAAAAATCTGAGTACACTTCGGGTGCACAAGAGTAACTACCACCGCAAGCCGGCCAGCAAGACCAACCCTTCTACCTCTGCTACCACCACACAGGCACTGGATGATCCGCGCCTGCACGCCTGACCGTGCAGCAGTAACCCCTGTGGTGTCTCATTACAGGCTCCGTGGGCAGCACAATCCCCCTGGCCCCCCTCAACCATGGTGGTGGCCGGGATGGCTGTGGTGACAACAGCGGCCTTGACTGTGTAGGGTCGTGGCAGCCAAGGATATCAACAGCACCCATCTGCTGGCCCAGGCCACCTGGATCCAAGTTTGCGTGTGAGCTGTGTGGGAAGGAGTTTACACGCAGGTACTCTGTAAAGGTGCACCAACGTGATTCCCACTTCACCAGACCTGATGCTGTGTTCAAGTGCAGACAGTGTGGCCGCACTGCTGCCACGCAGAAAGCTCTCAAAATGCATGTGCACCGTTACCATCGGAGTATACAGCTGTGACCTGATAAGACTAGGAGCCAACCAGCACTTAGTAGCTCTGCCATGACTTGGCTAAATGTAGACTATAGGTTGTGTAGCTGGGTCTTCCAGAAATAGTTCAGCGTGGTAGTAACACACACCACTGTCGTTTTTCAGGCTACGAGTGGCTGAGTGGGGATCTCAGGGAGTCTCGCCCCAGATATCCTTGTGAGCTTTGTGGGAAAGGCTTCACTCGTAGATACAACCTTAAAGTACACCAGCAGGACGTCCACTTTAATCCCATACAAATGGCATTTTACTGTACGCTGTGTGGCAAACAAACCACCAGCAAAAATGGTCTCAGGCAACACCTTCTCAAGTACCACCCTAAACACTGACAGAGAATGGCCCCTAGGGGTCCACACATTTCCTGCAGTATTAACGCCTCAATTATCACCTCACTGGAGATGCAATGCATCCCAGAATCATATCTACCTCTCGTCTCAAACTAATTCCTCAGCACATTTCATATACATTATAAACCATCCCGACCTCAATTGTAAAAAAAAAAAAATGCCACTGCCGTACAAGACTGAGGGATCAAAAGAGAATTATATAGATATTGCTATTTTAGTCACTGCTAACATTAGTGCCTAGGTGCCAAAGACAGCCAGGAAACGCAAACCTCATGTCATATACCTCCACAATGTATGTATGTTGATCATATATATATAGATATATGTATGTATATTAAATAAAATAACGTACACAACATAATCACAAACCCACATGTACAGGGTATTTGTACAGTAGAAATATACAATAAAATACTCAATATAAATAGGAGGAGTTGTTTTATGTAACCCTGGTTAAAAAATGTCAAAAATGCTTTAAAAAAGTATAAAAGTGTGAAGTTCATTTGCAGATTTGAGTGAAAATAATTAGTCAGTCCTGTAGGCTTGTGTTGTCCAATTTTAGAAAAATGGAGGCTTAACAAGCACGTCAGTGACAATTTTGAAGCCAAGAAAGCTTAACAGTTAAATTTATTTTTGTTGTATAACAGTTGAGGTGTAAGGCATAATTGCAGCAGTATTTTATACTCTAAATATAACCTCTTCTGTGCACTCAAGAAGTGAGAAACAAATGGGAGGGCTGGAATAAACACAAAGTGGCCATTTGAAAGTAGGATGAGTTGGTAATCGGCATTGCCGTGGAAGCCTGGCCTTGTGACCTGACTGACCTGGGCCTCTTTCTTGTTTTTCAGGCCGGTCAGCAACAGGCACTACCCCCTCCACACCAACCAGTCCTTCTTCACTGTTGTCCTTCCAAATTCAACATCATCAACAACAGCAGCAGCAGCAGTGCCCTCATTGCTTGAAAATGCTGTCCTCACGGCAAAGCCTTTTAAGGCATATTGAGGATCGTCACATGCTTACACAGCCATACCGCTGTTCAATCTGTGGCAGCCTATGCAAAACTAAAAATGCTTTGCAGAAGCACCATTATACCTACCACAGGGGCCTACCTTTGAGAATCCTTTAAGTCACTTAATGTGTGTATAACCAAAAGGAGCCCTCAACTTGTTCCTATACTGTTAAATGCTCTCTCTCAAACCTGGTTATACCTTCCCTGAGGGGATGAGGATGTGGTTGTACAAATGTACCCATGATCATTTAATATCTAAAAACACATGAAAATAAGTTTGGGAATTAATTGTTCCTATTAATGAATGTGTACCAAACTAGGTTTGAGCATTGTAGCTGTATTTTGAGCAATGCCTCCTTTGCTGCCCATTGATGATACACATGTGCACCTAGGGCTGCCTTGCTTCATGAAACACTTGCATTGCACCACAGGGTCTTGATGGTGTTGGCTCTGTACTCTTATATTGAGCCAAATATATAAATGCTGTTGTATTGAAAAGTGGAACCAAACTTAAAGTCCTTCATATTGTACAGATAGAGGAAACTTGTATACATGTGATATGGTAATTTCCAAGTACAGTACTAATACAAAGAGGAAATTTCATTTTTTTAAACACGATAGACTTTTAGAAAAAGGTTGTTGAATACACTTGCATTAATGTGAAAAATTGTGAAGGTGAAAACTCATTGGATGTGATGGGTGTACACATCTAATTTTTGAAGTATTTAAAATTCCGGCCAATCTTTCTTGTACTGCTGTTCAGGTAAATTTTTATCTTAAATTGAAACTACCTCACATCATTCAGAACTAAGCTGCTTCTGATAATATGCAAGATAACAGTCGGTGACTTGTTTATGCATAAATTGGAAGCTCTGTTTATGCATTCCATTCACATCTGAAGAGTAGTATGATAATGTTGGGGTTTTATTTGTCATATAATAGTAAGACAACGTGAGTAATTTGCAGAGTAGCTTTGGATTTCTTTGGAAAGAAGATTGTGAGATGTTATTGTATTTATATATATTTTATCTAATATATATATATACTGTTATGATTCTGAACATTATATTTATGGTATGTATTTATGTGTATTATATATATTGTATCTAATATATATTGTACATATATTATTCTGAATATTATATTTGCAGTGTGTGTGTATATTATACATTATATATACAGTGGTACCCGGAGTTTCGTACAGCTCCCAACTCGAACAATTATGTAAGTGTATTATTATAAGTGATTTTGTAAGTGTATTTTTGGGGTCTGAAACGGACTAATCTAATTTACATTATTCCTCATGGGAACAAATTCGTTCGGTAACGGCACTCGAACAGCCTTATGGAACGAATTATGGCCGAAACTCGGGGTACCACTGTATGTATGTGTATGTATGCTTGTATTTATGTGTGTGTGTGTTTTGAGCATTTTAGCCAGAGCAGTCAAAGCATCAGAATTTTCTTATATATTTTTATATTTTTATCTTTCATCTGATAGAAATATACTATATACTCATGAGAATTAGCATAATTTTAAATTTTCTTCCAAAACTAACCTTTGCACCTGTCCAGACCTTGCTATGGTAATACAACTTAATCCTACAGAATCTGTCTACAGTCAGACTAGTTTTAGTATTGTTTATCAATAAAGTTTGTTGCCTTGTGTGATACCCAAGCTGATTTTTACAGTTGTAACAAATTATTCAGTGCTCTTATTATGGTGGGTTATGCATGCCTGCAAGTTCTGGTTAAAATGTGCAGTGTCCACGAATTTCTTTTAAGATTTCAAACATATAATAGTTGACAAAAAATATATGAAAATGCAGTTCTCTGCATACAGTAGTGTAATATTTATAAGATGGATTGGAAATAACGGGGACTGTGAAATATCCTCTCCAAGCTATCCTAATTTCATGCCCGTGGACTTTTTATTGGGGTTTATAAGGGAATGTTTTCCAGATATTACCAGTAAGCTGACATACTAGAAGAAATTATGGCATCAGAGAAGTCACACTGGATATGTTGATCTGTACATGGAATAAATTAGAGTATGGATCAGTCACTATTGGAGCCTATGTTGAGGTTACAAAGATAAGACAACCATGACACTGTATAAAACACTGTCATCTGTCAAATGCAAAAAACTACATTTTCATATGTTAACATTTTGTTGTATAAAAAAAACCATGTACAATTGGAAAAAGGATTTTGTGGACTGTGCGTGCGTGTATTTCTTTTTGAGCGCATATTAATGTGACATGCATGTGTGTGTGTGTGTGTGTGTGTGTGTCAGAGAGAGAGAGAATGTGGTATATAGTACTTTATATTTTTTAGCAAATTTGCTGTTTCTATCCAAGGCAGAGTGACTTAAAGCAGATTATATTTATGGGGGAAGTGCTAAACTAGTATCATGCAATGCCTGTGTTATGGGAGGTAATTAAGTTTGATCTAAGGAAGGGGAGGGGTAGCTCCAGTTCCTTGAGTCAAGAGTTCTTCGCACCTTTAAGGAAACAAAGCACAAAATGCAAATGATGTGCCTCATGAGATAAGTCGGTCAAACAAGCCAAACTGTTATAATGATTATTTTTAATGTTCTGGTAGATGTATTTGTAATATGAATTAACATACGCAAACTTTTCATTTTGGACTAAAACTATCTGAACCGACTGACCTTATTCTTAAACTTAGTTAACACACTTACCTGATCTTTGCATTAAAACTAACTTAACATACTGACCTGATCTTTCTAAATTTGCATACGGTATAGCTTAGCCCAACTCAAGCTATGCTATATAAGGTAAGCCTAAATTTAGTTGGTTGTTTTTATCATTGATATATAGAATTTTTTTATGCATTTAATGTTCACAAATTTACACCAAAAAATAATAAATGCACTGCTTTTTAGCAAAGCAATCATTGCCTGAAAAACAAAGTCCACAGTTATAGCTATTACATAATTGTTCTATATATGTATGTATGTATACACACACACACACACACACACACACACACACACACACACACACACACACACACACACACACACACACACACACACACACACTAACAAGCTCCTCACCTCTGAGAGACAGTAACCAATCATAACTGACCGCGGGTTCAATCCCGCCCGTGGTATGGTTTAACCAATCATAACCTTGTGGTATTCAGGCTGAACCAATTATAATCCAGGAATGCCTAACGAGGCAAGCTGAGAACACAGTTCTAGCAAACCACAATTAGGTGAGTACAATTAGGTACACACACACAAACAGGTTTAGTGTCTAATCGACATGTGCCTAGGACAAAATGGTAACTAACACACACACACAGTCAGACAAAATTAATTTTCACAGTTGCTTTAATTAAAGTAAATTAAAAGTGAACATAGGCAAAAAATACAAGCAAGGTGATGAGGGTGATAAAAATTTGGTAATGAAAGATTCGTTATCAGAAAAAGAGGATGTATGGAGGAAGTGAATGTCTTTCAGATATTTGGGAGTGGACAGGTCTATGAAAGATGAGGTGAACCATAGAATTGACGAGGGACAAAAGGTGGTCAATGCATTGAGGCTTCTATGGAGACGAAGGTTATCCATAGAGGCAAAAAAGGGAATGAATGAGAGTATAGTGGTACCAATACGGTAATGGGTGAAGCATGTGTTGAGAAAGTTGCAGCGAGGAGGAGGCTGGAGCCAGTGGACATGTTGTTTCGAGATTAAAAGTAGATACAGGTTTACTGAAAGTATTATCCAGAATGCTCCGGAGGGATTGTCCAGGTAGTTTGGATATTTACAGAAGAGGGTGTATAAATCTTTAATGGTGGTAATGTGGGGTAGGGGTCGTCGTAGGAATGGTTGGAAGGAGGAAGTAAACGATGTTTTTGTATGAGAGGGTTTTGTACATCCAAGAGGCATTTGTAAGCATGTTGAAAAAGAATGAGTGGAGACATGTGGTTTTTATGATATGACGTGCTCTTGGAGTGTTAGTAAAGTATCATTTATGAAAGGTTTTAGGGAAACTAGTTAGCTGGACTCGAGTTTGTAGGTGGGTTGTCATTCTCATGGCATCACGTCAGTGCCTAAAAGCATGTAGACCTTGTCAGGAGGTTCGGACGTTGTTCAGACCAAATATCAAAGTGGGCAAGAAATGTAATCGAAGTGATATTGATCATGGTAAGATAGTTGGTGCCGGACAGGGTGGTTTTGATTATACGTATATTACTGACGAATATTCCTAACCTTCTTCTCCTCCCCGTCTCGTTCCCGCCGCCGCTCTCTCCCCAGCTCTCGCTCCCCCTCGACATCCCTGCTCCCCTTCTTCTCTTATTTTTTCTCATCTGTTTCTCATTTTCCTCACACACGAAACACACGCACACCACACGCACACCGCACACCACACACGCACGCACACACACACACACACACACACACACACGACACACACGACACATCACAACAACGCTCTACACCAGGACAGCTATTAACGGGGAGACTATTAACAGGTGACAAAATACGCACACAATTACACCACTCACACTACAACACAATAAAGCACAATGACAACACAGGCTCACAACACTACGAGCACGGAAATTGGAGGTCAATGACAGCGAGCACACACACAGCACACACACAACGCACCACACTTGACAATCTCAACATCCATGACTTACACCACACAACACACCACACATACCACACATACACACGACACACATACACACTAACCACAACATTCTCACACCTACACATACACCACAACACATACACTCACACATTTACTACCCACTGGCACACCTACACCATCGCACACACAATTGAAAGAGGGAGTGCACCAACCACACACACCACAACACAACAACAAATAAAAAAGCCACACACAACCACCAACGCACACACAGCCACACACACACCTGCACACATGCGACATAAACACAGCACACACACACCACACACACACACGCACACCCACACACAGAAGCAAATATATCACACACACACACCACACACAACATAGAAACATCCACACACCACACCTACACACAAGGGAAAAGAAGCCGACATCACACAACATGTCCGGCGACTAAGCCCAACTACACCGGACTACACAACGCACACAGCCTACAACAGGAGTAACTCACCACACGACCAACACACCCACACAAAATGGCCACACACACAGCCAACTCACACGAACACAGACACGCACCACACACACAGCTACCGACACACACACATCCACTACACACACCCAATCAAACACACAGCACACCACTACAACACCACACACAAATCAGGGCGACACCACACGACAAAGCCATCAAACCCACACCATCAAATTTAACAGTCACAATGTGGGACAATCAGCACACACCACCAAACACACGAGGCACACATCAGCAACACTCAAACACAATCACCATCCACACACATCACACTACACATACGGGTAAAGTCACCACATCCCACTCACATCACACCACAACATCACACACCACAGCACACACACGACACACGCACCACACTCAGAACCACACACGACACGCACACACTTAAGCACGCACACAGCCGATCCATTGTCTTATCATGCACACCACAAATACACATACACACAGTACACACACCACATCACACACATCAGAAACATACATACCACATCACACACATACCACACACACACTAACAGTCTTACAACCACACCACATACACCACACCACACAAGTAGAAACACACACCACACACCACATCACCACACTACCACGACACACACACTACCACTAGCAACACACCACACAACCATTACACAGCACACATCATACTACACGACAACACACCATCACACTAGAGACACATCGACACCACAACATCCTAGCACACACATCACACACACACCACACACAACACAACAGGCCGTTAACACAGATCACATAACACACATAGCTACACATACTACACAACACATATTCACATCACACAGAACACCACCACACCACACATGCACCACACACATAAACACACATAACACACACACATGCAGACACATAAACAACCATAACACACACACACACCAAGCAACCAAACATACAGCAGACCACACGACGACGACAGCACACAGGAAGAAACCACACATACAACCACACATACACACACCACTACCACACACAGCCCAGCACACACCACACACACAATCAAACTAAAAGTCAGACGCAGTCAGAGATATTCCACACTATCACCTGCCACACTAACAGGGTAAAGAGTATGCGCAACCAACACACATCTAGTCACGCACACCAACTACAAGTGCCCACACACAGCACACACACACACACACACTAACAAACAGAACTACGACACACCACCGGCCACAACACATGGGATCAACAGTGACCACACACACACCCACACTCATCTAGTTTTGATATCCCAGATCACCACTACACAACACGGCACACTACTACAACACACTACACACCACATAACACAGCACCACAACACCACACACACACCACACACACACACATACACACACATCACATCACACACATCACAACACACACAACACATATCAAATCTAGAACACACACACAGAACGACACACAGAGTCACAACCACTCATATCACATCCACACCACACACACACCACACAGATTCCGTAATTCATATCACATACAGCCACACAATATCACACTACACCACACGTCATACACACACTCATACTATAGACACACAACCCATGCAAATACACAACCATCCACACATACACAACAATGGGCGCCACACACACCACAATACACACATACACACACCACACACACCAACAATACACACAAACACACGAGCCACAGGTACACATCCACACAACACGATCCCACAACACACACGATCACTACACGACACACAGAACACACCACGACATCACAAGCATTATGCTGGCAAAGAACCACACACACACACCGAACACACAGCCACACACACCACACATTATCACTCACATGGCACAACACCACAAACAACAACCAGTCACACACACACATGGAATCACACCACACACACACACACGGCACACACACACATCAAGCAGGAGTCTATCAAAGTGTGACCACACGACATACAGCACATACCACACTACCCGACAAAACACCATACAACACACACCACAACACAACACACCACACAACACACACATACACACACACACACACATCACACACACACACTCACACACACCCACATACACAGAACACACACACAAACACACACACACACCACCATACACACCACACACTTCACACACCACACACATACAACACACCACACATACACACCCCACACATACACACACACAAATACACACACCACACATAACACACACCACACACACCACAAATACACACATACACACACCACACACACCACAAATACACACATACAACACCTACACACAACACTACATCACACCACACACACCACCACACACACCACACACACACCACAACAACACACCACACACACACAACCACACACACACAACACACACACCACACACCCACACCACCACACACAACACCACACACACACCAAACACACACACACCACAACACACCAGGGGACACACACCACACACACACACACCACACACATACACACATACACACATACATAACACACACACACATACACATACACAGAAACACACACACACACCACAACATACATACCACACACACACATACCACACACACACCACACAACACACACCACACATCACACACCACAGCATTCAACACATCCACAACATACACACAGCCACACACAACACACACACCACACACACACACACAAAGCACACACACACACCACCGACACACACACACCAACACACACCACACACACACAAACACCAAGGCGCACACACACAAAACACAAAAAACACACAACGCTCACACACACACACACACACACACAAGGCGCGCACACACAAAAACAAAAAACACACAACGCGCATACACACACCACACACACACACACACACACACACACACACACACACACAATGCAAGGAGGAGTGAAAGGTTTATTCCCAAGGCAACAGTAACAACGGGAAGACCAGAACGAGCCCCTGGTTTACCGACGGTGTAAGGAGGCAAAACAAAGTGCAATAGAGAATGGAAAAAGTACAGAAAGGCAGAGAACACACGAAAATAGGGAGGTCAGTCTCAGAGCCAGGAATGATACGCACAAGGTAAGGAGGAGGCCCAGCGACAGTATTGAAAATGACATAGGCATCGAGAATCAAGACTGACCCGAAACTGTTGTAAAGCCACATTCAGGAGGAAACAACAGTCAAAGACCAGGTGAACAGATTAAGGACAGAAGGTGGAGAACTCTCAAGAAATGATCAGGAGGTATGTGAGGAGCTGAACAGGAGATTTGAGGAATTTTTTAAACAGTAGAACAGGAAGGTCTGTGGAAGACAGCACAGAAGGGAATATACCACAAGTGTTGGATGACATACAACAACTGAGGAGGTGGTGAAGAAGCTCATAATGACCTTGACACCTCAAGGCGATGGGACCGGACAACAATCCCCATGGGTCCTTAGAGAAGGAGCAGAGATGCTGTGCGTGCCTCTAACCACAATCTTCAACACATCCCTTGAAACTGGGCAACTACCTGAGAAATGGAAGACAGCTAATGTAGTCCCCATATTTAAGAAAGGAAACAGAAACGAGGCACTAAACTACAGACCTTGTCTCTGACATGTATTGTGTGCAAAGTCATGGAGAATATTATCAGGAGGAGAGTAGTCAAACACCTGGAAAGGAACAACTGGAAAGGAACAAGCTTATAAATGAAAACCAGCATGGGTTCATGGAAGGCAAATCTTGTATCACAAACCTGCTGGAGTTTTATGACAAGGTAACAGAAGTAAGACACGAGAGAGAGGGGTGGGTAGATTGCGTTTTCCTAGACTGCAGGAAGGCCTTTGACACAGTTCCTCACAAGAGATTAGTGCAGAAGCTGGAGGATCAGGCGCGCACACAGATGCCACCCACACATAACACACACATACACCACACACATACACATACACCACACACACATACACATACACCACACACACATACACATACACCACACAAAACATACACCACACACACATACACCACACACACATACACCACACACACATACACCACACACACATACACCACACACACATACACCACACACACATACACCACACAATCACACCACACACACAACACACACACACACACACACACACACACACACACACACACACACACAAACACACAAAAGGGAGAAAGTTCAGTCACCGTTTTCTGAGAGTAATTGAAAAAATTAAACTATCCATTTAAAATTATATATATATTCAGTGATAACGTGGAAAGCAGGAGAGAGTGACTTGTGTAGGCACTCAAAGACAGTGACATTATTTGCAGATTCGTTGTCATTAAGCAGAGTTTAAAATGTGAAAAAAAAAAATTGCGTGTTGGTTAAGAGGTTTGAAAATCTTGTGTGCACGTCGTGTTTCCTTAAACATTACTTGAAAAGTTTCGGTAAATGCTAAACGTATTATAATTAAGCCAAAAATGTGAGAGCCTACCTTTGAGCACACAGGATTCGCATTATGCTCCATTAATGTGAAGTGCCTAGTTACAGTTATCCATATAAGCTCATAGTTTTGGGTACAGTACTTTGCTTCTAATTGAGAACATTGTTTTATATAGTTACAGCACATAGACACGGTTAATTAAATTAACTTCTTTTATGCCAAATTTGAAACCTCTTCAAGAAGTTCTGCAGCTTCTCTTCTGAATCTCTCAAAATTGTTGCTTTAAAAAAAAAAAGTAAAAAAAAAAAATCTGACAGCTGTCCCTACAGTACGTGTGGTTTTAAGCCTTATCGTCTTCCTGATAAAAGAATTCACTTTCTTTTCAACTCTCAGTATACATATTAAGCAGGCATGGTGAAGTGTGAGCGCATTATTCAGTGTGATATGATCCCTGTTTTAATCCCACTTTAACTGAAAAATGATCTGGTCTCTTGTATACCCTGACTTGAACTTTTCTTCAAAAACATTTTACAAGTTTTAGTCTGCTACCTAGTTCATGTACTTGCCACACTTAACACATCCCTTCATTGTAAAACTTTTTGTGCATGTTATTTTCGTAACCATACATGCAACAAATGGCTCCTTACCTTCCTGGATTCTCTGTGGATCTTTGTTTTTAGCATAATTCATATTATTCCGCTTAGTGTGCAGTGAATTGTGTGTGCTCTGGCAATCCTTAACTACCTTCCATTCATTAATACATATATATTTGACAAATGCATAAACTGTATTAAATCTATGTCCTAACCTACTTTCAGCAGTCAGTTAAAATTTCATGCATCCCCACTGCTTCGTTTCTTTTCAAGCTACTAATTGCCTTGTCCACTTCTTTAATGCGTACCTGACTACCCTCCCCCAATACTGTATACCCCCTGGCCTCTCCTCCCTCACCCATACATAAAATCACTACCTCCATTTCATCACTCTTTACATCTCAAAATTATTGTTAATTGCCTCCACCTCTCCATCTATAATAGCTCTGCTTCTAATAAAACCTCGTATACCTTTCCCCTTTTCCCTATCTCTTCTCTCTTTCCTCTCTTCTCCTCCTCCCCTCTCCCCTCGCCTCTCTTCTTTCCTCCTCTCCTTCCCCCCTCCTTTCCCCCCCTCCTTTCCCCCCCCTGCTCCCCCTTTTCCCCCCTTTCTCCCCTCCTTTCCCCCAACTTTCCTCCTCTCTCCCATCTCCCCACCCCACCCCACCGATACTGATTTTCCCTCTTTTTCTCATCTCTCTGTCTTGAGACTAATTACAGTGCATTCGGCAAAGTATTATTTTAAGTCATTGTTGGAGTAACTGGATCAGTTAGTTTGAAGATCACGAAATAAATACCTTTCGTTGGTTAAGCAATATCAAGATTGCTGTTTTTTCTTTCTATTATGAAAAAGTAAGATGACAGATAAATGTTACAGTCTATGCTTACATTCAGTGTACACTTATTCCTATGTTGAAGTGCATGTCTTAATGGTTATTATTTCCATGAAATTTAGTTTTTGATTTGGGAGGCTTGATCTGAGGCCAGACTGTGGGGATTAAGAATTCCTAGAACCGTTAACAAATATAACTAAATTTTTGTTGTTCTAAGATAGGCTTGGTATAGGTAAACCAAATTATACATAATGTTAAAAAGTTCAAGCAAGGTTGCTTAATTTTGACTTAAACTTAGCAAAGTGGGTAGCACCATATTAATTCACAAAAAATATATTTACCAGTGCACTAGACCAGATTTTCGAAAAGATAAATTTTTAGTGGATTTTGGCTTGTTTGACTGTACCTAAAAGCAGGAAATAATCGCTATACGGTATATACAATGTGTAATATACATGTGTATATATACACACACCACACACGCTCTCACGCCGCGCGCGCGCACACACACACACACACACACACACACACACACACACACACACACACACACACACACACACACACACACACACACACACAAGTGTAACCTCGACTTACGAGTGCCCCAACATACGACTTTTTTAATTTTTCGAGATGCCAGCCGTTGCATAGTCGATTTTTTGCTCCGAGTTACTAGTGAGCTTCCCCCTCAACTCACAACTAGCTCGCTTGTGTTCATCTATTATTTCATCCTTTAATTCCATGGACATCCTCCTTTTCTTCTCAGCACTGTCCTTTGCACTTTTTTTTTTTTTAGGACCCATGGTTAGAAAAAAGAAATTTTGCAAAATAGCTACAAAATGCAGGCATAGTACGAGAGAAATGCTTCCACTACTCGGCGGATGTTTTGCCATTAGCTGCGGCAAGTAGTGGTGGCCTTCTGAAGCTTCTCATTATTAGTATTAAATAGGGAACTGGAGCACAGATCCAATTCCCTAGATCAAGAACTCACCAGCCTCAAGGTTCCTTGAGGCTGGGGAGGGGCTCTTGATCTAGGGAATCGGATCTGTGCTCCAGTTCCCTAAATTAATAATAACTATAATAAGAACGAGGAGCCTCAGAAGGCCTCCACTAGTTGGTGCAGTAAATGCCGAAACATCCGCCGAGTAGTGGAAGCATTCCTCTTGTGTTTTGCTTGCATTTTGTAGTTATTTTGCCCTATTTCTTCTTTCTAACCATGGGTCCTAAGAAAGCAAGTGCTGAGGAGAAAAAAAGGATGATATCCATGGAATTAAGGCATGAAATCATAGATTAACACTCTTATTTTCCGAAGGGGAAGAATGGGAAGATACGGTCATTGGGGGAGGGGCCTCCACCACTCACCATATTATCGCCTATTTTATTTATTCTAGAGTATATATCATGTTTCTGTGTTATTTATTTTGTTTATTACGTCATATGAGATCAATTATGATAGATAAATAGGCTGTAGACTTGATATTAGCATTATATTGAAGTATTTTGTCCTACCTCCCGAGAGCAGGAATTTTGCTTGAATGGATTAATGACATATCAGTTAGTTTAAATTAGAAAAATTGATTTGATATACAAACAAATTGAGTTACGAGCTAGGTTACGGAACAGATTAAACTCGTAAGTTGAGGTTCCAGTGTGTGTGTGTGTATGTATGTATGTATTATATATATATATATATATATATATATATATATATATATATATATATATATATATATATATATATATATACAAAACAACCACTCTGAAAGAATAGAGAAATTCAAGCGCTTTCGTGACTACTCACATTACTTGATAATGTGAGTAGTCACGAAAGCGCTTGGAATTTCTGAGGTATTCTTCGATGTACTGTTTTGTATTCTGAATCACTTTTATGTGATTTATTGCATATATATATATATATATATATATATATATATATATATATATATATATATATATATATATATATATATATATAGAGGAGGGGTGAGAGAGAGAGAGAGAGAGAGAGAGAGAGAGAGAGAGAGAGAGAGAGAGAGAGAGAGAGAGAGAGAGAGTATTTGATAAATAATGTGTATGAATGTTTGGTGTTACAACCATAGGGGGGTGGGATGAATGTAGATACCCTCATCCTAACCCCTGTGGTTGCATTGCAATACTGTGTGGGTGTGTGTATACTAGGGATGTGCCGAGGTATCGGTGGGTATGGGAAGAAAACAGCCGATATTTTCGTAACTGTTAATATTAACATGTGCTTAAAAATATCAACATTAAATCTTTACCTGAGGATTGTGAGAACATATATACGAGGGAAAGTTTTTTCAGAGTATAGTAGCGTGGGTGGCACCCGCTAAGATCTTTATGCAAGACAAGCCACCTCCATGACTTTTCTTGCATTTTTTTGCAATATATAATTTTCAAAATAAAAAAAAAATGGAAAAATGTTGGCCAGAAATTATATCCCACTGGTGTGCCTGGCACTAGGAAGAAACATGGCTTGTAACTAGGCTGCCTAGGGTTGGAGGCATGTGTGTGAGTGGTCTAAGGCATCACATACAGAACTATGTCACCTTCCAAATGTGGGTTCAAATCTGTGTGTGTGTATATATATATATATATATATATATATATATATATATATATATATATATATATATATATATATATATACATACATACATACATACTATAAAATATTCAAACAGCTCCGGGGAGAACCTTGAGTTTTCCCTGAGGTATGGTTATTGTCTTCTCTGAGGATGAGGATCCCCAGTACAGCTATAGAGGTGGTGCTTCCCTTATATATAAATAATATATATATATATATATATATATATATAATATATATATATATATTATATAATATATATATATATATATATATATATATTATGCTTAATTCGCAAAGGGCGAAATTATTTACAAACATTGTCTCTACGTCCACAGCAGGACTCGAACCTGCTAACTCTCTATCAGAGTCCACAGTACGTACTTTACCACGGAGCTAGCCCATACTTATTCTTGGGTCTAGCTCCTTGGTAAAGTACTGTGGACTCTGATACAGAGTTAGCAGGTTCGAGTCCTGCTCTGGACGTCGAGACATGTGTTGGGTGTGTTGTGTGTTGTGTGTGGTGATGTGTGTGTGTGTGTGTGTGTGTGTGTGTGTGTTAGTGTTTGTATTATTATATATATATATATATATATATATATATATATATATATATATATAATATATATATATATATATATATATATTGTGTGTGTGTCAATAACTAGCTGAGAATTGGAACCCATGTTGTTTTGGCCCGCGAAAATCACATGAAGCTCTAACCCACAGGACCACGCAATCCTACAAGAATCACGCAACCAGCAGAGCTAGGTGTTTTATATAAGTCGTTTTTGTTGACATACATACCTGTGATAGTTTAATTGACAAATTATGCACAATAAGGGGAGAATTGTCATTTTTTCATTGATGGGAAGCATTTCATGGCTTCGGTTAGGCTTTGAAGAAATGTCGCTATCATTACTATTGTGCTTTGGTGTCATTATTAAGCAAAATTAAGGCTTATTTTCGGGCCACAGTAAACCGTGGAAACTGGACCGGCAGATACGGGGTTCAGCTGTATACGTTAAGGATGGGACGATGCCAACATTTTTGCCGTTGTCGATACTTTTTTTTTTTTCCCCTTAAACTGTCCAAACGTAGATCTACGTTTTTTTTTCAACATTTGAAAGTATGTAAAAAAAAAAAGTATTTTTTTTTTTTTACATATGAAAAAGTGTAAAAAAAAACTTTGATCTACTTTTATATATATATTATATATATATATATATATATATATATATATATATATATATATATATATTTATATATATATTATTGAAAATATGTAAAAAAAAAAACCCCAAGATGTACTTTTGGAGCACTACGCATGTGAACGTAAATCTGTTTGGACAGTTTAAGGGTTAATATAGTGACTATTTTCAATATATTAGGGAATGGTTGTTGCACAATGGGTATTAAATGACAGAAAATTTCAGTATTAAATAACTTTAAATCTTTGAAATGATAATGCCATTACTCATTACTTGGGCTCTTGTGTTACTGAAGAGCAACAAGGCACAGCACCGTGATTGAAACACTACAAAAATAACCCACAATAGAAAGGAGCTTGCGACGACGTTTCGGTCCTTCCTACTACTTCCTCTCTCTCCCTTCCTTTGTATGTGTGTGTGTGTGTGTGTGTGTGTGTGTAGCTCTCACAGTTGTCAGGTGAAGAGTTGATGTTGATATTTTTTAGTACACATGTAATACTAATATTTTAAAAATATCTGCCTGTATTGGCCGTTTCTTCACTGATACCATAAAAAGTACCAATACTTTGGCGCGCGCGCGCACGCACACATACACACACACACACACACACACACACACACACACACACACACACACACACACACACATACAAATATACTTATAAAACATATACAAGTTTAAAACCCCAGTTGTACTTGCCTAATTGTGTTTGCAGGGGTCAAGTTGTATTTGCGCATTCACTGACAACTAAACCACAAAATGATACCTATATATGCAACTTTAATAGCAGTATGGTTTATCAGTCGTGTGTGTGTGTGTGTGTGTGTATGTACATTGCATGCATAATATGTTTCTGTATATGCAAACTGAATGTTCTTACAGATTACGTAATTGAGGCTTTATATGGGCATGACTGGTGTTAGCTTGTTGGAATTCTCTAACCCCCTTGACACTCCTTGACTCCTCTAGGCTTTATTAACTTTTCTTTTTTCTAATGTTTGCTGGTCTGTTTTTATTTTGTCTTGAACATGTAAGATGATAGGCAAGGCTTTCAAACCTCATACATTCAGTGAATATACAGCGTGTTTCATAGTTCATATTCCTGTAATGTTTCCTTGGCAGTTCTCGTAAGTGGGTGAGAATCCTTCCTCCATATTATAAAGCAGAAGGCAACGAAAAGACAATTGGAAATTTTAGAGTTTTGCCGGATGTGAAGAAAAAATTGTGTTGTATAGAGTAAGCATCTTGAAACTGTGTCAAACAAAGTTAAAATGGGTTATTGAGAATGCTGAGTTAGCATAACAGGTGGTGCAAAATGAATTAAATGAGGTGTATCTTAGAGAACAAGATGTGAAGGAGTTACAGTATTGTTGAACAAACTATTGTGAAATCCTAAGATTTGGTTTATTTAAATTGTTTGCGTGGCTTAGAATGAAGGTAGGATGTAATGTCTGCCTGGAGGCTAGAGGAGAGAGGATTATGTTTGGCAATATGCACTGTTGTATATGCTTCAAGGATAAGATAGTGTATACTGGTTATGATACAGTGCACAACAAGACCAGTTGATTTGACTGTATATTAATAGATAAAAGATTGAAGAGATTTGTCGAAAGCATCTGATGTGTACATTTGTTTAGTGGTATCTAGAATACAAAGAAAGTTTATTACAATGAAAAAGGTGTCACTGAGTGAAAGTGAATAGAATAAAGAAAGCTGAATATGTATGGTATGTATATAAGAATTCGGTGTTGGTGTTTAGCAGACCTTTGTGGGTACTGTTGGAAAGAGTGATGATTAGTGAAATGAGGAAGTGAAAAGGTTAGCACTTAGGAAAAGTACAGTAAATAAAATTATATAAAGAAGAAAAAGGCTACGAGTAATGCAGTGCAAATTACAGAAAAATTGTGGTTCGTGTTCAGTCACTTTTTATTAAAAAAAAAAATCTTGCAGTTAAGACAAGAACGTAGAGAGTAAAGTGGACTTGGTAATAAAGACACTGGTAGCATAGAATCCGTTTTCAGTACACTTCGCCCAAGGCTGGGTTTATCAAGTACACAGGAATGAACCACTACATTCGCCTTATAAGGCAGACGTGAGCCATGAGGTCAGGCTCAGAGGGAGATAAGTCAATTTTAAGGGTATTAAATTGCAAGATCATGTTTGCTGATCTCATGGGACTTGCTCTCGCTATTTAATGACATATAGTATATGACCTGTCTTTCTCTGAGCGTCATTTGCTTTATATGGCTACAAACGTATTCCTTCCTAAACCATACCCCGGCCGGGATTGAACCCGCGGTCAGAGAGTCTCAAAACTCCAGCCCGTCGCGGGTATGGTTTGTTTGCAATCGTGTCATTACGATTTCGTGAGTCTTCCTTCCTACTTGTCGGCTTTCGCTATTGTCTCCCAGCAAATGGAAAGTGACATGGAGACTTAATGCACGAGGCAGCGTGAAATAGGATCTTATATGAAAAGAGGCAGGGAATGAGTAAAGTAGAAATAGGTTAAACAGTAAACAGAATGAAAGTGGGTAAAACGGCGAGGATGAATGGGGTTAAATAAGTTTATTCAGGTATACACAAATACAGTTTCATAGATTATCACACTTGGCAGCATATGTGTAGAAAACCTAGGATAACCCAAAAAAAGTCAGTGACTTATTTCCATTGGGGGCCTTTTAATACCTTATTATTATACAATGTAGGAGATATTATACTATAAAGGATATATACTAGGAATAAGGTAAAAAAAATTGATTACATTTGCATCTAGAGATGCTGTAAGCATGTAAAGATATTTTTGAATAGATGATGCATTTGCTTATTGTATGAAAGAAGGAAAGGTACTTAATAATTAACAGAACATGCATACTTCTGTGTAAGGGAAAAGGTGACATGTGAATGTAAGATTTATAAGGAATAGCATGTGAATGTAAGATTTATAAGGAATAGAGGTATGGAAGATAATGTTGGATTGCAGAACAAGGCGAATTTCTGAGAGTAAGTGTATGTTTGGTTCTGTATTTATTGATTTCGAAAAGGTATATCATAGGTGGAATGGACAGTCATGTGCTTAGTGTGTCGTGGGGGATCAGCAACTATGCTGACAAGTGTTGTTGCAAATGGTTACCAAGTTTTTTTTTTTTATAAGAGGTAAAGAGTTTTTATGATGAGGGTAGGAAAAATGTAATATTTTTAGTGAAGGTAGGCCTTATAAATGTGACTTTCTTGTAAATGTGCGATGTTATTGTGGTTATTTACTGTTTTATAGATATGATTATAAACTAAATAAATGGAATGGGAGTGAGAATTGTTGCGATTGCTTTTACTGATGGCTGTTTGTGGAGGGAGAGAGAAGGGTTATATATGCTTTTGTAGTGTGAACATGTTAATAACTAGGAAGGGATTAGAAAAATGTTAGCCTGAATTGGGAAGTTACTTGAGTTAGTAAATAGTGATAACCAGCCCATAATGGAAAGACAGCTCGGGGTTGGTGGGAACTGGTTATATATTTGAGGTCGCCAAATCGTCGCCAGTAAGCGTAGGTATATGTAGTGATGTGTATTGACTGCCTAATACTTTCTTGGGCACATTGTGTGTTTGACCATCTCTTGTCTGCCTTAGATCAAAACGGAATAAAGAAAACATAAAGGGAGCTAACAATGCCATCAAAAGGTTTACCATGGTCTGCTGCTTGCATTAGAGGAGGCCCAACAGTGCAAACTTGGGGCAAGCAAATACATACAGAGGAATCCTTATGTTACTCAGGCTATATTGTGATTCATTCGAATTTGATTACACATGTGCATCTGCAGTGACTGACACTAAGCCAACAGAGCAAGAGAGGGTGCTGCTGATAGCTCCAGGAAATTATACGAGTTTATAAAATACAGGGGCCATGCGTATTACGACCACTTACTCCCAGTAGGTTAAGATACTCTAGGCTAGTGGGGGAAATGCCTAATCCCCTGAAAGTGTTAGGTAGTAAACTCGATTGAGAAATGTAAATGATGACACATTCGTGTATGTGTAATATAACCCCAGTTCAGCTAACAAAAGCTATCAAAACGACCTCTTAAGAAAATGTAAGTTATTCCAGCTCTTTTATTCTCTTCTCTTCCCTTAAGGAAAGTTTCCTGACACCATTGGAGAGGTTTATGTTCCAAAGAATTGTACCTGATCTCCTTTGGATCGACTCTGATTCCTTCCAGTTTCCCAGAAGCTCTGTGACCTCTAAGGGTTTAGTTAGCCTATCCCATAAATACAAGAATATTAGTTTCTTTATGATCGTGAATTGCACTTTTGCACTTTTTGCTTAAAAGGAGGAGGGGATAATAACCAGCCACTTATTACATAAACATTTATCCAGGAGAATTGAAAATTAATATTACAGGAATAGCCGCAGTTGAGAAACACATGAATGCAGACATACGTGTATATTGAATGTAAGTAGAGGAGTGTAAGATTTATCTGACATCTTACAAGTTCACTATATGAAAAAGACCAACAATCCTAACAGGCTGTAAAAGTTTTAAGAGGCTTTAGGTTCTTATTAGGATGACAGGACAGTAATGCCGCTCTGGATATTTGCTATTTGTCAACCTAATATGAACCTGTGTGTGTGTATGTCGTGCAGAAAAGGTAAATTTGGTCATTTAGCAAGAACTCATTTGAAACTGAGTCCTTTCTAAAAAAAATTCTCTTATACATTTACGTTATGTAAAAATTAATAATTTTGTACCAAAAGAACCTTAGGAAACTTGTCTGACCTTAATATAACAATCGCAATTTAATTTAGCCTAATCCAACCAAATATATTTTATATAAGTTTGCAATAATTTAATAATAAACATAATGAAATATATTTGTTTTCGTTAGATTCTAAATGATTTTTGCGAAATTATTGCATATATAAATTTTAGTTTACCTTATTCGGCAAGAAGTGCGTTCCTGTTTAAGCCTAAATGGCAAGTTTTACTTATTCGGCACGACATTTTATATATATATATATATATTATATATTACACATACAAGCTTTATGTACTCACCTAATTGTGGTTGCAGGGGTCGATTCATAGCTCCTGGCCCATGTGTGTGTACTCCCATCCCTCCCATATGATGCACGGAGGCTATGTGACAAGAAGTTGTCTGTATTGTGAATGTTTTAAGTTGGGTCCACTTAAGACTGAGGGAAATATCCGGTAGTGTATAGACTACTGTAATACAAATGAAACTGGCGAGTAAATGTACATTGGTCTGAGAGCCATATATTAAACTTTCATTATAATAATCATGAGTCAGTTTTACATCAGTTGTAAATAGCATTGCCTGTGTTTATTACTTACGTTCGTTTATACTCTGAATGCTCTCATATAAGAGAGCCGCATTTTTACAAGCTGTGCTTTTTAAGCATTCGTTATATCTTTGCTTTCAACGGGTCTTCATATGCCTTATTTTTACTCCTGTAACTATAATGTTTTGGACAACGGTTTTCCGTATTCCGAGCTGATAAAATGCTAGTTCATAGAAGCTTCAGTACCACACTCATCATCAGTAGATTAAATTGATAAGCAAGTTAAAGATGTTTCATAAGTTGGAAACACTGCCATGTATAAAGTTCCATCAGGACATTGCATCGGTATAATCCACGTTGATAATTTACTCTTCCTGTCGCTGTACTACTTGATTTTCACGGCTTCATTTTGTATTTTTGAGGTTTGCAAGGAATTTCATTTGGCGACAATATATATATATATATATATATATATATATATATATATATATATATATATTATATATATATATATATATATATATATATATATATATTATGTCGTTGGTAGGCTATGAAGTCTTAGGGATGTATTCATATATTCAGTACTGAGACACGGCTAAGCAATAGAGCTTAAGAAGTCATACTGCTTAGTTTTCACACATACTTTTAGTTGCTACGTTATGTCCCGTTAATTGTTTATCGGGAACGGCAGTTATGTTGTAATTTAGCCGTTTCGTTATATTAATAAAGTGAATCCCCTTTATAGCCCAATTTAAAATAAAAGTATTGTGAGAAAAAGATAAAAAAAATGCAAAGAAATGAACTGGAGTGTAAGTTCTAGAAGTTCATAACTAGATGGTGTATAGTATTTTCCATGTGTTTAAATCTCTTGGCTTCCGAATGATGGCTGAGGTTTTCTGTATTGGAATCTAGGTTAATTGTTGACGGATTAGGACCAGACCTTGGGTCTTTCTCGCGGAGAGCTGCCATATGATGGTGATAATATTGATAATGATGGCTTTGACTGTGATTTATTGGGTAAGGGTACCGGAGTGGTAGTTTTTTCCACACACTTGTATAGTTAAGGAAATTATGGTAAGGTGATTATGCTGGAGATGAGAGTATATTATCAAAGATTTGACTGTGATCTATTGGTTTAGGATATTTGAATGGTAGCTATTTTGTACAGCAATATGTATACTAAATACGCCACTAGGCATTTGCGTTGAATGTAACTATGTGGAGGTTTACAGCAACATGTGTGGGATGTGTCTATAGAAGACTTTGAAACTAATTCAGAGTCTACTGTAAAGATATGAATAATGTTTGTTCTGGGGATTTCGTTACCTTGATTACCATGACTTGCTGTTTCACATTGTTTTTATGGTGATTAAGGCTGCTACTAGCTGATGTAGCCGGATGTTATGGCGGGTGCTAATGGCTGACATTATGACGAGATGTGGCCCATCCTCACACTGAATATATATTTTTTTTTTTAATATAGGCAGTGGTAAAGAAAGCATAATTGTAAAATGAAGATGGGTTGGTTAATGAACTACTTGGTTAGTGAAGATTTGTCATGACATTGATGGTGGTAACTATGTGATGATTGTGACGGTGAGAATGGATGGCTGCCAGAATCACAGGGGACAAGTCACTGAATATTATTTCCCTCATAAATCCGGTTCAGGTGGCAACGAGGGCGCGTGAATTAGTGCATGAGTCGACAAAGTGGTGGAGAACATGTGTCTTGTGTCGATATTTACTGAAGTGTAGATATTACTTACCTGGTGTTACCTTTTAGTGTAGCTGACGGTAACTGACGGCCTGTAGAGGATGCTGATTGGAGTGGGTGATGATTGATGTGGATTGCAGTGATGGACAAATACGGCGTATGTTGATTATAGTGAGTGATGTTGAGGTTGGTAGTGTCTTGTGATTGATGAAGTGTCTGTTAGTCGTGAATAAAATTGTGTGCATAAAGTTGACTGGAAAGTATGCACGTGCGCATTCTTAATGGCGTCCAACATACTTCAGATTTTTGGCGTGTACTTGTTGCTTTGCTGGTGAACTGAGAGAAATTTTGTTGATGTAAAGGAAGGGACCAGGAAGAAGTGAGACGGGGGGTAAGGGTTGATTTACTGATAAAATTGAGTGGAGGGGAATAGATAAGGAGAGACCGCTTAATTTGACCCTAGAAAGAAAGGGGGAGAGGGGCTAGGTAATGTTAAACTGCTTGATTTAACAGTGAGAGGTGAAACTAAGAGAGTGAGTTAACAGGCAAAGAAAATCTTTTACATTCACTTTGGACACACGTCGGGCATACACTCACTTGTTTTGGTGATACTTGAGTTACTGTTTGATGAGCGTATTTGGTTGGGTGTAACGTGTGAACAGATGGATGTACTCTTATCAGTTGTCTGAGAGAGTTAGATTCCAGCTTTTGGTCTTGTGTGTTAGTTTTTTACTGGGCGTGTGGATGTATGGTTTGTATGAAATGTGCGTGTTAATAATATTTTTAGCATGTGGTTACATTTTCTTTCGTGTTAATTGTTTTACTTGTGAAGGAAGAGTAGGGGCACGAGTTTGGGTGCTTGTGATAGCGCCAGTGTTGATGCCGGGGCATAAACACACACGGTTAGTTCGGAAGCTTTAAAATATGTGATAAAAGGTTGGATATCAAATATCACTTCACGGCCGGTCAAAATTTTAAGCTTACTGGTACTGCCGACTGCTTTATCATCTCCCACTTTTCTAATTGATTAGGCAAGCAGACAAACTGCGGAGCTCTACAGACACTACTGAGACATCCTTGTGTTATTTAATATTGGGACGACTGTCCTGTGAAGGATTCATCAGTAATGCCTAGATGTGACATTTTTCACATAAGAGCGCTATGTTAGCCTCGTCTGCTACACCTGCGTTTCACACTGCCTCTCCATCAGCAAATAAACCACTGGTAGTTTTTGCTGTGGTCCATAGGATCGGCTCCACAGAACGGGTCATCTTATAACACAGACACATGTCGGGTGATTTTTTCATTGACAAATAAATCAACAACAAAATGTTTTATGGGTTTTCCAATAGTCTCATTTTTTATCTTTTTTCTATTTTCTTAATGAGCCGAGAAACACCTTTCTTCCTCACATGTATGGGGCCCGGTCTGGGATGTTTGTGGCAATGTTGTGGAAGGAATGGGTTGGCACGTTCATTCTACAGGGAGAGAGGGGAGGCTTTTGAGAGGAAGAGAGAGGTGTGTGGGAGTGCTAGTCACTTCTACACACCTGTGAGGGACGACAACCTTGGAGGAAGTATTAGCTGGTGGGGCATGATAGTAGTGATGTGGTGGGCGGCGGCGCGGGCGGGCGTCCTGGTATGTGATAGTGATAGTGCCTCCTCGTTATATTATTGCGTCTTGTCTTCTGATGGTGCTGGTGATGGGTTGTAATGAGAGCAAAGATTTTCCCAGGGGAGCCCACACATCCCGCCCTTCTGGTTTTGATTGTTGACTTAGAGTTGTTGCGTTATTTTGTGTGCCTGAGTTGTGGTCCAGGTCGCTTGTCCGGAAAGTGATGGGTTATGCTTAGAATAAAAGTTTAAAATCGGGATTGTAAGAATTCGCCACTAACCCGTTAATTTGAAACGGCAACTATATAACTTTTCGGTCCGTCCTGAACCATTATGAAGTCGTTACTTAATAATAGTCTAGGATGGACCCAAACATCTAGTTTACATTTCCAATATATGAGTTAGTTGAGAATGATTATAGGTTGAGCTACGTAGACTTGCTGTGTGGAGGGTAGTATTGAGTCGAGGGTGAATTTGGTGTTGACCTGGGTTGTCAGCAAGATAAATTGGGGGGGGGGTGTTAACATGTGGGTATGTCACTATGGTTGTGGTGTGAGCACAAGACTGACCTCAGGACTGTGCTCCGTTACGCGGTGCTAACGAAACGTGGGAGTGACAACTGTGTAGTAGGATAATACTTTATAACGTTACGTTTGTTCTAGTGTCAATTCATCTCTGCCAAGTGTAAATGGTGGCGAGAAGTGCATGGTGTGCAGTAACCACAACTGGTTGTTTTAGGGTTCTTCATTTGCCAAATTGTGACCCATATAGTAGCGCTTCCAGAGTAACTTTATAGACCTAGTCGTGTATTATAGCGCAGTATTGCTAATAAATTAGTGCGAATATGATCCTAGTTTCATTTTAGTGTCGAAAAGCCCGTTTATAATGTTTTATATGGCAACAATGTATATAAGGCTTCATAACCTGTAGAGGGAAAGAAATTCAATCATTATTATGGAAGTTGATAGATGTACTAAATTCTTGTCCACTTAAGCAAAAGTGGCGTTGGTGGGGTGAGCGTTGAGTGGCGGCATAGATTGAGAGGCAGCAGCCGGCGCTCACCGCCCACTTTGTTGCAGGTGGATGGTACGGGCGGCGCCAATGTGATGTGTGCGGCAAAACACTTTCATCCAAGTATGCCCTGCAGGTGCACATGCGCGACGTACACACGGAAGTGCGCCGCTCCTTCACCTGCACCCTCTGCAACAAGGTGTATGCTTCACAGAACTCTTACCGTGTGCATATGAGCATCAAGCACCGCCAGCAGCAGCAGCAACAATCCCAACAATCACCTCAGATTCTACCTCCCGGCCCTCACCTGGGTCACCTGTGAGAGCGGTGAGGGTGGCTGGGGTAGTGACGGGAGAGGTGGGGATGGTGGGCGCGGGCAGCGGCGTCGCAGGTTGGCACCAGGTGGGCTGACGAGGCTGTTTTCTGTTTGCAGGAGAGATGGGAGCTGTGGCGTGTCCCTTGTGTCGTGCTGTGGTGTCACACACTCAACTCTCCGCTCACCTCCGCCTCCACTCACGCCCACGCCCGCATGCCCACGCCCATGCTCTCCAGTGCCCCTTCTGCCTCAAGAAGTACTCCACCTGGAATTCTCTCAAGAAGCACAAGAGCGTCTACCACCGGGAACAGTCGTGGAATGCCCGAGGGTTCCAGAGGATCCTGGAGCGTGACAAGGAGAACACGTGATAGGTGTGAGCTGCTGTTGCTGTTGTTGCCGCTGCCACTGCTCTTGTCCTGTCCGGCCCGCGGGGGCTACAAGTGCCATGTTGTAACGCTTCTCTGCCAAAAGCAATTCCTATACATGTGTCTTCATGACGCAGCTAATGATACCATTGAACCTCAGATTTATGTTCAAATGATTTTGTCTATATTAACGACAGATGTAAAAAATAAAAGTCCTATACTTTTATGCAAGATTATTTTATATATGTAAGACTTCAAAAGTTCTCATTTATTTTTTAAATTTTAATTTACATGAAAAGCCAAATGATGATGCATGCGTTTTTTAACGCATTTAGGATACTAGTCGGCTTAGCAAGCTGTGCTAACTTTGGTGTGTAACACGTAGATTGCTTTGTAACGATGCTAGTGTAGCTCTAGTCCTACCTCAACAATAAATTTATGAATTTAATTTGTCTGTGTATACCAAACAAATCTTCAGTGATTGCAAAATTTGTAGGTAACATTGGAGTCAGCGAATGGTAAGAGCATTATTGTATTGGTGCATGTTAGCCAGCGTGTTGCTGGTGGTTTGAGGGCGGGTGGTGGGAGGTTGTGGTGCGGCGGTACTGAGGTGTGTGTCTGGTCACTTCCAGGGGCCGGCGGCGTGGCGCTGCGCTACATGGGTGCCGACTATGGTGGGCGTGGCGAGGATGGGCGGGAGGTAGGCGAGGGGAAGTTGGGTGGCCGGCCTGAGGTCATGACCTGGCAGTGTGAGTTCTGTCACAAATACTATGGCTCCAACAACAGCCTGAGAAACCACCGCAGCGTCTACCATCGCCGCCAAGTGTCCTCGGGCTCGGCCAAAGGCTCTACTGCTGGTGTTGGCGGAGTGTCTAAGAGTAGCTTCTCACTCGCCTCCACCCGCCCTCTTCTGCCCCCTGCCCAGTACTCGCTTTCGCAGCCTCACAGGACTCCACAATCCCGTCTACCCTACCTGCCCAGGTTGACGGCGCAAAACTTTGGCGGAGGCGGCAACAGCAACAGGGCGTCCGCAGTGACCACCACTACCACCACCACCGCCGCCGCCGCCCCACACCTCAACACGCCCCCCCCGCCCACCTAGTGACGTCATCGCCTCCAACAACTAGTAATAATTATGTCTTCACTTTTATATATCAAACTAATATACCTCTCAATACAGTAATAATTGCTGCTCATCAATGTGATGTGTGACAATTTATACATTTATAACTATAACTAGAAACACATGACAGTCTTAATTAGCATTTATCAGGCGACACTTGAAGTGAAACTGTAAAAATATTGTAGGAAGTAACCAATTCAAATTATTATTACTGCATTAAAGTGTTTAAGCTGTCAATTTTTTGTAATACATTCTGGGTTACGAGTCAAAGACAGGTCAAACATACAGTACATATTTGCCAGGTATGCAGTCTACTTCATTTTTGGCGTTATTTTTATCTATATAAATGTAAGGCATGGGCAGGAGGCTCGTTATAAATTCTCTCTCTACTAATGTTGTGTTTCACAAAACCTACCTTTGTATTTTACAAATCTGTATTTAGAGTTGTCCGTATTTGAAGTTAATTACAAGATAGTGAAGGTATTATAAGTTAATTACAATACAGTGAAGGGCTGAGTACTCTTGGTTGGATTGAGCCTACAACTACGGTTTTAGAGTATTGACGGATGAAGGTGGCACTGAAGGGAAATATAGGGAAGACGCTTAGGTATGTTTGGAATAAGTTATAGACTATGATACTGAGAAGGGAAAGTTCATGTACTTCGTTGTGTAATATAACAACAGCAGTAGGTGACACAAGGTAGATTACTTGGCTAAGTACATGACTTGCAGACTTGGCTATATAGGTCTGAAGTAACAGTGCCCACCAGCATAATCTTTAAATATATACAGTAAATACATCCATGTTATAAGAAGTCCTGGACAGAATGATTTGATTGCATCTAGCACTAGCTGTTAGACAACTTCAGATGTATTTCATATATTTATTTACACAGTTTTCTTTCCAGTCACTAGGATGATAATTTAGTAAAAATGAATAGAACATTTAACTTCTGGTCTAAATTAATCTTCTATTGATATTTAAATCGTAGGTAACCTGAGTTTCTTTTATTCTCTCCCTAAACTTCCTTACATTTCATACAAGGGTTTCCATAAGTGTAACCATGGACACTGTGAGAAGCTAGTAGTCAGGGATTTTATATGGCATCTAGATGTTTATTTTTTTATTCTGCAAAGGATGGAAGGTCACAGAAAATTTACACATTCTAGTGCTAGCATGTTTTCTAGTGTTCAGGTTGCTTACATTTGAGTTTATCTTTTACATGTAAGTGACGTAGTGTATAGAGAATATCATTTAGAGATAACGTTGCACTTTACAGTCAAACCTCTTTGTCAGCTCCATCTATATTAGCATTTTTTTCCTCTCTCTCGCTGAAGGTGGAAGCGCGAAAGTGTTTCTCATTCGCGCTAATCGTTATGCTGATCGGCGAGAAAAAGCTGCTTTCGCGATACATCTTCAGCGATACATCGGCTAAGAGAAGTGGATAAGGAGGCCTGACAAGCATTCTGAAGTCTAGACACATGTACAACATCTGGATATCTTTATTGTAGATTTTTCGCCATCCAGTGGCTTTATCAATACAGATTCTAGGGCATAATTAGAAGACAGTAGAACTATATACAAAAGATGAGGTAATCAGTCCCTCAGCCTTGGAGTCAGTGTTCACAGCATCGTGGTGGAGGAGAATCTGGAGCCAAGGCAAGAAGACTAGTGGTTATATAGGCGTCAGTGGATAAGGATATATAACCGCCAGTCTTCTTGTCTTCGCTCCAGATTCTCCTCCACCACGATGCTGTGAACACTGACTCCAAGGCTGAGGGACTGATTACCTCATCTTTTGTATATAGTTCTACTGTCTTCTAATTATGCCCTAGAATCTGTAATGATAAAGCCACTGGATGGCGAAACGTCTACAATAAAGATATCCAGATGTTACATATGTGTCTAAACTTTCATATTGTCGGTATTTTATACCTTTCTTGCACATTCTGAAGTCGACAGAAAATACACCTGTGTTCCAATATTGTGATCATACTGCATGTTTATGCTCACGGTAATTTTAAAACATGTTTAAGAGTTAACTGTCTTTTTAACATCTTTTAATGAAATAATGGTAATTTGGAAAGGTAATTCCTGGTACCTGATTTTTGCAACTGCTAAGAATGGAGTTAATACCACCAATGTTGTGTCTAACTGTTTGGGTTGAAGTGAAATACAATTTATGGAGTTACTGTATACTCACTCAGAATGACGCTGCTTAATAAAATGCGGCTCACTCGTCAAAATTTAAATTACTTAATCTCTCGTGGGGAGCTACCAATCTTAATTTTAAAACACATTCTAACTTCCCGGAGCCCCACACGCTTTAAAAGTAGTACTTAGGTGGAAGCCAGTAGACATCACCATCCACGAACTAGGGTATAACTTATCCCAAGTGGTACCTTGTGGGTGTCAACGAGGTCATCCACGCTGTTCCTCTATTGTTCTTTAGAGTATTTACCTTCGCCAGTCTCAGCTGAGGACACCTACAACACTGTTGTGCTGTAACAGGTCTTGATTGTATGAAACAAATCTTTGTGGGAAAGTGCCATAAAATTCATGAACCAGCTTTCACACCTAGCCTTCAGAATCAGATCAGATCAAACACTTAACCTAGTATAAGCTGATAATTCCTACCTAACTTGCTATATTCTTAACGTAAACTAGAACGTATACCGTAACAACCAAATTTGGTACATATACGTTAACACGGCTTTATACTATATATTTGTGAGCTAAAGCAACAATAAATACTAATTAGATTATTGAAAAAAGTCTTTGACTTATTTTCCTGTCGCCAGGGTCTTTAGCAACACTTATTTGTCACCGTCCAGACTACTATCACCACAACACAGCCACCCACGCAGTGAATTAGATCACCCAACAAGTGTTGCTTGGGGTTATGTGTTTGGTAATTACAGCTTTGCACAACACTGCCTCTATATTTTTCAATTTGTTATATAAGTTGGCCTAAGAACATATATTCGTCATGCTTAAATGTGTGTTTAGCACTTCATGAATATTCCTCAGCTGAATGAGATTAATATAATGTTTGACGTATTTCTTGGATAGAAAGAGTTCGAGACTCGTCATCAGAGTAGTTAAGGGCAGTTTTTGAAGCAGAATGTCTAATAGTAAAATATATCTAAGAAAAGCAGGAGTTAAAACTTTAGTTGCAAGGTAAAGGACATTCCTAAAGTTTCCTTCGAGTATAAAGGACTAACATTCTGAAAGAGGGCAGGTCCTTCCGGTCTAAGTCATGTAGTGACCAAGAAATTTCCTGTTTTGAACACTTATTTTCCTATTTGCTTTCAGGCAAGAGGATGGGAATGAAATTTCCAGCATTCACTTATATGTAACGTTCGCAAGTAAGTGCTATAGGTAGATAAACAAGTTACCAGGCTCAGATAAACTAAATTTAGGTTCTCATGTTTAATCATTGTACGGATATTATGCTCGATGTATGGAAGATAGACAATGTCATCAAGGGCCAAAATACTTGATCTAAAAAACTGAAGGTAACCTCTTTCGCAGATCAAACCTGAATATCTCCAGTTTATCAGACGATATATGACCCTTATACGTTTAGCGTTTACCCTTAAATATATTAATTCGAAGTCAAACTTGATCATAATTTGGTGCACAAGTAGTCGTTCTTGCCTAACAGATTTTAAGGCATTTGAGGTTGTGGACATTGATAAGAAGTACGACGTTTACATGGACTTCACTAAGGCCTTTGATGTGATATCGCTACATAGAGGCTGATATATAAAAATGATTCTCAGTTGACTGAGGCATCGTTCACCATCAGCCAACATTTTGCTTTGTGGGTAGAAAGAAAGAAAGGCCATTCGCAATTAGCATTCCATAGGTTTAGTTGTGAGCCTCTTGTACGCCACGCCACTTATACACACTCCCTATATGGGAAATAAATTCTGAGAATATCTGGATTTAGATGAAGTAATGTAGTTGAATGCGGATGATTTTTAGCCGTGAAAATTAAAACCACGGCGGCACTCACTCGTATAATTTAATTAAACGGGAAACAACAACAACAACAACAAAAATCACGAATTCTCTCAGCAATAGGAAGCAAAGATTACGTATAGTAGCTTATATACTCTCATTAAAGCTTATAGATTGCGGCACTTTGTTTTTCACAGACCAAAATGGACATGATGAGCTGGAAGTTATATGAAGTTACCCCCCCCCCCCCTGTATCAAGAACATTTCATGTGAAGATAGATTACTAGAACTTCATACTAGAAAGACTTAGATTAAGGTGGGATACGTCTAAAAATGGAAGACTGCTAAATACAGATGTGAATGCGGTGGTAAAAATATCTAACGAAGACAACTTAAAGCAATGGATTCAAATTGAGCAAATTCAGATTTAGACAGGATATTTTGAGTAACTTTACGAATAGGTTATACGCATATACGTGGGAATAGTCGAGTGTGAGTATAACCTACCTCTTCTGGGTCAAGAGGCTTAGAACAGTGGTACTCCACCCAACCATTCTCAACAACCACCTACCTTTGCTACTTAACCGCACATCATTACTCAACCACTAGCCCTCACTACTTACCAACCACGCATCAACACTACTACCAACCACCACCCATATTATTACAACCACTTCTCACACTTGTCAACCACCACCTACGTTACTTCCAACCACTATTACCAACTACCACCCACACTATGACCAACCACCACACACACTACCAACCACCTCCCACTATTACCAATTTCACTAATCGCTGAAAGCGATTAGTGAAATTGAAAGAAATTCGAAATATTTCTTTTCATATGCCAAAACCAAGGCAAAAAACCACTTCTAGTATAGGGCCCCTGCTCAGACAAGACGGATCCTACACAAACGACAACAAAGAAATGAGATACTGAAATCTCAGTATCTCAGCGAGCCACTAACCAGTTTAATAAAGATAGACAATCCAAACAATTTTTTTCATGAATGAGCCTCGAAACCCTGCCAATGTATGCCAAATTTGTGACATAACCCTAACTCCACTAGACTTCGAGAAAGCCATCGACGACATGCCCATGCACTCAGCCCCAGGCCCAGACTCGTGGAACTCGGTGTTCATTAAGAACTGCAAGAAACCCCTCTCACGGGCCCAAAGTATGTTTTGGAGAAGGAGCTTAGACACAGGCGAGATTCCAGTCACTAAAAACAACAGATATAGCCCCACTCCATAAAGGTGACAGCAAAGCAGTAGCTAAGAACTATAGACCAATAGCTGTAACGTCCCATATCATAAAAATCTTTGAAAGAGTTCTAAGAAGCAGGATAGCAAACCACCTGGACTCCCAAAAATTGCACAGCCCAGGGCAACATGGTTTCAGAGCAGATCGCTCCTGCCTCCCGCAACTACTAGATCACTATGATATGGTCTTAGATGCACTGGAAATCACACAGAATGCAGATGTAGTATAAACAGATTTTACAAAAGCCTTTGACAAGTGCGACCATGGTGTAATAGCACACAAAATGCGTGCTAAAGGGATAACTGGCAAAATAGGCAGATGGATCTTCAACTTTCTAACCAATCGCACACAAAGTAGTGGTTATACCTGGAGGTTACCTGGAGGTTATTCCGGGGATCAACGCCCCCGCGGCCCGGTCCATGACCAGGCCTCCCGATGGATCAGGGCCTGATCAACTAGGCTGTTACTGCTGGCCACACGCAGTCCGACGTACGAGCCACAGCCCGGCTGATCCGGCACTGACTTTAGGTATCTGTCCAGCTCTCTCTTGAAGGCAGCCAGGGGTTTATTGGCAATTCCCCTAATGCTTGATGGGAGGCTGTTGAACAGTTTTGGGCCCCGGACACTTAGGGTGTTTTCTCTTAGTGTACCAATGGCGCCCCTACTTTTTATTGGCGGCATTTTGCATCGCCTGCCCAGTCTTTTAATTTCGTAGGGAGTGATTTCTGTGTGCAGATTTGGGACCATTCCTTCCAAGATTTTCCAAGTGTAGATTATGATATATCTCTCCCTCCTGCGTTCCAACGAGTACAAGTCAAGTGCTTCCAAGCGTGGTAAACATAGTTAAATCGGATGCTGCCATAATGAAGAGTTCTGTCACACAAGGCACAGTACTCGCACCTATGCTGTTCCTCATTCTCGTATCAGACATAGATGTAAACCATAGCACTGTATCATCATTTGCAGACGATATTAGGATCTGCATGAAAGTGTTATTTATCTATTGAGGACACGGCAAAGCTCCAAGATGTTTTCCAATGGGCAACAGAGAACAATATGATGTTCAATGAAGACAAATTCCAACTACTCCGTTATGGAAAACTAGAGGAAATAATAACTAGGACTGAGTATACTACAAACTAATCATACAGTAGAGAGGAAAAGTATTGTGAAGGACCTGGGTGTGGTAATGTCCGAAGACTTCACCTTCAAGGATCACAACAATGCCACTATCACATCTGCGAGGAAACTGATAGGATGGATAATGAGAACATTCAAGACAATAGATGCTAAGCCAGTGATGATCCTTTTTAAATCACTTGTTCTCTCTAGGCTGGAGTACTGCTGTACGTTAACATCCCCATTCAAGGCAGGTGAAATTGCAGATCTGGAGAATGTACAGAGAACATTTACTGTACAAGCTCCATCAAACACCTTAACTACTGGGAACGCCCGGAAGCACTTGTACTCACTGGAGCGCAGGCGAGAGATATATATCATAATCTACACCTGGAAGATTCTGGAGGGACTGGTCCCTAATGCACGCAGAAATTACGCCATACGAAAGCAAAAGACTTGGCAAGCGATGCACCATACCCCCAGTGAAAAGTAGGGGCGTCACTGGTACAATAAGAGAAAATGCAATAAGTGTCATGGACCCAAGACTGTTCAACAGCCTCCCACCAGCAATAAGGGGCATTACCAGTAGACCCTTGGTTGTCGTCAAGAGCGAGCTGGACAGATACCTAAAGTCGATGCCGGATCAGCCGGGCTGTGGTTCGCACGTTGGATTGCGTGCGGCAGCAGTAATAGGCTCGTTGATCAGGCCCTGATCCACCGGGAGGCCTGGTCTTGGACCGGGCCGCGGGGGCGTTGATCCCCGGAATGCCCTCCAGGTAGGTAGACTACCTGGAGGTTATTGGTTACCTGGAGGTTACCCCCACTATTACCAACCACTACCCACACTACCGACCACAACTCTCTGTTGCCAACTGCCAGTCACTACCATCTCCCAGCAACACAACTATTACCAACACCATCCACACTACCAAACACCATCCACACTACCAGCCACTACTCACACTATTACCAACCACCATCCACTACCAACCACCACTCACACTACCAACCACCAGCCACTCTAACAACCACAACCCACACTGTTACCAACCACTACAACTAACCACCAGCCACACTACTACCAACCACCCATCACACTACCAATCACCAGCCACACTACCAACCACCAGCCACTCTTCTACCAACCACATTTCTACCAACTACCAGCCACTACCACCAGCTACCAGCCACACTACCACCAGCTACCAACCACCGGCCACTCTGCTACCACCAGCCACTCTACTACCAACTACTAGCCACACTGCTACCAACCACCAGCCACACTACCAACTGCCAGCCACACTGCCACCAACTACCAGTTACACTACCAACTACCAGCCACACTACCAATTATCAGCCACACTACTACAAACTACCAGAAAGGCTACTTCCAACCACCAGCCACTCTACTACTAACTACCAGCAACCAGCCACACTACTACCAACCACCAACAACACTTCTACCAACTACCAGCCACACTTCTACCAACTAACAACCACCAGCCACATTACCAACCACCAGCTACACTAGCAACCACGACCCACACTATTACCAGCCACCGGCCACTGCTACCAACCACAGCCAACACTATTACCATACACCAGCCACTTACCAACCACATCCCACACTATTACCAACCACCAGACACCCTATTACCAACCACCAACCACACTATTACCAACCACCAACCACACTACTACCAACCACCAGCCACACTACTACCAACCACCAGCCACACTGTTACCAACCACCAGCCTCACTTCTACCAATTACCAGCCACACTACTACCAACTACCAGCTATACTACCACCAACTACCACCAGCCTCACTTCTACCAACTACCAGCCACACTTATACCAACTGTGAGCCACTCTACTACCGACCACCAGCCACAGTACCAACTACCAGCCACACTACTACCAACTACCACCAACTGCCAGCCACACTACCACCAACTACCAGCCACACTACCACCAACTACCACTCCACCACTACCACCAACTACCAACCACACTACCACCAACTACCTGCCACACTGCCAACTACTAGCCACATTACCACTAGCTACCAGCCACACTACCACTAACTATCAGCCACTACTACCAACCACCAGCCACACTTACCAACTACCAGCCACCCACTCTACTGCCGACCACCAACCACCACCCATTGTACTATCAACCACCAGCCACTTTGCTACCAACCACCAGCCACACTATTACCAACCACCATCCACACTACTGCTAACAACCAGCCACTGTACTACCAACCGCCAGCCACTACCAACTATAGACACTGCTACCAACCACCAGCCACACTTGCTACCAGTGACCAACACTATCAACCACCAGCCACACTAGCAATTACTATTACCAACCACCAGCCAAGCTACTACCAACCACCAGCCATGCTACTACCAACCACCAGCCATGTTACTACCAACCACCAGACACGATACTACCAACCACTATCCATGCTGCTGCCAACCACCAGCCATGCTGCTACCAGCCACGATACCAACCACTAGCCATGCTGCTACCAACCACCAGCCATGCTGCTACTAACCAGCCATGCTACTACCAACCATTAGCCATGCTACTACCTACCACCAGCCATGCTGCTACCAACCGCTAGCCATGCTTCTACCAACCACCAGCCATGCTACTACCAACCACCAGCAATGCTACTACCAACCACCAGCCATGCTACTGCCAACCACCAGCCATGCTGCTACCAACCTCCAGCCATGCTACTACCAACCACCAGCCATGCTACTGCCAACCACCAGCCACGATACTGCCAACCACCAGCCATGTTACTACCAACCATTAGCCATGCTACTACCTACCACCAGCCATGCTGCTACCAACCGCTAGCCATGCTTCTACCAACCACCAGCCATGCTGCTACCAACCTCCAGCCATGCTACTACCAACCACCAGCCATGCTACTACCAGCCACGATACTACCAACCACCAGCCATGCTTCTACCAACCACCAGCCATGCTACTACCAACCACCAGCAATGCTACTACCAACCACCAGCCATGCTACTGCCAACCACCAGCCATGCTGCTACCAACCTCCAGCCATGCTACTACCAACCACCAGCCATGCTACTACCAACCACCAGCCATGCTACTACCAGCCACGATACTACCAACCACCAGCCATGCTACTACCAACCACCAGCCATGATACTACCAACCACCAGCCATGATACTACCAACCACCAGCCATGCTACTACCAACCACCAGCCATGCTACTACCAACCACCAGCCATGCTACTACCAGCCACGATACTACCGACCACCAGCCACGATACTACCAACCACCAGCCACGATACTACCAACCACCAGCCACGATACTACCAACCACCAGCCATGCTGCTACCAACCACCAGCCATGCTACTTCCAGCCACTAGCCATGCTACTACCTACCACCAGCCATGCTGCTACCAACCACCAGCCATGCTGCTACCAACCACCAGCCATGCTACTTCCAGCCACTAGCCATGCTACTACCTACCACCAGCCACGATACTACCAGCCACCAGCCACGATACTACCAACCACCAGCCATGCTACTACCAACCGCCGGCCATGCTGCTACCAACCTCCAGTCATGCTACTACCAACCACCAGCTTTGCTACTACCAACCACCAGCATTGCTACTACCAACCACCAGCCATGCTACTACCAACCACCAGCCATGCTGCTACCAACCTCCAGCCATGCTACTACCAACCACCAGCCACGATACTACCAACCACCAGCCATGCTACCACCAGCCACGATACTACCAACCATCAGCCACGATACTACCAACCACCAGCCATGCTACTACTAACCACCAGCCACGATACTACCAACCACTAGCCACGATACTACCAACCACTAGCCATGCTACTACCAACCACTAGCCATGCTACTACCAACCACCAGCCATGCTGTTACCAACCTCCAATCATGCTACTACCAACCGCCAGCAATGCTACTACCAACCACCAGCCATTCTACTACCAACCACCAACCATGCTACTACCAACCACCAACCATCCTGCTACCATCCACCAGCCATGCTGCTACCAACCACCAGTCATGTTATTACCAACCACCTGCCATGCTACTACCAACCACCAGTCATGTTACTACCTACCACCAGCCATGCTAGTACCAGCCACCATCCATGCTGCTACCAACCGTCTCTCACCCTTCAGCACACTTCTATCTGCCTGTAGGTTGTTCAAGGGGTCAACGCCCCCACGGCCCAGTCCATGACCGGGCCTCACTGTGGATCAGGGCCTGACCAACCGGACTGTTACAGCTGGCCACACAATCCGACGTACGAACCACAGCCCGGCTGGTCAGGCATTGACTTTAGTAGGTATCTGTCCAGTTCCCTCTTGCAGACAGATACGGGTCTCTTTGGTATTTCCTTTATGTATGATGGAGATGGTTGAACAGCCTTGGATCCCTGACACTTAATGTAATTTGTCTGCGCTCAGGGCACTCTTCCTTTTCATTTCGATGATGTTGCACCGCCTGCTGAGTCTGCTTTCGTGGAGAGTCATTTCTGTGTGCAGGTTTGGGACCAGTCCCTCAAGGCTTTACCAAGTGTAAATCATGATGTACCTTTTTCGTCTGAGCTCCAAAGAGTACAGGTGAGAGGTACATTACAGAACTTGTACGTACAGTGAAGGTCCTTGTCCATTCTTCAGATCTGCAGTTTCTCCTGCCTTGAAAAGGGATATTAGTATACAGAAGTATTCCAGGTTTCCCCCAGTGCTCTCTGTCCAACCTGGGTACTAGAGTGGCAATAAAGGAACTGGACGCTTGCCAATTGATAGGTTGTATTAGTTGAATTGCGAGTCGGTAATTGGTAGTGTGTTGGTAGCGTTACTTGTGTGCAGAAGTAAGGAAATCGTAGTGCCGGTAATTAGATTTGGGTGGTTGTAAGTGTCTGGAGTTAAATATTGAGTGTTACAAGGCTTGCAGGTTTCATTTAGAGATCCTCCACACAGTGTGATGGAAACATGGCAGTTGTTGTAGTAGATGCATTTGTGCTGCAAAAATATACAATTATTTGAATAGATTGCAAGGAAAACATTATTTAATAATTAATGTTATTATCGTAATGCATACTGTAAAGACTGTCAAGTCTAGAATATATAAATACTGTGTCAGATAAAAAAAAAATCGCCGGTCACTTAGGTAGTAGTACTGTGATACCCTGAAAATAAGTCTGTACGAACGTTTTCTCTTATATGTGTTTTTTATAGTTAAGTGGTGCACAAGTTTCAGATTTTGCACAAAAACTAACTTTAGACAGCAAACCTAACTTTGTAATAATGAACATAATTTAACTTAGCCTAATCCTTCTAAATATACATTGGATCAGTTTAAATTTATTATTAATTAACGTTACTAGTACGTACATTTTTAGTTATGTTCAGACTGATCTTCGCAAAATTTCACCATCCGTTGTATGTGAGCCAAGGTCACTTGTTTATGTTTGCTGTGCTTGTGTATGTGTGTGTGTGTGTGTGTGTTGTGCCGGATAAGTAAAACTTGCTATTTTGGCTTAAATAGCAACGCTCTTCTTGCCGAATAAGACAAGTGAAAATTTGTGTATGCAATAATTTTACAAAAACCATTCTGAACCTAACGAAAAAGGAATATTTCATTGTATTTTTTTTTATTATTAAATTATTGTAAACTTATCTAAAATATATTTAGTTGGATTAGGCTAAATTAAATTGCGCTTGTTATAGTAAGGTTAGGTAAGTTTTCTAAGGTTCTTTTGGTACGAAATTAATTTTTACATTAACATAAATGAAAAAAAAATATATCTTTAAACATATAAGATAAAAATTTAGAAAGGACTTAATTTTAAGTGAGTTCTTGCTAATTGACCAGTTTTACCTATTCTGCATGACATTTATATCATTAACAGAACTGTGGCTAGCCAGGATTCCAGGAATCCCGGCTAGCCACAGTTATGTTAATGATTCAAAATAACCCATTTTGCGATTTCTATTATATATATAAGCAGATTGATACAAAATTTATGCCGTAAATCTTCGAAAATCAATTTGAACATAACGAGAAAATATACTATATCACTGATTATAACTAATATTAAATAAATAACTGGCTTATGATATATTCAGTAGAATTTGGCTGTAAAAGTTACATAAGGTCAGGTGAAGGTTTCTTAAGTTAGGTTTGATCAAAAGAAATTAAGAAAAATACATCATTGTCAGCTAAAAAAAAAATGTTTATCTGAATAAAATTCTTTGGAAAGGTCCATTTTTATGGAAGTTCTGCCGAATAGGCCGTCAAACTTATAATAAAGACTAGTTGATGGTATTTAAAAAAAAAAACAGTTTTTGATACGTAAATATATTAGTAATGTAAATTAGAGTAAATTAGATGGAGTGAACATAGCAAGAGGGGGGGGCAGGGGGGAGGGGAAGGGGGGGTATCAAGGAGAGTTGTTGTGTTGAAATACAATGTTATTAAGATTGAAGTTGTATATACGTAGTTGTGTTATATTGATGATGAAACTAAACTTATAGACATACAGCGCCTCAGCAACAGGAAATAGTTGTCATCCAAGGAAGGGGAATGTAACTACATTCTCTGCATTGAAAGCAAGATAAAGATTCACCCATATTTAAGGGTTTAGTAGGTATAAAATTTTGAAATACTGTATTCTTATTATTAGTTCAATCAGTACGCTGATTCCGATAATATTTATATTGAAATGTGGGCTTGGGGTTAATAGTGATAAGATAGCGACTGAAGAAGTATGCGGGGAGGAAGCTGTGAGAGATGAGCATAATTACACGTAGATGGACGAGGAGGCTGAGCTGGGGTTGGAAGGTGAGAGGTGACCATACCCAGTTGTGAGAGGTGAACCTACCCAGTTGTGAGAGGTGACCATACTCAGTTGTGAGAGGTGAACCTACCCAGTTGTGAGAGGTGAACCTACCCATTGTGAAGGTGAACCTACCCAGTTGTGAGAGGTGAACCTACCCAGTTGTGAGAGGTGAACCTACCCAGTTGTGAGAGGTGAACCTACCCAGTTGTGAGAGGTGAACCTACCCAGTTGTGAGAGGTGAACCTACCAGTTGTGAGAGGTGAATTACCCAGTTGTGAGAGGTGAACCTACCCAGTTGTGAGAGGTGAACCTACCCAGTTGTGAGAGGTGAACCTACCCAGTTGTGAGAGGTGAACCTACCCAGTTGTGAGAGGTGAACCTACCCAGTTGTGAGAGGGGGAACCTACCCAGTTGTGAGAGGTGAACCCACCCAGTTGTGAGAGGTGAACCTACCCGTTGTGGGGAGGTGAAAACCTACCAGTTGTGAGAGTGAACCTACCCAGTTGTGAGAGGTGAACCTACCCAGTTGTGAGAGGTGAAACCCACCCAGTTGTGAGAGGTGAACCTACCCAGTTGTGAGGGTGAATCTACCCAGTTGTGAGAGGTGAACCTACCCAGTTTTTGAGAGGTGAATCTACCCAGTTGTAAAGGTGAACCTACCCAGTTGTGAGAGGTGAATCTACCCAGTTGTGAGAGGTGAATCTACCCAGTTGTGAGAGGTGAACCTACCCAGTTGTGAGAGGTGAATCTACCCAGTTGTGAGAGGTGAACCTACCCAGTTGTGAGAGATGAACCCACCCAGTTTTGAGAGGGAACCTACCCAGTTGTGAGAGGTGAAACCCACCCAGTTGTGAGAGGTGAACCTACCCAATTGTGAGAGGTGAACCTACCCAATTGTGAGAGGTGACCTACCCAGTTGGAGAAGGTGAATCTACCCAATTGTGAGAGGTGATTACCCTTGTGAGAGGGGAATCTACTCAGTTGTGAGAGGTGAACCTACCCATTGTGAGAGGTGAACTACCCAGTTGTGAGAGGTGAACCTACCCAGTTGTGAGAGGTGAACCTACCCAGTTGTGAGAGGTGAACCTACCCAGTTGTGAGAGGTGTACCTACCCAGTTGTGAGAGTTACATCCACATATGTACATAGTGCACCTACACTACACTGTTGACAAAATCTCTGAAAGGTGAATAACTTGTTTACGTTGACAGAGGTAATTGTTTTAGTTGATGCAACCATTGTTTATAAAGACTTGAAAGTCACGACACCGTGAGTGCAACAATTCACAATTAACCCACAAATTGTTGATAAAATTAGACGTTCCAGCTCGACCGGGACTCTTTATATTTATTGTATGTTACAGTATATTTCATGTGGCGTGCCAAACCCGTGTGGGCCATTCTGTTCAAGGAGTGATGGAGGGTTGATCCTCTTTCCTCTGATTGATAGACAAACAAGCTACCCAGTTAGAAAACTAGATCTCAAGATTTGATGTGTTAGGACAGGTCTAAGTCTCTAGTTTCTTCTCCAGCATGTAGACTAGTTGTGAATTGTTTGTGTTGTTTTCGTCCAGAGAAGATAGTGAGGGGAATGAAAGTGAGGGTATTATGCGTTAGGAAGGGTTGGAGGTGAGGGAGTGTGTGTGAAGTAAAGTTTGTGGCTGAAGGGTAACGTGGGCGTCTCGTGTTGCAGGTGGGGTGTCTGTGGGCGTCGTGAGCGAGGCTCTCCCTCAGGGCCGCCCCCCCGACGACACCCCGGGCGGCAGGCCTCATGCAGGGCCGCCTCCATGTGGGATGAGGAGCATGGCCGCCACCATCAGGACCACGAGTCTGGCGGTCCCCGGGGCCACTTCACCACCCACCTACCTTGTGGGTGGAGGGCAGAATATGGCTGCCCACATGGGCATGGGACCTAGCCAGGGCACGGTAGCTTGTCCCTACTGCCACAAGCTGCTCCGCTCACACTCTGGCCTCAAGACACACATACGCGACCAACACACTGCCAACACGCAGGTCACGTGTAGTATCTGCCACAAGTCCTACCGCAACCAGAACTCCTTGAGCAACCACATGAGTCTGTACCACAAGGGCAGCAATGGCAGCGCTGCCCCGCGACCTGCCGCTGAGCCGCGAGCCACATGAACCTCCCTCACCCTCCATACCCACTTTACCAACCGGTAAATACTACTACTACTATAATACAATTAACACTAAGAGTTTTATTCTTGATGAGGAAGATGTGTGTATGTACGAGGCAGCACGTAGCAGAAGGCGGGTGGGCAGTGAAGGGAGTTTGTCGTACTGACGGGATATGTTGTCTGTTGCAGAAATGTACCGGCTGTTTGGGGACGGGATGGGGGCGTCGGCCGTGGCGGGAGGGCGAGCCAGATACGAGTGTCCCGTCTGTTGCAAAGTACTGAGCACCAGCCACGGCCTGCGCAGGCACATTAATGACAGACACACTGTCCATCTCACCTCATACCGCTGCTACGTCTGCCACAAAGAATACCGCACGCCAAATAGTCTGCAAAATCATATCTATGTTTACCACAAAAGAGAAGGAAAGAGCTGAGGGTGAGTTACTTGTAGGAGTGGTAGTGTGCGTCTTGCTTCCTGAAGCCTAGTAGCCAGAACGTAGTAGTGGCATGCCATGTAGACCAGCTCTCAACCCCCGCCACATGACCATTTCCTTCTCTCTTGCAGAGAACAACGGTCGCTTAGAGTGTCCCCATTGCCACAAACTGTTGAAGGGCACAAGTCTACGAAAACATCTTGAGGACATGCACACAGTTCATCTGACTTCTTACGAGTGCAAGATATGTCACAGACACTACCGCACTCCCAACAGTCTTCAGAATCACTGTAGCCGCTACCACCGGCGGCAGCGCACCGACTCGGTGGGCCCAGATTACGATGGTATATCGTACAACCAAAGCCCTGGCCGTTCTCCTGTGCCATACCAGCTGTCTTCGTTGTTAGCGGCGGCGGCCGCTGTCCGAGCCTCCGTGAATGTCAGTCCCCGTACCCCGGGGCTCAGTAATGGCGCCCCCCCGCCCCCAGAGCACAACACCCCGAGGGACAAACTCATCTCATTTTCTGACATCTTCAATTGAAAAGAAAGAAATGAAAATGACGTAGTTTCCTGGATTTAACGCATGATATATAATTAAGGTGCAGTGACACATAGGTTTTGACGAAAATTCTGGGGAACTAACCTAATTTAGCCGCCATGAGGTTGGCGGAGGCTGGACGAGAGTGGATTGTAACGGCACTTTCCTTTCCTGTTGCAGGGAAGACCAGCATTCTGTACACGCCAGCTGAGTGTCCTCTATGTAAACGAAGATTCTTCAATAAGTACTCAGCCAAAAGACACATGATACAGGCGCACGGCGAGAACCTTTTTCACACCCGTCCCTACGCCCGGGCCGACCCCAGCTGTACCTCGACCTTCAGTGCAGCGCTACAGGCCATGGGCGTGGGCTCAGTAGGGGGTGGCACTAGTGACACCAGACACACTATGGTCAAGGTTCATAACTACGCGCAGGATACATGTGCTTTCCCTTCTTCGCCGCCGCTACAACATGGTTGTCGCGACGGATCCTACAGTCAGCTTTTATCAGGGTTGGGGCCTGGCCCCTCTCCCCCGCGCCTCAACACACAGGAGGGAGCACCCGGAGGGTCTTCTACGACCCGACACGACCCTACCACACCTACAACACTGCCTGGAGGGCTACACACGCCCCTCCACAACGCTATAGACTCTGTTGTGTCACCACTAAGTTCGATAAGCACAGCTCGTCACGGTGTCCATGAGGCGTCCCCCGGACAACTAGCACACACTGGGGGAACATCTCAACATAATACTCACGATACACTCCTCTCTTCCACCTTTTCTGCCACACACAATCTGTGATGCCATTCACACTCACCTTTCACAAGGTCTCCTCGACAACGTAAACCTTTTCTGATCATTCCTACACAAGGAGGGCGCAGTACGACACGATCCCTTGTTTAAGTATCTCGCAGCCTCTCCACTATACGGGGTGGGCAGCCAAGACTATTGTGATATGCGCATCACACGCAGGTTCATGTACATGTATACGATTCATAAAACTGGTGCCATATATCGTGCTACTTCATTAACTAAACATTTTGAAACTCAGAATGCAAATTTTGTACTCCCCACGCAGAAACAATATATATTACAATGGATTCCTATTTTTCCTCAGCAAGCCATGGCGCTTGTTTAGTGTCAAAAATGTAGATTTAGTTTTGTAGGCGGATTAGTCATTAGCTTGGCTGAAGTAGACATGATCTCGTTTGAGTCCTAGTAGGTGCATTTATGTTTGTACTCTACATGTATTTAGTTTGTGATAATAAAACAATAGAAAAAGAAAGTGTTTAATTTTCATTTTATGACCGAGTCAAAAATTATTGGCATTAGTGCCATAAAAATGTGAATGTTGGTGTACTTGTGAGGTTACCAATTCTAACGGTAAGACTTAAATGTTAACTTCAGGTTCCTCGATCTCAAGAAAACTGTATTAGTAATATTCACAACCAAACTAATGTTAAAACCACTTCATTGATGCTAATTTGCCAACTACTGCTTTCCTATGTAAATTTAAATAAGGATTTTGATTTCATTTGAGTGTAAGTTTAGTAATCTTACTCTTCATAAGAAAAAAAAGTTCTTATGCAGTGTGATTTTACAAAGCAGTTACGTCCCTAGGTAGCTGTGACACCTTATATGTAGCCACGTAATGTGTGAGTTTTATTAGGAACACACAAAGAGTTTCTGCAAAACACAACTAAATCTTATTTGTATATGAGCTGATTAAGTTCTGTATTAGTAGCAACGCACATTGAACTGCATGTGTTGTAATTTAATAACATCACTAACCTAGCCAAATTATCCTAATGTTCGCTAATACCCTAAATGAATTCATTTATATTTACTCTCTCTGAGGCACACACACACACACACACACACACACACAGGCGGGGCCAGGAGCTGAGTCTCGACCCCTGCAACCACAATTAGGTGAGTACACAAAGGCGATGGGGCCGGACAACATCTCTCCGTGGGTCCTGAGAGAAGGAGCAAAGGCGCTCTGTGTACCACTAACAATCTTCAACACGTTATCGAAATAGGGCGACTACCTGAGGTATAGAAGGCAGCAAATGTAATCCCAATTAAAAAAAAAAAAAAGGAGACACGAAGCATTAATTAACCCTTTATCGCGCAGATCAGTGTCACTGACATGTATATTATGCAGAGTCATGGAGAACATAACCAGAAGAGTTGTGGACCACTTAGAAAAGACTGAGCTTATCAGTGACGACCAGCACGGTTTTAGGGACGGGAAATCCTGGGTCACAAACCTACTGGAGTTCTATGACAGAGTAACAACAGTAAGACCAGAGAGAGAGCAGGGTGGGTAGATTGCGTTTTCTTGGACTGTAAGAAGGCTTTTGACACAGTTCCACACAAGAGATTAGTGCAACAGCTGGAGAACCGGGCAGGTATAACAGGAAAGGCACTGCAATGGATCGGGGAATACGTGACGGGAAGACATCAGTGACGGGGTGTCGGAGTGGGCTCCTGTGACGAGTGGGGCTCCACAGGGGTCAGTCTAAGGACCGGTGCTGTTTCTGGTATATGTGAACGACATGACGGAAGGAATAGACTCAGAAGTGTCCTAGTTTGCAGACGATGTGAAGTTGAGGAAAATTCAACCGGAGGAGGACCAGGCAGGACTACAAAGGGATCTGGACAGGCTGCAGGCCTGGTCCAGAAACTGGCTCCTGGAGTTCAACCCCATCAAGTGCAAAGTCATGAAGATTTGGGAAGGGTAAAGAAGACCGCAGACGGAGTATAGTCTAGGGGGCCCAGAGACTACAAACCTCACTCAAGGAAAAGGATCTTGGGGTGAGTATAACACCGGGCACATGTTCTGAGGTGTACATCAACCAAATAACTGCTGCAGCATATGGGCGCCTAGCAAACCTAAGAATAGGATTCAGACATCTCGGTAAGGAATTCCTCAAGACCCTGTACACCGTGTACATCAGGCCCATATTGTATGCAGCACCAGTTTGGAGCCATACCTAGCCAAGCACTTAAGGAAATTAGAGAAAGTGCAAAGGTTTGCACCGAGACTGGTCCTGGAGCTTAGGGGCATGTGCTACGAAGAGAGAGTAAAGGAAAGTGACCTGACGATACTGGTAGACAGGAGGGATAGGGGGGGACATGATAACGACATACAAAATACTGAGAGGAATCGACAAGGTGGACATAGACAGGATGTTCCAGAGATGGGACATAGCAACAAGGGGTCACAATTGGAAGCTGAAGACTCAGATGAGTCACAGGGATGTTAGAAAGTATTTCTTAGTCACAGAGTTGCCATGAAGTGGAATAGTCTGGAAAGAGATTTAGTGGAGGCAGGATCCGTACATAGCTTTAAGAAGAGGTATGATGAAGCTCATGGAGCAGGGAGAGTTACCTAGTACCGACCAGTGAAGAAGAGGGGCCAGGAGCTGTTACGACCCCTGCAACCACAACTAGGTGAGTACACACGATGCGCAAACAGGCGAAATTATTTATAAACATTATCTCTCAGTCCACAGCAGGATTCGAACCTGCGCATTCTGCATCAAAGTGCATGTACTTTTGCCCAACTCCAGATAAGCATGGGTGCCTTGCCGAAGCTAGGCGGTGGGTCCCATAAACCGGAGCACCAGGCTTGTGATAAGTTATTTCATCACCTTTTGCAACATTCAGTGAACATTGCTATGTAGATGATATCTTTACTCTTTGGCCACATGATTCCAGTCTCTTCCAAACATTTCTCGATGCACTTAACACTCTTATTCCTTCAATCAAGTTCAAAGCTGAATGGGAATCGAACTCTTTGCTTCTCCCTGGTGTTCATGTCCTCCGCTTGACTACCGGCTTTTCTTTTTCCGTTTATGGCAAACCAGTGCAGAGTGGCATGTTCATTCACTGCTTTTCTTACCCGTCTCCTCTGTCTAGAAAAGTTTTGTTATTTCTTTTTCTCCGTACCGTCCGCATTTGTGACCCCTCAGTTTCTTGATTAGGAAACTTCCACTCTTCGCAATTCCTTCTCTTGTCTTGACCGCTCTTCTGATTTCATAAACTCTGCCTACTCACATTCTCTACTCCTGTTCTTTACCTTCCCTATATTTCCAGTCTCTCAAATCTTAACTCTCTCTGATCCTTAGACATCAGATTTACTTTTCATCTAACATTCTTCGTAGTAATCTAGTTCCTACCTCTCCTGCTACTGATCCTTCCGGAATCTACTCCATTTCCTGCTCCTTTTGTCCTCTCCAGTACTTTGGAAAAACTGGCCGCTCTCTTTGTGACAGATTTAAAGAGCACAAAAAAGTGCTGGACTTGCCGACACACATAATACTTTTTCCTCTTTTTTCTCTTGTTCTTAGACTACCGTCACTACTGTTGCCTGGCTAACACTCCACTCTCACTCTTGTGTCACTGACACTACCTTCTGCACTACCTATATTACTACTACTACTACTACCATTAACCACCACTGGTATATATACTGGTTCCCTTCTATGCGCACGTCTGTGTGACTACTTCAATGTCCAAGTCAGACCGGAACGTCGTCAGAAGTTCCATTCTCCTATGTGCTTGTGATTTCTCTCTCACAACACACACACACACACACACACACACCACACACACACACACACACACACACACACACACACACCACACCACACACACCACACACACACACACACCACACACCCACCACCACAACCACCCCACACACACACCCCACACACACCCCACCCACCCACCCCACACACCCCACACACACACCCCACACACACAACACCCCACACACCACCCCACAACCCCACACACCCCACACACACACACCCCAAAACACCCCACACCCACCACCCACACCACACCCCACACACACCACCCACACACCCCCACACACACACCACACCACACACCCCACACACACCCACAACCACCCCACCCACACCACCCACCACACACCCCACACACCACCCACACACACACCCCCACACACACCCACACACCCCACACAACACCCACCACACACCCACACACACCAACACACCCACACCACACCCACAACAACCACCACACCACACACCACACACACACCCCACACACACACACACACACCCCACACACACACCCACACACACACACACACACACCCCACACACCACACACACCCCACACACACACACACACCCACACACCACACACACACCACACACCACACACACCCACACACACACACACACCCACACACCACACACACACCCCACACACCAACACAACACACCACACCACACACACCACACACACACACACACACCACACACCACACCCCACACACACACACACCACACACACACACACACACACACACACACCACACACACACCCACACACCACACACCACCCCACACACCACACACACACACACACCACACACACCACCAACACACACACACACACACACACACACACACACCACACACACACACCACACACAACCACCACACCAACCACACACCACACACACACACACACACACACACACACACACACACACACACACACACACCACCACCACACACACACACCACACACACACACACACACACACCACACCACACACACACACACACACCACACCACACACACACACACCACACACCACACACACAACACACAACACACACACACACACACACACAACACACCACACACACACAAAACACACACACACACACAACACACACACAACACACACACACACCACAAACACACACACACCACACCACACCACAACAACACACCCCACACACACACACACACACACACACACACACACACCACACACACACACACACACACCACACACACACACACACACACACACACACACAACACACCACACACTTTTATATATATATATGTCGTGCCGAATAGGCAGAACTTGCGATCTTGACTTAAATAGCAACGCTCATCTTGCCATATAGGACAAGTGAAAATTTGTGTATACAATAATTTCGCCAAAATCATTCTTAACCTAACGAAAAAAAATATATTTTATTGTGTTTGTTTAGTATTAAATTATTGTAAACAAATCTAAAATATATTTAGTTGGGTTAGGCTAAAATAAATTGTTCTTGTTATAATAAGGTTAGGTAAGTTTTCTAAGATTTTTTTGGTGCAAAATTATAAATTTTTACATCAACATTAATGAAAAAATATATATATATTTAAACGTATAAGATAAAATTTCAGCAAGGACTTAATTTTAAATGAGTTCTTGCTAATTGACCAGTTTTACATATTCGGCACGACATATATATATATAAATTATATATATATATATATATATATATATATATATATATAATTGCGAAATTATTTACAAAGATCTCTCAGTCCACCGCAGGATTGGAACCTGCACATATTGTATCAAAGTAAACAGTCTTTCGTTAAAGTAATTGAATCCTTACCACGTGTGCATAAAAAAGGAAAGTTTTTGTACCATATAGTGAGTTATGGGCAGCCGGTAACCAGATACAGAGTTGACCGCCACACATACTTTTTAAAGTACTGTTATCCCCAAAAATACTGAACTAATATTACCAATCTGGCTAGCCAGCCATAGTATTTAGCACCTGGACACACGGCCTGACATTGGAGCAAGATGAGTCCTTCTATATAATGTATGTTTCAGCAAGTCCACTTTCAAAAATGTAATTGATTATAGTGTCGAAAGGAATGTAATTGTTGCTTGAAGGGTGTGGTAATTGTAAGAGTGGAGAGGTGTTGGGGTTTGGTATTTGTAGTAGTGAGGTGTGGTGGGAGGAGGGTTTTGCAGTTTTTGTAGGAATGAAAGCAAGATGGGTAGGTAAGAAACAGTTTATTTTTGGAGAGCAGATGGAAACACTTGTCAAACATTAAAAACGTATAGTGCTGCTTGATTTTGTTTTAGGCTATATACTCAATTATTCATTTGTCGTCCTTCTTAACTTATTAGTCTCAGACGAGGGAAGGTTAAACAATGATTTAGTATGATGGTGTTCTTCTAGCATCGTTAATAGTATATAGTAGTAGTATGTCATCAGTTTTGTAAATTATGTCGTAAGAGAGTGCAAAGAATGTTCAGTACAAGTAGTAAATATGATCGCCCAGGCATATTGTTGGTATTGGCAGTGACGAGTGCTTGTTGTCATATTCCTGAAGCAGCTTGAAGATGTACTGGGATAGCAACACCATGTTCCTGCCGCACTCCACTCAAAATGTACGTCATCGATAACGTTCGAAGATATTTAGGAATTTTTTTATGAAAATGGTGTGTTTCGTGAAGACGTTGATCCGCTACCTGGCTGTCTTGGAATCTTGGTTTATGAGGTATTTAGGTTGACTACATCACTGTGGGTGAAGGATAGTGTTAGATGTATCATGTGCTTGTAGAGGAGGATGTATAATATTGTGGTGTGATCGGTGCAGTATTCTGACGGTGATCCTCCTTACAGGCGGCCAGGGCAGGTCGTGGTCGTGTGGGCCCCCAGAGCTGACGCCCGGCCCTCGCCTCCCCTGCGGAGACCCAGGCGGGGGGCGTCTCCCAGGGGCCCCACACCCGCCCCTCTCACACTCGACAACTGCCACCCCTGCCACAGCCGCCACACACACTCCCACATTATGTGACATTAACGTCATCCAAGTGCCTGCACCAGCCTCGTACGCCACTCAGAGCGGAGGCTTCAGCGTGGGCGTAAGCGGGAATGAGGTGTGTGTGTGCCCACACTGTGGCAAGTGTCTGAGGGACAAGTACAAAGTGCGGCGACACATAGAGGACGTGCATACGCCCTCCTCCCACAGCCACCAGTGCAGTCTCTGTCATCGTCACTACAAGACTCGCAACACACTGCAGAACCATATGAGCATCTACCACAGGCAACCCAGGAGGCCTCGCTGATCCACCGTCGCCAGTACCAACAGTGGTCCTTCGCTATGGCATTTCAACACTCAGTAGTAGTTCCTCGGTAATACACGACATAACTAACAAGTTCCTCGTATAGCTACATCAACACGGGTTCCTTGTTACACAACAATACTAACAGAAGTTCTTCGTTACACAACAAGAGCAGCAGAGGGTTAATGCTGTAGAACACCAGTATCAGTACCTCCTCGCTCTATAATATCACAGTACTCCTCCAACAATGGCTACTCGCCATTACACACAATCAGCAACGATCTCGTGATGCTGCTACAACCTAACCACCAGTTGACATCACTGCCACTCACACGACAATTCTGCATCAGCATTTCTCATTTAAATTCAATAGTTGGGACACAGCATAGGGGAAACTTGTCGCTTCGAGGTTTGGAAACCTTAGATGTATCGAAATTAATTTCTTGAGTAGGCCCCGAGATACTGGAGGCTGCCCTGGCGGTATTCATCACACCGTATATACGCCTAGGTGCGTGTGCAGTATATGCAAAATCTTTAATCCTAATTTTAGGAATTATTGTAATCCTGATGTTAGTGTATATGTGACCTACAGCCTTGATGAACTATGTACAGTCGATTCTTTGCTCCTAGCAAACAAACGTAACTACGTAAAAGTATCGATTATGTTTCTCTTGTGGCCAGGGTGCACATGACTGAGTACCAAGTATAGACATACGTTACAGTACAAAGAACGAGGCCAAGAATCTCTTGACACCAGTCAGAAAGTAAGGTGAGTTGTTTTTGACAAGTCGTTTCCATAATAAAATAGAATTTACTAACCATAAGTGCACAGATCCGACATGGATACCAAGACAAGCAATTAATATGAACATTGTGTATTTCGGAATCACACTGAGGCCCTCTTCAGCGGACTCAGTGAGAGGCCCAAATATTTAATAGTTTAACTGCTGTTTTATTATCCGTTTGCGTTTGTTGGTGCCACTGACTAGTATTTATTACACATATGTTATAAAGTATTAATAAGTTCAGGATATTTTAGGCATACGGAGGCATTCCAAAGTGAGTCATAACTCCATTACATTGTAATTTGCAACTTAATTTATACTCGTTAGCGCTGACACAAACAAGTCAAACTAAATCGATGTGATGGATATGTGGGGCAGCGGGCCTCCAGTAGCAACAGCCTGGTTGACCAGGCAAGCACCAAACGAGCCTGGCCCATGACGGCTCCGGGACTAGAAAGACTCGAAACTTTAATAAGTTGTCAAAACCATTTAAAGAAGAATGCCGTAATTAATAGTAGCTACTCAAATGACAGTTTTTGTGTGTGTGTGTGTGTGTGTGTGTGTGTGTGTGTGTGTGTGTGTGTAAAATTTGTGCCTTGGGAACACAGGTCAAAATATATAATTCGTCTCTCAACGGGAAGTTATGAACGTTATTCATAGAGAGAGCGTATGTTAATTTATGGTGAGGGTGTGACACCTGTCACTTGGTGAGGGTGACACCTATTACTTGGTGAGGGTGTGACACCTGTTACTTGGTGAGGGTGTGACACCTGTCACTTGGTGAGGGTGTGACACCTGTTACTTGGTGGGTGTGACACCTGTTATTTGGTGAGGTGTGACACCTGTTACTTGGTGAGGGTGTGACACCTGTTACTTGGTGAGGTGTGACACCTGTTACTTGGTGAGGGTGTGACACCTGTTACTTGGTGAGGGTGTGACACCTGTTACTTGGTGAGGGTGTGACACCTGTTACTTGGTGAGGGTGTGACACCTGTTACTTGGTGAGGGTGTGACACCTGTCACTTGGTGAGGGTGTGACACCTGTTACTTGGTGAGGGTGTGACACCTGTTACTTGGTGAGGGTGTGACACCTGTTACTTGGTGAGGGTGTGACACCTGTTACTTGGTGAGGGTGTGACACCTGTTACTTGGTGAGGGTGTGACACCTGTCACTTGGTGAGGGTGTGACACCTGTCACTTGGTGAGGGTGTGACACCTGTTACTTGGTGAGGGTGTGACACCTGTTACTTGGTGAGGGTGTGACACCTGTTACTTGGTGAGGGTGTGACACCTGTTACTTGGTGAGGGTGTAACACCTGTTACTTGGTGAGGGTGTGACACCTGTTACTTGGTGAGGGTGTGACACCTGTCACTTGGTGAGGGTGTGACACCTGTTACTTGGTGAGGGTGTGACACCTGTTACTTGGTGAGGGTGTGACATCTGTTACTTGGTGAGGGTGTGACACCTGTTACTTGGTGAGGGTGTGACACCTGTCACTTGGTGAGGGTGTGACACCTGTTACTTGGTGAGGGTGTGACACCTGTTACTTGGTGAGGGTGTGACATCTGTTACTTGGTGAGGGTGTGACATCTGTTACTTAGTGAGGGTGTGACACCTGTTACTTGGTGAGGGTGTGACATCTGTTACTTGGTGAGGGTGTGACACCTATTACTTGGTGAGGGTGTGACACCTGTTACTTGGTGAGGGTGTGACACCTGTTACTTGGTGAGGGTGTGACACCTGTTACTTGGTGAGGGTGTGACACCTGTTACTTGGTGAGGGTGTGACATCTGTTACTTGGTGTGTGACACCTGTTACTTGGTGAGGGTGTCCCACCTGTTACTTGGTGAGGGTGTGAACCTGTTACTTGGTGAGGGTGTGACACCTGTTACTTGGTGAGTATGTGACACCTGTTACTTGGTGAGGGTGTGACACTTGTCACTTGGCGAGGGTGTGACACCTGTTACTTGGTGAGGGTATGACACCTGTTACTTGATGAGGGTGTGACACCTGTTACTTGATGAGGGTGTGACATCTGTCACTTGGTGAGGGTGTGACACCTGTTACTTGATGAAGGTGTGACACCTGTTACTTGGTGAGGGTGTGACACCTGTTACTTGATGAGGGTGTGACACCTGTTACTTGATGAGGGTGTGACATCTGTCACTTGGTGAGGGTGTGACACCTGTTACTTGGTGAGGGTGTGACACCTATCACTTGGTGAGGGTGTGACACCTGTTACTTGGTGAGTATGTGACACCTGTTACTTGGTGAGAGTGTGACATCTGTTACTTGGTGAGGGTGGGACACCTGTTACTTGGTGAGGGTGTGACACCTGTTACTTAATGGTGTGACACCTGTTACTTGAGGGTGTGACACCTGTCACTTGGCAAGGGTGTGACACCTGTTACTTGGTGAGGATGTGACACCTGTCACTTGGTGAGGGTGTGACACCTGTTACTTGGTGAGGGTGTGACACCTGTCACTTGGCGAGGGTGTGACACCTGTTACTTGGTGAGGATGTGACACCTGTCACTTGGTGAGGGTGTGACACCTGTTACTTGGTGAGGGTGTGACACCTCTTACTTGGTGAGGGTGTGACACCTGTCACTTGGTGAGGTTGACACCTGTTACTTGGTGAGGGTGTAACACGTCACTGGTAGTGTTCCGTGTCGTGGTGGGGAGGGAGAACTTCGTTAACAAATATGTTCAGTGTACACATAAATGGTGAAAAATAACACCTAAGTTATGGTTAGGTAAATTTGGAAAGTTAAGATGGTGTTGATTTTGTTAAATTGGACAATTTATGGTGAATCAGCGGAACATGCACAGAACTAAACACTGTTAAGCGGAGATGACGCAAATTAGTCAAGAAGCCACTGTTAAATTATCTTAAGTGATTTCTTAATGTTATTGTTGTTGGTGTGTGACGATCAAGGATCAAACAGTGTGTCTAGGCTGTGTTGGATGCGAGTACCATGATGATGTTTGTTTATTCTTCAGGAAATAATCGCATGACACGAGTTTTAATCGCATGATGACACACTCATTGATTCCTTGAAAGAGGCGCCCTCTGATGGGGTTTCACCGAGGTGTGGCAGACACCCGTATTAGCACACGTTAAATTTCAGTAGGCGGGAAGTGTGTGTAAGGGTGTCATGTGATCTCCAGCTGGAGTCTGTGAGTGTACGACCGGCAGCATTAACACTTAATAAATCTCAACCTGGCTGGTCATGTCTTCACCTCATGTTTGTCAAGTTAACTCGTATTCATCTTAGATATAAATTATAAAAATAAAAGAACTTAAACTGAGAATCAAACAAGACAATAATTGATACGCAAACACATGCACCCAAAGTGTAAACTTAGAGTTCTGCTTAATACCACTATAACCACCACAACATTGTCTTCATCTCATTATTAAACACCACATTACCATTACCATTATCACATAACATTACTATTATCACAACGGAACATTTCCCTTCCCCTCTGACTATTCTTCCCCCCAACACTCCCTTCCCTTTGACGTCTTTCCCCTCACACACCCTCCCCACTGTTTTCATCTTAATCACCTCTGCCATGCGGTGACGTGAACTTTCATACATATGAGAGAGAGAGAGAGAGAAGAGAGAGATCAAGAAAGGATAAGCCCTAATTGCTGATGGTTTGTATAGAAGCGTAGAAGTGTTTAAGTGTTTTTTTTTTTTTGGGGGGGGGGAGAATGAATGTTGGGTTGATTGATAGATAGGTGTGGGTGTTTGGATGCATTAGTGAGGGTGTTGTGTATGTGGTGGCAGGGGGTAGCACGTGTTCTTTGTGGTGGTGTGTTATCGTTTGGGTTTGGTATGTTTGTCTCACACTACTAGTTCATTACTTCTTATTTCTGTCTTAAGCACTTGGTGTGTGCGTGTGTGTATGTATGGTGTTGTCTTCGGTGACTGTCTGCTCTGACTGGGGCGCTGTCTCTCTTCTGTTGCAGAGTGGGTGCGGTGCGGCCAGTGCAACAAGGTGCTTGGTGGGCGGCGCAGCCTCAAGCAACACATAGCTTGTGTTCACGCCCCCGCTTCCCCGGGCTACCAGTGCAAATATTGTCATAAAGTGTATAAAAACAAGCATACGCTGTTCAGTCACGTGAGCCAGTACCACAGATACCCTAACGTGACCCCTAGCGCTGCCCAGTTGTAGTGGGCCAGAGATCTCTCTCCCTCGCTCTCTAGTCAACCCACACACTAGACGCCACACTCTTGCTCATACTTAACACTTAACATTGTGCCCCGGTTATTACTATATCACACACTCATTCACTTACCATATGATTTGCTGAGCAGGACTCTGAAGTGCCCCTTTTTTGTAAGTGAAGAACGTGTGCCAAATTGTGATTTTGTTATGTATTCTTGACAGTGATAATAAAGAGATAATGCCCTTAACGTCTTTATTTAAATCCTTTTTACTAGTTTTGTTAACTAACTTGGTAGATTTATTGAAGTAGCGTTGTTCTTCTTTGCTTAAAAGTGGCCACTTATGTTGTGTGGAGGGAGTTGGTGGTTGTGAGGTAGTAGTGAGTTTACGCTTTACACCTAACATAATATAAAGTGAAACCTAGACGACGTTTCAATCCAGGATGGGCTGAAACGTCGACATCTAATTGAATAATTTGTGGGCTAGTTGCGAATTGTTCCATCCACGGTATTGTGACTTATTCTTCGTGGGTCTACGTTGTTTCGTGACCTGGGAGGCTGCTGTGGGGGGTGGGGGCTGCTCTTAGTCACACTTCTAGGCTCCCTGTCGCTGCTTGCCGAGTTGTGTGAGCGGCGGAAGATGTAGGGTAGGAGCGGTGGTAGGCTTGGCAGGGTCCGCACTCACCGCGGTGTTGTATCGTTGCAGGGAAGCCGGCCTCCATGCGCAGCCCGCTCGTGTACATACCAGTGCTGTGCCCCTTCTGTGGCAAGAAAATCAGTAACAAGTACAATCTGAAGACCCACGTTCGTAACATGCACCCGGAAACCCTGGAGGCTTTGTCGCAGATGGAAGAGATGTAGGCGTGTGCATGCAGAGGGCCAGGTGATGCCCCTCTTGTTACCTAACCTGGCCAGCACCCGCCTGTGTGCCACCAGCCACAACTACCCTGTGACCATACAACCGAGGATGCCTCACTACCTGTGTGTCGCCTCGCAGTTGGCTCATACACTCATCAAATAAATAAAATTTAGTAGTATAGAGTATTTATTTTAGAGTATTGTTACATTATGACAACTTTTCTTAAAATACTTGAAGAGTAGCATAAGTAGTTAGCTTTGCAGTTTGGTGCCTGGTGTGTTTGTGTTGTTGATGAAGTAAGTACTGGGTGTTTGCAGGGAGTAGAGAGGAGGAGCGCTTACGGCGTGTTGTCTTTGTTGCAGGGGCGCGGGCGTGGGTGGTGGGCGGGGGTGGGGCGGTGTCGTGCCCGGTGTGTGGGAAGCGACTCAGCAACAAGTACAACCTGCGTATCCACGTGAGAGACAAACACGAGACGCAGGAAGGTTCCCGCCCCACTTGTGCCACCTGCTGCCGCACCTTCAAGAACGCCAACAGCCTCCGTGTACACGCCATCAAGCAACACGGTCATGTCAGCAACAGACGGAGACTACGAGCCATCTACCACAATAGTGTGGCGGCCCTTCCTGCACCTACCACTCCATCTGCCTCCCACACACTTCCACACCTCCCTACCTCTACCTCCATCACACCCCATTACATGGACCACTTCTCTCACGTGGCCAGCACTCACGCCCTCGCCCACACCCACCACGGAGACCGCCCACGTCTCAGTCTCTGTGAGGATGGCCAGGAGGCCTATATATCTTCCTTAGTGGGTGCCTCTTCAGGGATGGGAGTCCCTCACACCTCCCCGGGGATGAGCTCACATACAGTGGGTTCAACACACGTACTGGGCCAGCCTGAGGATGCCAGTCCGCGCCTCACCTCGCCTACATTCCGAGACACCAACTTAAACGTTCACAAAGGCTCCTAGGCACAGAAACTGCCTCGGCCTACCCTCCCTCCGGCCACCTCACAGCATGAACATCGTTGGTAAAAGTGTTGGGTCCCCTCCCAAGACACTTCTCCTGTAAGGAGGAGTGTCAGAGGATTGTCATTATCTTGGCTATAAGCATTGTAATTGTGTCAAGTTGTGCTTCATAGACATACCGTTTTAGGTGTAGTTAATTAAGAATCCAGCATATTCTCAGTATGTACTGGACACGTTTTTTTAATAAAGTGAATTTTTAGTAATGCCATTATTTTCAATCCTACTGTTATATATAAGATCGGTTATTTTTATGATTAGCCATACATGATTAAGGTCAAATATTTGTTTGTGTTTATAGAGGAAGCATCATTAAGTTGCTACACAATATAAACACCCAGGTGAAGACACTGCAGGCTAACAGGTCATTGTATAAATTAATATATCTATTAGTGACTCCTTCACTGTTGCAAAATATATGGAAGAACGGCACTCAGTAATGCTTTACGACATTGACGAAATTGCTTCGTAAATATTCACATAAATAATCAAATTTGTTTAATAGTAAAACTCATCTGCACGCCCTTCCATTTGTTATACGTAGGTTTATGATTGTAGTATTTCGTTGTGACGAGTGAACCTGGTAAAACGATAGTCTTCTCAACAACAGCTTGAGCATGCAGTCAGCAGTTCAGTTTGACCTTTGGCCAAGCTTCCAGAATAGAACGGGAACTGGATACCGGTCACAGGTATGCCAAAGATTAAAGTGTTAATGTTTCATAGACAACCAAACCTAGATCCTTGACCCCTAAAGGGAGATTCCTAGATGCTGGTGAGGGACTTTTGTTGCAAGGAATTGCACCTATCTTTACCTTGATTAGATCGAACCTGATTACCTCCCCTTCCCCTTTGCTCTGTGACTCCTGTGTGTTTAGCTATTCGCTCTAAATACGGTTTAATAATGTAAAATCCTCGACTCACAACTGGGTTGGCGAAGGCAGCAAGTTGTGCTGTTAGCTGTGCTAGTCACCACTGATGATCACTGATATAACTATCAAGCAAACAAGGTTGTCCAGGTATGCACGTTGTAATGGAATATTTTACCAAAGTTACATTGGAGAACTCAGCCTCTCAGACTCCACCCAGTCAGTCTCTTGGTTTCATTATATTTTTAAATGTATTGTCTTAAGTGCAACCAATACGGCATTTTATTGTGACAACGTTTCGCTCTCCTGGAGAGCGAAATGTTGCCACAATAAAATGTCGCATTAGTTTCACTTGCGTCCTTTTGCCTAACATATTGTCGGTAATTCTGTCAAGATTACTACAATAAAAGAATGTGTGATATGATACAGTGGGAACACACCATGGCGCCTAGCACAATCCTTGGGAAGGATAATCATTTATTGGCGTCCTACGTCTTCAAGTTGAGACCTGGTGACCATATAAACTGTGGGGTTAAAATTCATACTACGTCACTAATACTGAGTTGTCAGGGTGCAGTCCAGTCGAAGCACAAAACGAATTGACTTCCCCAACAAAAGTAATGGATATATGAATTGCTAAATCTATGTCAGTAGTTCAGCACACACTGGGTGAGGGCTCTACTGTCAGTGCACTAAGCAGGAATTGTAAATAATTAACGAGGGTGGCAGTAAATAAAAAAAAACAATAGCAATGCACGGTGGGGGAAGTTGGTGTGTGGTAGGTAATATTAGTGGGTGGGTGTTGGCTTAGCCCAGGTGGTATAATCCTAGCCTCCCATGCCCCCCCCCCCATCCTCTCTCTGTCTCTTATTTCTTTTACACGGTTTGACAAGGTTAGGTTAAGGATCCCTAACTTTATTGACAAGTCAAGGAGTCCTAACTTTAGTGGCAAACTAAGAGCTGTTACCTACATCAGCTCATTTGAAAGCATTTTAATTGTTAAGAAACATATAAGCAGGGAACAGGATGAATTTGGAGCCATCTGTGGGCCAGCATTTTCATTTGATCAACTGACTTAATCTCGTTGACATCATAATGCTGTACGAATGTGTTCCATACTCGAGTCATCCTGGGGATAAATGATCTCAGATGAAATCTCTCTCTCTCTCTCTCTCTCTCTCTCTCTCTCTCTCTCTCTCTCTCTCTCTCTCTCTCTCTCTCTCTCTCTCTCTCTCTCTCTCTCTCTCTCTCTCCTCTCTGTCCCTCTCTCTGTCCCTCCACACACATTTATTTAGTCTCAAGCTGGTAAATAAATATAATGAGCTAAATAATGTAGTAGATGTTGACTTAATGCACAGTAGGTATATGACCCATTAGGCTAGTAACCAATAAGAATATAATGAAGGAACACTGCAGGAGGCCTACTGGCCCATGCTAGGCTGGGCTAATTTACGCCCACTCATGTACCTGTCCAAACTTTATTTAAAGTTGCCCAAATTTCTTGCCTCAATGTGAGTTCTACTCAAATATAACTCTGTTGCCAAACCAGTACTTCCCAGTATTTTCTAATTCTAAAATTTTCCAACTTGATTCAATTGCTGCGAGCGCTGTCTTTGTTAAATATAGTCAACATGTTAAGTGTATCCCCTTTCTTTATGTTTTTCACTTGTACACTACAGTCATATCTGTCTTAATTCTACGTCAAAAAAAGAGTGCAGTTTCAATACTTACAGCATATTGTAAAAAAAAAAAAAAAAAGTTGAAATATAACCTTAGGACTGCTTCTGTTATTTATACTTTTTCATATGAAGTCAAGAATTCTAGTATTTTTTTGGGAGCACTTATTCACTGTTGTGTTGGCCTTAAATTTCTCCTAACCAGATCTAACTCTTTTTCACATTTACTTTGACTAAGATGTACATTATTTAGCTAATAAGTGCCGTAGTTATTTCTTTTTCATACAACTGGAACTTTACACTTGCTTCATTGAGCTACATCTGCCAGATGTTCAACCTCATCATCAACTTATCCAGGTCGTACGTTGGACTACGTGCGGCCAGCAGTAACAGCCTGGTTGATCAGGCCCTGATCCACCGGGATGCCTGGTTGTGGACCGAGCCGCGGGGGCGTTGATCCCCGGAATACCCTCCAGGTAGACCCTGTAGCCTTCTGGTGTCCACTTTAGAAATTATATAACGGTCTATTCTAGTGTCAATAGCAAACTTACGTCGATATTCCCTCATCATTGTCGTTTATGTACACTGTGAACAAAAGTCCCAAAACTGACTCCTGTGGCATACAGTTCGTAACACATCCCCATTACGATTTCCCCCCATTAATACAAACTCTGTTACCTATCAGTCAGTCATGTTTTGACCCAGGAGATAATTTCTGTTCAGTATGCCGTTACTTTCTTAATCAGTCTCCTGTGTGGAACTCTTGTCAGAAGCCTTACTGACTACATATACACAGTATCGCATTCTTGTCCTAATCTGCCGCCTCAAATACGTTACTGAAAAGGTTGGTAAATTCATAAGGAAAAACAAATCCCCATTGTAGTAATACCTTGCTGAGATTCAGTGATCAAATTCTTTCATAAGAACATAAGAAAGGAGGAACACTGCAGGAGGCCTGTTGGCCCATACTAGGCAAGTCCTTACAATTCATCCCACTAACAAAACATTTGCCCAACCCAATTTTCAATGCCACCCAAGAAATAAGCTCTGATGTGAAAGTCCCACTCAAATCCAACCCCTCCCACTCATGTACTTATCCAACCTAAATTTGAAACTACTCAAAGTCCTAGCCTCAATAACCCAACTAGGTAGACTGTTCCACTCATCTACTACCCTATTTCCAAACCAATACTTTCCTATGTCCTTTCTAAATCTAAACTTATCTAATTTAAATCCATTACTGCGGGTTCTCTCTTGGAGAGACATCCTCAAGACCTTACTAATATCCCCTTTATTAATACCTATCTTCCACTTATACACTTCGATCAGGTCTCCCCTCATTCTTCGTCTAACAAGTGAATGTAATCTTTCTTCATAAGGAAGATTTCTAATGCTATGTATTAATTTAGTCATCCTACGCTGAATGTTTTCTAACGAATTTATGTCCATTCTGTAATATGGAGACCAGAACTGAGCTGCATAATCTAGGTGAGGCCTTACTAATGATGTATAAAGCTGCAGTATGACCTCTGGACTTCTGTTGCTTACACTTCTTGATATAAATCCCAGTAATCTATTTGCCTTATTACGTACGCTTAGGCATTGCTGTCTTGGTCACTAGAAGAGGTAAGAACTCCATCCTGTCACTTCATTTCCATATTGTTTCATACTATTGAACAATGCTCTTCTCCAGACTGAGGGACTGACCACCTCAAAACTTTAAGGGTGATGGACTGATTACATCGTCTTCAAGTATCTTCTGCTTCTATCAACTTTTCTGTACTCGACTGAAGAAGCCTACTGTGTAGGCGAAACGTTTCGAAATATAGATACCCCACTGTTGCATATGTGTCTTACCTAACAACCTGTCGGTATTTTATACCATTTTAATGTTCAATCTGTCAGACACTGCAACACAAGGGTATCTTGGTAAAGACCTACAATCAACTTCGACAACCTCTACTAGTGAGAACGGCTGGATTTGAGAGGGACCTGACCATTGCTGTCTTGGTTTAAGGTTGCTGCTCACCATAACCCCCAAGTCCTTTTCGCAATCTGTATGGCTAAGTTCTACATCATTTAACTTATAAGTACTAGGGTTATGGGCACTCCCAAGCTTCAGAACCTTGCATTTATCTACATTGAACTGCATCTGCCACTTTTCTGACCAAGAATGGAGTTTGTTTAAATCCTCCTGAAGTTCAAGGTGTCTCCGAATTGCATCAGCAAGTTATTCCGTCAAGTTTCTCACAATTGAATTTAAGCTAATTGGTCTATAATTTGAAGCTAAGAACCTATCTCCTGTTTTGAAAATGAATATTGTATTTGTCACTCTCCAATTATCTAGTACAATACCCATTTGTAGTAATATGTTGAAAGTTAAGACACATGTGCAACATCTGGATATCTTTATTGTAGACGTTTCGCCATCCAGTGGCTTTATCAATACAGATTCTAGGACATAAAAGGAAGACAGTAGAACTATATACAAAAGATGAGGTAATCAGTCCCTCGGCCTTGGAGTTTGTGTTCACAGCATCGTGGTGGAGGAGAATCTGGAGCAAAGGCAAGAAGACTGGCGTTTATATTGGCGTCAGTGGAAGGGACGGGCAGCAGACGAGGGCAGTCACTGGTAGGCGGGATTCCCCAGTGGAAGTAGGTCCTTCCCAAAGAGATGGGTTAGTTGCAGCAGCCGTGAAGAAGGTCTTGTAGAACCAAGATTCCATGATGTTGCAGTGTCTGACAAGTTGTGCAAGAAAGGTATAAAATACCGACAATATGAAAGTTAAGACACATGTGCAACATCTGGATATCCAGAGATATCCAGATGTTGCACATGTGTCTTAACTTTCATATTGTCAGTATTTTATACCTTTCTAGTAATATGTTGAAAAGACTAGAAGAGTTTTCTAAGTTTCTCCTTACATTCCTTTAGACTCCTTAAAAACTTTATCAGGGCTGGGTGACTGGTTTACTCTCTAATTGTTTGAAGACCATATCACTAGTGACGTCGGTATTGCATAATTTATTTTTGTCCTGACAAATATTTTTAATTATTTCTGGGATTTCGTTTGTATCCTCTTGTATAAATAAATAAAAAAAGAGGAAGTAGAGGTTGAAAATAGTACACATTTCTTTGTTACTAACATAAGTTGACCTGAGTTACATTCAAGTGAACCTGTCTCTTCCCTATCTTATTCCTATATACCTGCAAGAAACCTTTGGAATTGGTCGTTGATTCCCTCGCAACCTAACTCATATTCTCTCTTGTCTCTCTCTGTTCCTTTTTTCTATCTTTCTCTTAAAGTGAATATATTATTCAATAAGGTGACATTCACATCTTTGGATATGCCTATAAATGCTCCTCTTTTCACCCTAGAGATGTTTGAGTCTGTTGTTTATCCATTTAAGGTCATTCATTTGTAGATGAATGGTTCAGAGAACCGACATGTTGATAAATTAGACACATGTGCAACTCTTGGGTATCTTTATTGAGGAAACGTTTCGCCACACAGTGGCTTCATCAGCCCATACAAAGGAGAATCTTGAAGAACAGGAGGAGAATGAGGTAATCAGTCCCTCAACCTTGAGTCGATGTGGTCAGTCCATCAATCTTGAATAGAAAGATACCCAAGAGTTGCACATGTGTCTAATTTATCAAGGTCATTCATGTTCAGTCTAAATTTTTTATTAGCAATATATGCAGCTTGCAGGGCCAGGAGCTGAGACTACCACTTGCAAAAGTAGCTTGGTGAGCGCGCGCACACACACACACACACACACACACACACACACACACACACACACACACACACACACACACATGTTGAAGACTCAGATGATTCACAAGGATGTTAGGAAGTATTTCTTCAGTCACAGAGTTGTCGGGAAGTAGAATAGTCTGGGAGGTGATGTAGTGGACGCAGAATCCATACATAGCTTTAAGAAGAGGTATGATAAAGCTCATGGAGCGGGAAGAGTGACCTAGTAGCGGCCAGCGAAGAGGCGGGGCCAGGAGCTGTGTATCGACCCTTGCAACCACAACTAGGTGAGTACACACACGCACACGCGCGTGCGTCCGAATGAATAATTCAATCGGACGGGGATCAGACAGGACTACAAAGGGATCTGGACAGGCTGCAGGCCTGCTCCTGCAACTGGCTCCTGGAGTTCAACCCCACCAAGACGGAATACAGTCTATGGGGCCAGAGACTACAAACCTCACTCAAGGAAAAGTATCTTGGGGTGAGTATAACACCGAGCACATCTTGAGGCGCACATCAACCAAATAACTGATGCAGTATATGGGCGCCTAGCAATCATAAGAATAGCATTCCGACATCTCAATAAAGAATCGTTCAGGACCCTGTGCACGGTGTATGTCAGGCCTATATTGGAGTATGCAGCACCAGTTTGGAACCATACTTAGCCAAACACGTAAGGAAATTAGAGAAAATGGAAAGGTTTGCAACAAGACTAGTACCGGAGCTAAGGGGCATGTCCAACGAGGAGTGGTTAAGGGATTTTGACCTGACGACACTGGAGGAGAGGAGAGCTAGGGGGCATATGATGACATATAAAATACTGAGAGGAATCGACAAGGTGGACATAGGATGTTCCAAAGATGGGACATAGCAACAAGAGGTTAGAGTTGGAAGTTGAAGACTCAGATCAATCACAGGGATGTTAGGAAGTATTTCTTCAGCCACAGAGTTGTCATGAAGTGGAATAGTCTGTAAAGTGATATAGTGGAGGCAGGATCCATACATAGCTTTAAGAAGAGTTATGATAAAGCTCATGGAGCAGGAAGAGTGACCTAGTAGCGACCAGTGAAGAGGCGGGGGCCAGGAGCTGTGACTCGACTCCTGCAACCACAACTAGGTGAGTACACACACGTACGTTCGTTCGTTAACACTGGGCTAAGTAAACACAACTCAGTACATACATCATGGAGTCTTCGTTATCATTTTTCAATTATTAGTTTAATAAAATTGCCAGATTAGGACTTCACCGTCCAAAAGCAATATGTACTATTTCCTTGATCAAAAAAAAAAAAAAAAAATTTCAGCTGCTCATAAGTTTCATTTTCAAGTTAACATACAGTAGATAATTACCTTCAATTCTTTTTAATAAAATCAAGTAGTTAACACCTATATGATCAATTATCAAACCTCCAAAAATCCCCAGTGGAGATACACCTGCGTTCCTGATTTTAACTTGATCAGAAGATGCATCTACAGTTATTGCAGAGAGACTCGTTTATTTAATAAAATTGGGCACATTACACATATAGAACCCAATAAGAATTTGAACCTTTAAGCATAACCCACTGTTACTGGAAATTTGAAGCCAATCAGAATAGGCATTCTCCAGTTATTACATGGAATTTAACAGTTTTAAGTTTAACTCTTAGCACATCTGCGAGTTTGCAGGTGTGTAGCCTGGTAGAGGGTACCATCCTTTATATAGTGCCTCTTCATTAAAGAATTAATCCGTTCAAATGAGGCATGCGTTATTTCACCAGAAAATACCATTTTTTTTTTAATAAAATAAGTTAATTGGCACGTACATACTTGGATAACAGGCAGAAGTTTCTCCTAGCCAGGATACGCTAGTGTTGGAAGACTGAAGTCTATCACGAGAGATATACTAAGTTATTACAAGGAAATCAGAATCGCACGACACCTGCTTTATTATACACCAGTGTTGGAAATTCGAAATTAAAAGGATTTGATACACTCAAGTTTTAAAGAAAAACTTTAAGGCATCCCTTCGGGGATGCCTAATAATAATTTCATTAAGTATTATCGCACGACGGTTTTCATTAATGATGTAGGTTATACTTAAAATATTTTTGCAAACGTTATTTATATTTTGAATGAGAAATGGGAAATTGTAAATTTTCATATGTGGATGTGTTGGTGTTGTGCGGTAAGGAAATACGTAAAGGTTGCAAATAATGTGTTTGAATGGTTGAGGGAATGTCTTTGAAGTTGGTGGGTGTGCCAGACATTCTCGTAGCCTCATCACCACAAGGTGAAAGGTGAATGTTTGAATTATATGTATTTGTTCCGCTACCTGGTGAGCCACATATGCTGCAATTGTTCTAAAGTATGATTTGGATCCAATATTACATTGTAGTTCGACAGTTAACCCCTCTGCTTTAAACTGTTTGAGGCAGGGAAGTGTACGGATGAAAGCTGACATATGTACACATGATGTAAGTGATTCGTGTATATACAGTATTGGCGACATGTACACACGATAATAAGTGACCGACAAATGCATGCACTATGTAGGTAACTCAATTGTTCACGATATAGGTGATTAACATGTACACTGTATAGTAGAGTCGTGTACAACTCGATGTGACTACTGATATAGGTTGGTGACTTACATTTACTTTCAGACCATGGGTCCTTACAGTTGCACCGGAGATGTTTAGTGTTTTTGTCTGTGTTATGAGGATGAGAAATGGTAAAAGCTTAAGGATCATGCCTTGAGATACTCATCTTTTTGCTTTATTCTTTATCACTACCTTTCACACTAACGACATCTTCCTCGTCACGGATTATTATGGCAATAACGTTATGCCAAGCGAACCATCATCATCTTTTTTACTTCCCTCTCCTGAGACGAGGCGAGTCATTGTATCTCGGCAGTTTCCTTCTCTCGACTTCCGTTAATGCCACTCAGTATGTTTTTGGTAAACATTTTCACAAATGTAAGCCTTGGTGGGCTCTCAACTTGACTCCACCTATCGTGTGCATACTCAACAACGTACAGCGTCGGCCATATTGGTACAATTGCTATCATGGAAATTGAAAATGGTGCGCAAATTGGAGAGCATGTACTCATCTGACCTGACTTAACATTGTTAGTGAAATTTAACAGCACGTGTCAGTGATTAGATTTTCCTGTTTCCATAAAGGATCTGTGGCACCATTGAACGGGTCATGCGATGCTTTCACCAGAGGTTCGGTAAGTTGGGGGGAGAAGAAGGATAGGTAAGGATGGAATGTGGGAAAAGGGTGATAATATAAAGACTAGTGCTGATGGCATTCGTTAGCAAATGCAGGAACAACGTTGTATATAAATTCACTAGTAGATTTTATTTGCTGACGATCACTATATTGTGCCATTTACACTACGAACTTTGGCATTGTCAAGACTTTAGTGTACCACAGCTTGGCTTGATATACGCAGTTCCATGTTTCAGCTCTTAGGACTGTTCGCTCTGGCATATTCACATAACTTAACACAAAACCAAATTCGTCATTCATCGTTGTGTGCCAAAGAAATGCTGGCGTTAGAGGGTAAAGAGGCTAAAGTGTGAAAGGTAAGCACTATCAGAGTTTAAAGATTTGAAGGAAGACGTGCTGAATTAAGGGTTAAGAGGAGGGCTACTCCCCCTATCGCTTTTAATAGGTCTATTTGATGTAAAGATAATATGTAGAGCAAGAACAGGTAACCTTGAAGAATAAACTCAACGAGAGTTTAATTTGCAAGGCCGGTCAAACAGGCGATAAACTTGTGAGGAAATACATGTTGGCAAGAGATTCTATAAAATTAATTTTCGGTAGCCTATGTGAAACTGACGAACCTCTTGACAGCTTTTAATGGCCTTAACAAAGGATCTTTTATTAAAGCTATATACCTAAGTCAACACTAATTAGTCATTTAATATGTAGGGGTGTTCAGAATAGGAGGCAAACAATACTGATCAGGCAGATATGCTAAATATATATAATTATACTTCAGTGGCTGTTTGCCGCCAAGGCAGTGACTTAAAGAAGTGTGCTGAGATCACAATTGAAGCTACCCTCCGACTGCAAAATCCCCACCCCTTCTTTAGAGTGCAGGTACTATCCATCCCACCTCCAGGATTCAAGGTGGGCTAATCGGTTTCTCCGAATCCCTTAATAAATATTATCTTGCTCTCACCCGAACAGAATGTCCATTAAAAAACCACTTATCTCCATTCAGTACTTTGTAACATGCTCACACAAGGCTGCTGAATTGTCTTGGGATGACCCCAGTCTTATACACACCGAGTTGTGCACCCATTTCGTCATCCTTTCACTCTGTATAGATCTCTACTTGCCCAAACCACCACAACAACCTCTCCACAACCCTCCACAGCCCTTAGTCATCCCCATCATGTCTTTTAATTTATACACTGAATTTTCCGCAAGATGTTCACACTACACATTGTTCTCAATTTGAAGTTGCCATTGCCAGTTGCCCCTCCTCACTGCAGTGCTCAAAACTGTGCCTCACACCCTTTGAAAAAGTGTTGGTACCACTATAGTCTGGTTCATATTTCGTAGAATCGCCTGTTATTAAGCATGATGCACATATTTAAAATTTGAGTTCTGTTGTCTATAAACTTGACAATTTTATAGTCCAGAATATTGTTCGTAATCTTAAAGGTCAAAATATTTTTTACATAAATGCAGTGTGTTCTTTGTCATACGAACAAATTAACTTGATGTTAGACAAATGTATGCACAGGACGGGTTTGTGTGAGGTGTTGTCACCTTCTCTTGAATGATGTATCATCTCGGTGTTTAACATTTAATATGTGCTTCTCTTGCCTCTTCTTCCTGTTCTTCTGGAGAGAGGTGTGTGTGTGTAAGCACATGAAAACGCTCAGGTTTTATTTCTTATTTTCACTTGTGTGTGTGTGTGTGTGTGTGTTTATATATAAACACCGTCCGTCTCCCACCGAGGTGGGGAACCCTCCCCTCCCCCCCCCCCCCAAAAAAAAAAAAAAAAAAAAAAAACTTTCAAGGCGTGCCAATACCACAGTTCGAAACTGCAAACATTCCCGCACCTCCAAAATTCAAGTCTGGCTAACCAGTTTCCCGGAGTCCCTTCATAAATGTTACCTTGCTCACACTCCAAGAGTTCGTGAAGTCATAAAAACCATTTGCTCGACCCACTCCTATCTAACACAAACACATATGATGGATATCTAAGCTCTTTGCATACTAAACATCCTTTACCCCCTCCAACCAATTCTAGAATAACCGCTACTCGACCTTCTCTCCATTACAGATTTATACGCCCTCCAAATTCTGTTTCGTTCCACCCTCTCTGTATGTCTGAACTACCTAAACAACACGTCTTCAGCCCCTTGGATAATACATTTAGTAACCCTGACCTGAAGAGCGTACAAAGAACTTTCACAGCACTCATAAGTATGATAAGGAACTTAAATTACTGGGAACAGGTTCTTGATCAGTATTCCCTGGAACGCAGGCGAGAGAGATACGTACATGATAATATACACTTGGAAGGTCCTGGAGGGATTGGTACCAAACCTGCACACGAAAATCACTCCCTATGAAAGCAAAAAACTCGCCAGGAGATGCAACACTACCCGATGAAAAGCAGGGGTGCCACGAGTACACTGAGATAACACAGTAAGTGTCTAGGGCCCAAGACTATTCAGCTGTCTCCCAGCATACATATTTTTTTATATATTTTATTTAAAACGTCATACAAATATATATAGGTACATATATCAATATGTAACATTGACACTGGTGATGAGCAATGAACATTCACTACACAATCTACTGAATAAGCACATACATAAAGACATTAAAATAAACTTAACACAACCTACAGACTGCTTCTACGTACGTTGTTTCACAAGTAACAATGGGGATTACCAATAGACCCCTGGCTGTCTTCAAGAAGGCACTGCACAAGCCCCTCAAGTCAGTACCTGACCAACCGGGCTGAGGTTTGTACGTCAGTTTGCGTGCGGCCGGCAGTAACAGCCTGGTTGATCAGACCCTGATTCACCATGAGGCCTGGTCTCGGACTGAGCTGCGGGGACGTTGACACCTGAAACCCTCCCCAGGTAAACTCCTAATTTCCAAGCATAATATTCACACCACACATTGCCCTCAGACACATTATCACTGTCTCCAGCCTCCTCCTTGCTCCACCATTCACACCCCATGTTTCACACCCATGTAAGAGCATTGGTACCATTATACTCATACATTTTCCTTTTTGTTTCCATGGACAACGTCCTTTGTCTCCACAGATACTTCAGTGCACCACTCACCTTTTCCCCCGTCAATTAGATGGTTCACCTCATCTTTCATAGACCCATCTGCCGGGAAGTCCACTCCCAGATATATGATTACATATACTTCCTCCATACTCCCTCTAATTCGATATCCAGTCTTTCAATACTATTTTTTTTTCGCATCACATTGATTTTCCTATTTTCACTATTACGTCCCCTCCCAAATTCGACCACCAACCTTTGCAGTTTGTCTTCATTCTCGCCCAAAAGCGCTGTTTCATCGAAAAAAAAAGCAACTGTGACAACTACTACTGTATTAGATTCTTTATTCTTTATCTTCCAGTCTTACACCTCTCCCCAACACCCCAGCATTCACTTTTCTGACGACTCCGTCTGTAAATATATTTTAAACACCCATTGTGACATCACACATCCCTATCTAAGTCCTACTTTTGCTGAGAAATAATGTCTTCTTCATGCCCTAACCTGAGCTTCACTTTCAGTAGCTTACCATCTATAGCATGCACTTTCAACATCTGCTACATTGCTCCCCTATCCACCCTATCATATGCTTCATACCCATGTAAGAGCGTTGGTACCATTATACTCTTATACATTCTCTTTTTTTGCCTCTATGGATAATATTCTTTGTCTCCACAGATGGCGTCGGTGCACCACTCACCTTTTTCCCCGCGTCAGTCACGCCAAAATTATATCCCAATCTACTTTTAACATCTCTGTCTTGATCGCATCAATTCCAGCTGCTTGACCCCCTTTTATTTTATCCACAGCCTCACGCACCTTCCCCACATTCACATCTGGTTCTTCCTCACTGTCAAAAGATGTTATACCTCCCTGGCCAATACATAAAATCACAGCTTCTCTCTCTTCATCAACATTCAACAGTTCCTCAAAATATTCCCTCCAATTTCCCGATACCTCTTCTATTTTTCACTGTCAAATCCATTCGTTTCTTAGGCTTTCTCAGCTTATTAATCGCACTCCAGAACTTTTTCTTATTCTCGGAAAAATTTGCTGACAGCGTCTCACCCACTCTTTATTTGCTCTTCCTTTGCATTCCCTTACCCATTCTCTTAACATCTGTTTTACTTTATATGCTCCACCCACCTTTTATTACTTCTGTTTTGTAAAACCTCTCGTATAATAATCTCTAATGTCACTATCCCGTCTTTCTAGCAATAGTTGATTATATTTTACCCCAACCACCACCACCTTTACTTTATAAACTTTCACCTTCCTCTTACTCGCTGATGCCATTCTCCTTGTACCCCATCTACCTTTTACCCACTGGAGCTACAACTTAAATACAGTCTGATATATCTGTTACCCCTCTATTAACATGCACGTCCAGAAGTTTACTCAACAGCGTTTTATCCACTTATATAGCCCAACAGCTTACTGTCATTACGCCCAGTATCATATCTCGTATACTTATTTTCTTTTTTCTTAAAATATGTGTTACCTGTTACCAAACCTCTTTTTATAATACATAGTTGAATAAAAGCCTTCCCCATTATCATTTACCCCTGGCTTCCCAGACTTGCCTATTACGCCCTCTACAACCGTTTTCTCATTTGGTTCAAAACTTCTCAAAGGCTTGCTTGATGTCACCCAAATTTCTCTCTCTCTCTCTCTCTCTCTCTCTCTCTCTCTCTCTTCTTCTATCTCTCTCTCTCTCTTCTCTTTTCTCTCTCTCTCTCTCTCTATCTATCTATCTATACTCTCTCTCTCTCTCTCTCTCTCTCTCTCTCTCTCTCTCTCTCTCTCTCTCTCTCGTCGTCTATGCACACCCTTTCTCCAGGTGCATAATGTGTGTGTGTGTGTGTGGTCGTGCCGAATAGGTAAAACTGGCCAATTAATAAGAACTCGTTTAAAAGTAAGTCCTTTCTAAAAATTTATCTTATACATTTAAATATATATATATATTTTTCATTTATGCTAATATAAAAATTAATTAATTTTGTACCAAAAGAACCTTAGAAAACTTACCTAACCTTATTATAACAAGTGCAATTTCATTTAGCCTAATCCAGCTAAATATATTTTAGATAATTTTACAATAATTTACTAATAAACAAACACAATTAAATATATTTTTTATTGCATACACAAATTTTTGCTTTCCTTATTCGGCAAGAAGAGCGTTGCTATTGAAGCCAAAATCCTAAGTTTTACATATTCGGCACGACACACACACACTCTCTCTCTCTCTCTCTCTCTCTCTCTCTCTCTCTCTCTCTCTCTCTCTCTCTCTCTCTCTCGTTGCTTTATGACACGTTAATCAACTGAATTAAAGGAAATAAACATTGCATCACTTACCTTTAAAAGTAATGAAAGAGAAAAGTTCGGTTGTTCTAGGATCAGAGTTTGATGGGAAGCATTTTAGT
>NC_069400.1:122000863-122015863 GCF_026875155.1 Cherax quadricarinatus | reverse complement strand
AGTTATATAAATTGGTCCTGCTTTTCATATTGAAAGCGCGCGCGCGCGTGCGTGGGGGGCACGCGCACGCGCGCTGTCACTGACATGACCCTTTATGTAGCCTTCAAGGTCTTTCTGGTTTGGCTTTCTGTTATCTTACGGGTTGTCTGGCTGTCCAGTTACCTTTGACATCCGTTTAAGAAAATTCTCTTGTCTGCATAGTCTCCTCTGTATTCTGGTTTCTTACTTATTTGTCTTTCTTTCCCTTTTCTGCAGTCACACTTTTAAATAATCAAAATTTACCACTGTGTTGTCACTGGCTTCTATTGGTAACATGCAGCTTGCTTGGTAACATGCAGCTTACGTTATAACATGCAGCTTGCTTGGTAACATACAGCTTACGTGGTAACATGCAGCTTGCTTGGTAACATGCAGCTTACGTTGTAACATGCAGCTTGCTTGGTAACATACAGCTTACGTGGTAACATGCAGCTTGCTTGGTAACATGCAGCTTGCTTGGTAACATGCAGCTTACGTTGTAACATGCAGCTTGCTTGGTAACATGCAGCTTACGTTGTAACATGCAGCTTGCTTGGTAACATGCAGCTTGCTTGGTAACATGCAGCTTACGTTGTAACATGCAGGTTGCTTGGTAACATTCAGCTTGCTTGGTAACATGCAGCTTACGTGGTAACATGCAGCTTGCTTGGTAACATGCAGCTTGCTTGGTAACATACAGCTTACGTGGTAACATGCAGCTTGCTTGGTAACATTCAGCTTGCTTGGTAACATGCAGCTTACGTGGTAACATGCAGCTTGCTTGGTAACATGCAGCTTACGTTGTAACATGCAGCTTGCTTGGTAACATGCAGCTTGCTTGGTAACATGCAGCTTACGTTGTAACATGCAGCTTGCGTGGTAACATGCAGCTTGCTTGGTAACATGCAGCTTGCTTGGTAACATGCAGCTTGCTTGGTAACATGCAGCTTGCTTGGTAACATACAGCTTACGTGGTAACATGCAGCTTGCTTGGTAACATGCAGCTTGCTTGGTAACATGCAGCTTGCTTGGTAACATTCAGCTTGCTTGGTAACATGCAGCTTGCTTGGTAACATTCAGCTTGCTTGGTAACATGCAGCTTACGTTGTAACATGCAGCTTGCTTGGTAACATGCAGCTTGCTTGGTAACATTCAGCTTGCTTGGTAACATGCAGCTTACGTTGTAACATGCAGCTTGCTTGGTAACATGCAGCTTGCTTGGTAACATGCAGCTTGCTTGGTAACATGCAGCTTGCTTGGTAACATGCAGCTTCCTTGGTAACATGCAGCTTGCTTGGTAACATGCAGCTTGCTTGGTAACATGCAGCTTGCTTGGTAACATGCAGCTTGCTTGGTAACATGCAGCTTGCTTGGTAACATGCAGCTTGCTTGGTAACATGCAGCTTGCTTGGTAACATGCAGCTTGCTTGGTAGCATGCAGCTTGCTTGGTAACATTCAGCTTGCTTGGTAACATACAGCTTACGTGGTAACATGCAGCTTGCTTGGCAACATGCAGCTTGCTTGGTAACATGCAGCTTGCTTGGTAACATTCAGCTTGCTTGGTAACATGCAGCTTACTTGGTAACATGCAGCTTAAGTGGTAACATGCAGCTTGCTTGGTAACATGCAGCTTGCGTGGTAACATGCAACTTGCTTGGTAACATGCAGATTGCTTGGTAACATGCAGATTGCTTGGTAACATGCAGCTTGCTTGGTAACATGCAGCTTAAGTGGTAACATGCAGCTTAAGTGGTAACATGCAGCTTAAGTGGTAACATGCAGATTGCTTGGTAACATGCAGATTGCTTGGTAACATACAGCTTGCTTGGTAACATGCAGCTTGCTTGGTAACATGCAGCTTGCTTGGTAACATGCAGCTTGCTTGGTAACATGCAGCTTAAGTGGTAACATGCAGCTTGCTTGGTAACATGCAGCTTAAGTGGTAACATGCAGATTGCTTGGTAACATGCAGATTGCTTGGTAACATACAGCTTGCTTGGTAACATGCAGCTTGCTTGGTAACATGCAGCTTGCTTGGTAACATGCAGCTTGCTTGGTAACATGCAGCTTGCTTGGTAACATGCAGCTTAAGTGGTAACATGCAGCTTGCTTGGTAACATGCAGCTTAAGTGGTAACATGCAGATTGCTTGGTAACATGCAGCTTGCTTGGTAACATGCAGCTTAAGTGGTAACATGCAGATTGCTTGGTAACATGCAGCTTGCTTGGTAACATGCAGCTTAAGTGGTAACATGCAGATTGCTTGGTAACATGCAGATTGCTTGGTAACATACAGCTTGCTTGGTAACATGCAGATTGCTTGGTAACATGCAGCTTGCTTGGTAACATGCAGCTTGCTTGGTAACATGCTTCTTGCAATCTCTCATTCGTTGACATGGGGTAGGTTATAAAATCATTGGTGCCTCCATGAGTCTTAGTCTCCACAACTGAAGTACCTGTGTCGATCCTAGTTGTCTGTCTGTTTAATTTTTAAATCCCTCTGTTAATAGTAGATTAATATTAGTCCTTGTTTTCTGTGCAGCTTTTTTGAGGATGATTGTTGTGACTGTTGTCTTTTTCTCCTGTTTTTTATTGAGGATGGAGAGGGTGAAATTTAAATGACTGATGTCTGAAGTTCACCAGTTGTGTCTTTTATGTTGTCACTGAACTAAGATATATTCAGGCTTCTTAACTCGTAAAACGCCACTATTTCTTTACTATTATTACCACACCTCTTATGGTATCTTCTTACTATTTCTTTAAGCTATGATATCGTTGTGTTTCCTTTACTCTGCCCTTTCGTTCATTTATATCGTTCATGATTCCATCAGTATTCATGAACCACACTGATCCTCGTCATTCACGTTGTGTTAAGCTGTGGATTTTGTCTCAGTGTCTGATTGTGTGTGTTTGTGTGTACATAAGTAAGCAGTTTGGCTGGAGTGTTCTTCGTTGTCTACCATTTTCACCAGTATCATTAAATCCTCCGTTTGAACTCATCGTATTGTTTTGAGTGAAAATACATTACTGAATTAATTTAAATTACCAATTTATATTAAAATTTTGTATGTTGAGTAAAATATGAAAGAGTAATATTTATTACGGCACCTGGATGTTACATGAACCAGGATGTCTTATTATTGTCATCACTTTTCCTTACCTCATTCAATTTCATTAATATATTTTAACTCAAATAATTATTTTTTTACCATCTAGTTAATATTAAGGGCATGAATTGTAGTGGTGCTTATTCCGCAATGGATATTTTTTCCGGGTATTTTTTTTTTATTTTAGCTTTTGAAATGTAAGATAATAAGGAATGAGAGTTATGGTGCACGAGTAGTGTGAGGGCGGTGCCTCTCCGGCGTCTCTCAACTGATGGTCGGTCGGCTGTTTCAGGCGGAGGGCTCGGCCTGCAGGCGGCGGTAGGCAGTGGCCAGTATAGTGTTGGGTCGTCAGTGTGTCGCCTGCCCACCAACCCACCACCCTCCGCCCACGCTGACTATGGTGGGTCTCCCCTCGCCGCCCCTGGCCAGCCCCCTCCCCTGGTCAGCCTGGAGCCTGTGTCGCCACAAGTGAGCTACGGTAGCGACGTGTCTGCCGCCTCGACGCCCCTCACCAGCCTGGCCTACACTCCGCCTGGGTCCCGCACCCGCCCTCCCACAGGGGAGGAGGTGGTGTGTGGCGTGTGCGGCAAGGTGTTGTGCAACAAGTACGTACTCAAGACACACCTGCGGGACATGCATGGTCCCCGCCAAAGTCACCAATGTCCCGTCTGTCACCGCATGTACGCCTCGCTCAACTCTCTCCGGGCGCACATGAGCGGCACCCACAAGAAGCCTCACCTCCATCAACAGCAGCAAACACAGCCACAACCAACACAACCACAGTCATCACAACCACAACAATCACAACCACAATCACAACCACAGCGGTACTAGGTGCCCCGACACTCCGTGTCATAACATCTCCCGCCAGCACTACCTGTCACATTCATCTTGCCATGCACGTGCTGTTGAAGGTGTATGGTGCACCTACACTTGGCACCCACCGTAAATATATTGTTTGGTAGAGTCACGTGTGCACCTTCTAGCAGGACACAAAGTGTTTCATGCTCACCATAGTAACAAGCAAGGGTGTGCCTCGTCTCGCCAGATACTCTTCAAAAACATTAATGTCAGTTCATGATTCATATCCCAAATATAATGAGGGAAGTATAGTAGTAGCTGATCTATAACAGTGCACATAATCTTCATTAGTAACTAGCTGAGCAAATCACAGAAGGGGTGGGGGCTCGAACTCATGGCAGGTGAGCCCTAAAACTCACAGGCCGGTGCAAATAACTACAGCAGATTACAGTCAAAAACATGTAAACAAATGAAAGTTCCTTAATTTGTACATGTTCCTGTTGTAGCTTTTTATACGTGAGCAGAGTAGAGCGTGACGCAGTACTGGTCACCTGCTGTTAGTGTGAATGAGAGGGCAACATGACCGAGAGATCCGACAAGTACATGAATAAGACACCTGTGCAACACTTGAGTCTGTATTATGATGACGTTTCACCAAAGCTTTATCAAATCAACATAGAGAATCAGTGGGAGACTTGAAGAGATCATTTGATGTGGTTAGTTTCCTACCCTTGATAAATCTGAAACAGATGCACGAGGTTAAAGTGTAGCACATGTGCCTCATTCATGAGAGAGAGAGCAAAGTGCTCTACCACAAACTATTTTACTGATGAGTAGCCTCGTGCCGTCAAGAAACCGACTGTTACAGTCTTCAAGATGCTTTTAATGAATTCATGGGCAGGTCTACACACAAGACTCGCGTGAGGTGTGTCACTGACCACTAACAACAGGGCAGAAAACCTACCACGGCACCACCCACTTAGTGGATTTGTGTGGGGCTGCTGGTGCAGGATGGATTTACCACAATATTACCACCACCACCAGGTGTGTAGTGTTGCCTCCATAACACCACCAGGTGTGTGTGGTGTTGCCTCCATAACACCACCAGGTGTGTGTGGTGTTGCCTACATAGCACCACCAGGTGTGTAGTGTTGCCTCCATAACACCAGGTGTGTAGTGTTGCCTCCATAACACCACCAGGTGTGTGGTGTTGCCGTCTGGATGATTTACCACAACCACAACCAGATGTGTGGTGTTGGTTCTTGGTTGACTTGCTATACTACCACCACCCGATGTGTATGATGGCAGTGCCAGAGTGATACACCACACTACCACAAGGTGTGGTGCTAATGGTGTGAATAACGTGGTCACCAGTACCCTCCAGCCTTCATCACACTACCACCATCTGGTGTGGTGGTGGTGCTAGCACCGTGGTCATCAGCGCCACCTGCCAGCCTTCATCACACTACCACCATCTGGTGTGGTGGTGGTACTAGCACCATGGTCAGCAGCACCACCTGCCAGCCTTCATCACACTAGCACCATGGTCATCAGCACCACCTACCAGCCTTCATCACACTACCACCGTTTGGTGTGGTGGTGCTAGCACCATGGTCAGCAGCACCACCTGCCAGCCTTCATCACACTACCACTGGTGTGGTGGTGGTGCTAGCACCGTGGTCATCAGCACCACCTGCCAGCCTTCATCACACTACCACCATCTGGTGTGGTGGTGGTGCTAGTACCATGGTCATCAGCACCACCTGCCAGCCTTCATCACACTACCACTGTCTAGTGTGGTGGTGGTGGTAGCACCATGGTCATCAGCACCACCTGCCAGCCTTCATCATACTACCACCATCTGGTGTGGTGATGGTGCTAGTACCATGGTCATCAGCACCACTAGCCAGCCTTCATCACACTACCACCACCAAGTGTGGTGGTGGTGCTAGTACCATGGTCCCAAGCACCACCTGCCAGCCTTCATCACACTACCACCACTTAGTGCGGTGGTGGTGCTAGCACTATGGTCATCAGCACCACCTGCCAGCTTTCATCACACTACCATCTGGTGTGGTGGTGGTGCTAGCACCATGGTCAGCAGCACCACCTGCCAGCCTTCATCACACTACCACCATCTGGTGTGGTGGTGGTGCTAGAACCATGGTCATCAGCACCACCTGCCAGCCTTTGTCACACCATCATCTGGTTTGGTGGTGGTGCTAGCACCATGGTCATCAGCACCACCTGCCAGCCTTCATCACACTACCACCATCTGGTGTGGTTGTGGTGTTAGCACCATGGTCATCAGCACCACCTGCCAGCCTTCATCACACTACCACCATCTGGTGTGGTGGTGGTGCTAGCACCATGGTCATCAGCACCACCTGCCAGCCTTCATCACACTACCATCTGGTGTGGCGGTGGTGCTAGCACCATGGTCATCAGCACCACCTGCCAGCCTTCATCACACTACCATCTGGTGGTGGTGGTGCTAGCACCATGGTCATCAGCACCACCTGCCAGCCTTCATCACATTACCATCTGGTGTGGTGGTGGTGCTAGCACCATGGTCATCAGCACCACCTGCCAGCCTTCATCACACTACCATCTGGTGTAGTGGTGGTGCTAGCACCATGGTCATCAGCACCACCTGGCAGCCTTCATCACACTACCACCATCTGTGTGGTGTGGTGCTAGCACCATGGTCATCAGCACCACCTGCCAGCCTTCATCACACTACCACCATCTGGTGTGGTAGTGGTGCTAGCACCATGGTCAGCAGGACCACCTGCCAGCCTTCATCACACTACCACCATCTGGTGTGGTGGTGGTGCTACCACCATGGTCAGCAGCACCACCTGCCAGTCTTCATCACACTACCACTGTCTGGTGTGGTGGTGCTAGCACCATGGTCAGCAGCACCACCTGCCAGCCTTCACACTACCACTGTCTGATGTGGTGGTGGTTCTAGCACCATGGTCATCAGCGCCACCTGCCAGCCTTCATCACACTACCACCATCTGGTGTGGTGGTGGTGCTAGCACCATGGTCATCAGCACCACCTGCCAGCCTTCATCACACTACCATCTGGTGTGGTGGTGCTAGCACCATGGTCATCAGCACCACCTGCCAGCCTTCATCATACTACCATCTGGTGTGGTGGTGGTGCTAGCACCATGGTCATCAGCACCACCTGCCAGCCTTCATCACACTACCATCTGGTGTGGTGGTGGTGCTAGCACCATGGTCATCAGCACCACCTGCCAGCCTTCATCACACTACCACTGGTGTGGTGATGGTGCTAGTACCATGGTCATCAGCACCACCTGCCAGCCTTCATCACACTACCACTGTCTGGTGTGGTGGTGGTGCTAGCACCATGGTCATCAGCACCACCTGCCAGCCTTCATCACACTACCACTGGTGTGGTGATGGTGCTAGTACCATGGTCATCAGCACCACCTGCCAGCCTTCATCACACTACCACTGTCTGGTGTGGTGGTGGTGCTAGCACCATGGTCATCAGCACCACCTGCCAGCCTTCATCACACTACCACTGGTGTGGTGGTGGTGCTAGTACCATGGTCATCAGCACCACCTGCCAGCCTTCATCACACTACCACTGTCTGGTGTGGTGGTGGTGCTAGCACCATGGTCAGCAGCACCACCTGCCAGCCTTCATCACACTACCACTGGTGTGGTGATGGTGCTAGTACCATGGTCATCAGCACCACCTGCCAGCCTTCATCACACTACCACTGTCTGGTGTGGTGGTGTGCTAGCACCATGGTCATGCAGCAACCACCTGCCAGCCTTCATCACACTACCACCATCTGGTGTGGTGTGGTGCTAGCACCATGGTCATCAGCACCACCTGCCAGCCTTCATCACACTACCACCACCATCTGGTGTGGCGGTGGTGCTAGCACCATGGTCATCAGCACCACCTGCCAGCCTTCATCACACTACCACCATCTGGTGTGGTGGTGGTGCTAGCACCATGGTCATCAGCACCACCTGCCAGCCTTCATCACACTACCACCATCTGGTGTGGTGGTGGTGCTAGCACCATGGTCATCAGCACCACCTGCCAGCCTTCCTTAATGTTCCTGAAATCATCCCCCATCATCCTAGTCCTTAATTAATGTTATTGTCTTAGCATTTAAATTTCCTAAAAAATCAATGTTTATAAAAGTTGATGAATATATATATATATATATATATATAATATATATATATATATATAATTATATTATATAAATATATATATATAATATATATGGCGGTGTTAATGTAGCAGCACCGTGTGGAGCACCACTAGTGGCGGTGTTAGTGGAGCACTGCCGTGTGGAGTACCACTAGTGGCGGTGTTAGTGTAGCACCGCCGTGTGGAGTACTACTAGTGGCGGTGTTGGTGTAGCACCGCCGTGTGGAGTACTACTAGTGGCGGTGTTAGTGTAGCACCGCCGTGTGGAGTATTACTAGTGGCGGTGTTGGTGTAGCACCGCCGTGTGGAGTACTACTAGTGGCGGTGTTAGTGTAGCACCTCCGTGTGGAGTACTACTAATGGCGGTGTTGGTGTAGCACCGCCGTGTGGAGTACTGCTAGTCGCGGTGTTAGTGTAGCACCGCTGTGTGGAGTACTACTAGTGGCGGTGTTAGTGTAGCACCTCCGTGTGGAGTACTAGTAGCGGTGTTAGTGTAGCACCGCCGTGTGGAGTACTACTAGTGGCGGTGTTAGTGTAGCACCTCCGTGTGGAGTACTACTAGTGGCGGTGTTAGTGTAGCACCGCTGTGTGGAGTACTACTAGTGGCGGTGTTGGTGTAGCACCGCCGTGTGGAGTACTTCAAGTGGGACCGTGTGGAGCACCACAAAGGTAGTGCTCCGTGCATCTGGGTTTGTCTTACCGCCGCAATGTTAGCTGATCATCAACCTTCATATTATTTGCCCAGTTGTGTCTGTCTTGTAGTATTGTGCTAAGTGCCAAATCAACTGTAGATTATTTTATATTGAAATAAAAGTACGTAATATCACCAATATCATTATCCATTACTATCTAGTAAGAGAGTTTATGGTTAGATTACTGTAGTGACGTTGGCAGTATAGATGTTGCTTAGTGGTGAGGAAGGGAAGTGGTGGAGGCGTCTTAGTGGCTGTGCCCGCCACAATAATGTGTGATCCCTGGTGAGTGTGTGGGGATGGGGGAGGTGCGCTGGGGTGAGGCAAGGCACACTAACACTGGGGGATGGTGGTGACCGCCGCCCGCACTCTAAGGTGTGTGTTTTGCTGTTTCAGGTGGGCGGCGGTCACTGCTGCACACGGCGTGCGTCTGTCCGTACTGCAACAAGGTGATCAGTAACAAGTATAACCTCAAGACGCACATACTGGACAAGCACACAGTGCAGACGGAACGATTTCCTTGTGAATTGTGTGGGCGCATCTACTCCACCAAGCACTCCCTGGCCACCCACACCTCTACCGTGCACCGCGGTGACCGTGCCGCCCACCATCACCACCACCACCATCACCACCACTCCCGAACCGCCCCCACTACCCACCCGTCACCCGCCACCCACCTCCCGGTGCACGCTGACACTAGACAACAACAGCAGCAGCAATCACTGGGCGTGTCTCAACCACTAGCAACTGACCCCCAGGTATCTGTGGGGTCAGTGAGCGGCGGTGGGGGTCCTGTACCAGTGATGACCTCAGCAGGGAGCCAGGGACCCTCCCTGGCAGAAGTGGCATCTCAGTTGCCCCCGGTGTCCCTGGAAGGTGGCCCCACACACGAGCAGATCCAGGCCATGGCTCAAAGTTTGGCTCAGTCTCTGCCATCTTTCCAGTCCTTCCCCGGCCTGGAGTGATGCTCTCGTTGACCCACACTACTCATGCATCATTAGTGACTTGTGATAATGGTGTGCAACATTAAGCAACCACTCCAGCCTATCACAATATATATATATATATATATATATATATATATATATATATATATATATATATATATATATATATATATATATATATATATATATATATATTGCCGTGCCGAATAGGCAGAACTTGCCATCTTGGCTTAAATAGCAACGCTCATCTTGCCATATAGGACAAGTGAAAATTTGTGTATGCAGTAATTTCGCCAAAATCATTCTGAACCTAACGAAAAAAATATATTTCACTGCGTTTGTTTAGTATTAAATTATTGTAAACAAATCTAAAATATATTTAGTTGGGTTAGGCTAAAATAAATTGTTTTTTATTATAATAAGGTTAGGTAAGTTTTCTAAGATTCTTTTGGAGCAAAATTAAAATTTTTACATTATGATTAATGATAAAAATATATCTTTAAACGTATAAGAAATTTTTTAGAAAGAACTTAATTTTATATGAGTTCTTGCTAATTGTCCAGTTTTACATATTCGGCACGACATATATTATAATATATATATATATATATATATATATATATATATATATATATATATATATATATATATATATATATATATATATATATATATATATATTATATATAACAAACCCCTCGCAATCATCACATAGAGGCGAGGACACACACACGTCACACAGGCAAACACAATAATTACTGGTGACAGCGAGGTATCTGGCAACCATTCCCACTGTCAGTGTGCATAATTCGTCATCTTGTCACTCAAGTTGTAGGAGGTAACATAGCAGAGCTCAGCCTCTCACCACCTCCACCACTGCTGCTCCTGCAGTTAATTCATTCTCAACACATCTTCCAGGACATGTTCTCACCCACTTAATTTTGTATGGCCACTTTCATTATAATTTTGATTATGGCTAGGGCGCCATCACTCGTCTTTATTTTGTGTTGGCTGGTGAGGTAGCCAGGTGGTGGTAACACGTGACCCAGGGGGTGGTGACACCTGACCCAGGTAGTTAGTGAGGTAGCCAAGTAGTGATGACACGACTCAGGTGGCTGGTGAGGTAGCCAGGTGGTGATGAGGCGTGACCCAGGTGGCTGGTAAAGTAGCCAGATGGTGGTGAAACATGACCGAGGTGGCTGGTGAGGTAGCCAGGTGGTGGTGAGGTAGCCAGGTGGTGGTGACACGTGACCCAGGTGCCTGGTGAGGTAACCAGGTGGTAGTGACACGTGACGCAGGTGGTTAATGAGGTAGCAAGGTGGTGGTGACACGTGACCCAGATGGCTAGTGAGGTAGCCAGGTGGTAGTGACCCAGATGGCTAGTGAGGTAGCCAGGTGGTAGTGACCTAGGTGACTAATAAAGTAGCCAAGTGTTGATGGCACGTGATCCAGGTGGATGGTGACTAGGTATTGGTGACACGTGACCCATGTGGCTAGTGAACTAGCCAGGTGGTGATGACACACGTGACCCAGCTGGCTCTTCATGAGAATCTCTTCCTCTTATCCTAATCAAATATAGATGCCGCCATAGCAAAATCTTTTTGACAAGTAGTTATAGTAGTTAATACTCTCCCCGGTCTCCCCCCTCCCCCTCCCCCCCTCTCTCTCGTGTGGTAAAAGGCAGGAGTGGACGTGTGAGTCAGACCTTAATTGTCATAACACTCGGTTAAACATCACTCTGGTAATGTCTTAACTGGCTCGTTGAAACACACACACACACACACACACACGCACACACACACACACACACACACACACACACACACACACACACACACACACACACACACACACACACACACACGTACACACACACACACGTACACACACACACACGTACACACACACACACGTACACACACACGTACACACACACGTACACACACGTACACACACGTACACATACACACACGTACACATACACACACGTACATACGTACACACACGTACACACGCACACGCGCGCACACGCACATGCACACACGCACATGCACACACGCTCGCTCTCTCTCGCGCGCACACACGCACATGCACACACGCTCGCTCTCTCGCGCGCGCACACACACACACACACACACACACACACACACACACACACACACACAGGTGGGACAGAAAATGATATCGAAAACTTCTGGAAATTTTATTATGGCACAGACTATTGGGAAATGTTATGGTATAAAAAAAGGTTGTTGTTATTAACGAGGACTGGGAGCGCGTCACGCCCTCGCCTAACACTGTCCACCCGGATTTTCCAACATTCCTACATTATGTAATCTCCTCCCTTCCTCCCTCAAAACTGCGGATAACCTTTTCGTGGGGTGGGAGGTGGACATTGCTTGAGTAATAGTTGTCTCCTAAGCACAGTCCATGGATGAAGAGCCTGTCAGTTTCTCTGATATAAATGTGAGGCTGAGTTCAGGCGCCATTGCGGCAGTATGGGATGTATCAACTCCGAGTTTGTCTGAAGTGAGCCTAGAGATGGTCGAGGAGCCGAGGTACTCTTGCATCTTTCTGCGTCTTTCGTTGTTCTAGGAAATTTAACTGCGATATTATAATTGATCATGAACGAGTTTAGGAGCGGTTTTCATGATACTGGAATTGCTCTTGTAGAGGAAAAGATGACACAGGAATCTAAAAAAGCTGCTAGACAAGCTGCTCTTACTACCTCTCACCTCCACACCCCTATTTTATTTTTCTCATCATCCTTATAAGCAAAAATGGATGAGTCTAGCTCGCTGAAGCTTCCAGTGTCAAAAGTGACCGTGAAATTGCACTGAGGTAGCTTATTGCTATGACTGAATCGCAGTAAAAGAGAAAAATTAGCACAAGCATTGAGAATCTGGGAGCGGTGGCAGAATAGGCAGAACACAAGTGACGGAGCATAACTCGCCCTGGTATCAACTTACAACAAAGTTGACTTTCTCTTTAGTAAATAAATATTGATTGCTATACTGTCAGCTTGTTGCATTGTCTCAAGTTGAAATTGACAACAAAATTGCTGTTAATCGTTATTGACTTGGTGGTGAGATGATGTTGAGGTGACCTCCACCACCTGACCGTTCCTGTAATTCCTACCACCTGACCACCCCAGTGATTGCTACCAGGTAGCCACTCCCTGGTAATCACTAGCAGGGCACCCACCCACCTCTTGTGTTCACACCATTGCCACCTGACTTGTGTACATAAATCCAGTCGCTTCCTTCTTATCGCCTGCTTGAAGCCGCTCTTATGTTTAATAATAAATTTTAATAAAACTATTTTAGATATTTGCTTTGTATATTTGTCCTATAGCTTGAGGTGGCTAGGGGAAGCCATGCCTGTTGGGTATGTACTAGAGGGAGACGAGAAGCATGGATTGTGGGGTTGTATTGTGTTGAGGGGAGACATGAGTGGTGTTGGTGAAGGCTGGCAGCAGTTGCACCACTCTTCTCCACTTCACCACCTAGCTTTTCTTTCACCTACTCCCTTTCCCTTCTTGTCTTCCACTTGCCTAACAAATTTTGAGTTTGCCTTGTGTGAGAAAGATCAAGAGAGTATTTGTATGATGTAGAGTAGGTGGAGGAAGGCACTCGGAGGTCACTCACTGACCAGGGCATGTTTATAATTCGTTGCAGGGGTGTTAGCGGGCGGTGGCGGCTGTGGGTCTGGAGCATGGGAGGGCCCCGCCGCGTGCCCCGTGTGCCTCAAGGTACTGTCCAACAAGTACAACCTGAGGACGCACATGGAGGACAAGCACTCCCCTCTGCAGCACGTGTTTCCCTGCCCCATATGCCGACACGTGTACAAGACTCGCAACTCCCTCCACAACCACTTCTCCATGCGACACCGCGGACTTAGGATGCCCAAGATGTGAACTCTTATTACTAGTGCATCTTTATCCTTATTGGTCATCACACGTTACACCAGTGAATAAAAAAAATGAGAATAAGTTATACTCTCGTAAAGTATAATAAAGTGAGGGGGGAATAAAATAAGAGATAGAGATGAAGCAATCTAAGAGGGCCCGGGACAGGTTCACAAGTGATCCTATTGCTGGCTACGGTAACCTACTTACTTCTTACAATAATGAGTTGATAACATACAACTAGTGAAACCCGCATTTATGTAAGTTTTGATATTGGTGTGTGTATTGTAATGGCTTGGTGTAGGAGTTGAGGTAGCAAAGAGTGTGGAGTAGGTGGTGTGGTATGTAGGGCAGGTGGGAGTGGCAGAGCAGCAAGGGTAACCTTGTCAGTATCCCGGATACTGTCACTACCTCCCCGACCGCCCACACCTACCACACCCACTTACACTCCACCGTGGAACAATTCACATCTGTTTCCATCGTACATTTATCTTATATATGAATGCAATGCATAATTCCTAACTTAAAAAGAGTAAATGTAATTTGTGTGTGTTTTGGTTGAGGTGTGAGGAGCGGAGTGCAGGGAACTCCTGAGTAAAGCAGAGGCAGCAGGTGTGAGGTGTGTGTTGGGAGTGGGCATAAGGTGGGTTTGTCCGGTAACAGAGTGTAACGGGCGCACTGTTGTTGTCATTGCAGGCGTGGGCGGGGTACTGGGAGACAACAAGCCCAAGTGGCAGTGCCCGGTGTGCTACAAGTTACTGAGCACGCGCTCCAACTTAAAGATCCACGTGCAGGACAAACACTCGTCGCTGCAGCACGCCTTCCCCTGCCCAGTGTGCGGCCACATCTACAAGACACGCAACTCCCTCCACAACCACATAAGCATCCGCCACCGGGGTGTCAGGATGCCACCCCCGCCCCCACCTCCTCCACACCCACTCTCCTAGTTCTGCTGCCCCCTACCCCTCCCGTCCCCCATCTCCCACCCTCATAACTCCGGGGGCGCCGCTAATCACACTCTTTACTTTACAAGACCTGCAGGATAGCTGCCCCCTCACCACCACCTCCGGGGACACCACGTGCAGTCCCTGATACCTGCTGGACATCTGAGGGCATCACCACCCTCCATCCCAGGCCTGCAAAAAGGACTCCCGTCACCTTCATGTAGGCTGAGACACCCCATCCGCCTCCGTACATGTGAGGGAGGTCTACTGCCTCGCAGCACCACTATATCCTGGAGAGCGAGGCCACTCCCACAAGTGCACCTGTACAAGAATGCCTGCCACTGGCCACCAGTATATCCTGGACGGCGAGGCCG
>NC_069400.1:121967442-122000363 GCF_026875155.1 Cherax quadricarinatus | reverse complement strand
TTGCGAGTGTTGAGACATTTCTTTTGTTTCCAGTGATTTTTTCTTAGTGACATTCATGACTCTCGTCAGACTCGTGTTTTGTTTGCAATAATCTTTTATCTCCTTAATTCAGTGTTAATTTTCGTGCATTATCTTATGTCTGTTGTGTTGTGTGTCTTTTTATACACTTGAAGTAAGTACTTAGTGTTTTTCCTTTGTTGTGTGTGCAACATATGAGCAGTATAGAACTTGTGTTTACACTTCAGAATCACCTTGTGTTCTCAGTATTCCAGTGAAGTATTTCAGTAATTTTTCAGCCTCATATATTCTGCATCACAACTCAGTGTTGTCTGTTATATTTTTTTTTCTTCCCAGCATTTGTGTATTTTTTTTTGTTCCCTGTGTGTTGAACATTCTTGTGTTCATATTCTTTCATTTAGCCAGTGTCTAATTTGTCTTATTTCCACAGACAATAGTGCCATTATTTTGTGCAAGCAAGAAATCATTTTTACAAAATTTTTCACACATCAAGTTTCATTGCAAGAAAATTCTAGTATTGTGTTTATGTTGATGTGTTGTGTTCTGCATCACTGTAAGTGTTCAAACTTTTTTTGTGTTTTAGCACCTATTATTTTTCATGTTTCATTGAACAAATTCACTCTTAGTGCAATTTTTAAGTTCTTCTTTTAGAGTAAATTGTTCTTTTGCTTGTTAAGTGTTGTTTGAGTGCAGTTAAGAGTTAAAGTGTTCATTCCTTGATATATTTCTTTTCTTGTGTGTGTAATAATTTTTTATTATTGCACATTGACTCATTTTGCAATAATTCTTGTGCAAATATTGTGTTGCCATTAAAGTTTTTCTTGCAGAATTTTATGCAGTGTTTATCTTTTTGATTAGCAATTGTATTTTGCAATATTGCTACAGTTTATTTCAGGTGCAGTTTCAGATTGCTCTGTTCTTGTGCATTTTAATATTTTTTATTCTTTCTGTGCCATTTTATTTTTTATTTTCAGTGAAATGTGCCTCAGTTTGTTTTTATTTTTTGCACAAGCTTTATTTATTGAGTCTGTTTTTTATCATTTTTATTGTGTGCTTCCCTATTTGCATTTGAAATTTTAAAGACAACTCACCTGTGCCAATTTCATTCAATTTATTTATTTAAAGTATAAAAAGTTGAGCAAATCAGAATTTGAGGGGTGTTGTAGGTTAAGGTGGTGGGTAGGGGGGTGGTATGGTAGGGTGTGGTAGTTTTTGTAGTTTGTTTAAGTTAGTTGTGGTAAAGTACAAAAGTTCTCTTAATTTTCAAAGTATTTTTTTTTAATTCAGTTGGTTAGGTATTTTATTATTTTCTTTGTGTGAGTCTTTAACAACTTTTCTATTTTTTATGTGTGACCTGTCAATTTTTTCAATTACTTATGCAGAATCGTTTTTTTTTTAAGCATTTCCTTTCCCGTTTTATTTTATTTTTTTTTGTTTTTTTTTTTTTAAGACTTACTGTGTCATTCTTTTCTATTTTTTTTTTTGCTTACTGGCCTCTTCAGTATTAAGTTTCACTGAGGAGTAGGATGTTTCCAGTCAACTTTTGATTTGAAACGTTCACTTAGTGTATCATGCCCAAAAGTCAATATGAAATCAGTCCACAGTACCAATATTCCTTACTGGGACTGAAAGAACAATACCTAGCCCTTGAGCAATGTTGGTTTGTTCTCACGCTTTTGTTTCTGAGATTTGGTTTAATTTAAAGTGCCCTGCGGAAAATTGTGTGAAGTTCAAAATTTTAAGTTCTTAATTAGATTCGTTCAGTCTTATTAACGTTAGCGTAGCGGTAAGGCACTAGTAACTCTCTCACTACCATCTGTTGTTCCACTACACCTTCAGGACTTGCAGGGATAGTTGTTCCCATTGCCCTCAAGTGTCAGGGGAACGACACTCAAGACTTGCCTTGAGTGCACAGCCTATCCCTTGCAGAGGTTCCTGCTAGTTGGGAGTAGTAGTTAGTTTCTCCACAGGGGAAGGAGGATGCCTCTCTTGTGTCAGGAGGAAAAACGATTACTTGAAACTAGTTATAATGCCATCAATCTCTGGTGATGTGACATACTGTCTAGGCAGAAAAGGCGTCTTTGTTTTACAGCCCATTCACTCCCACGAGTTTGTTCATTCATCCAGTAAAGGAAAGAAACCAATCCCTAGTGTTCTGGTGTGATTCGAATTATTCCTGCTCCCGTGAAGATCCTTATTCTTACTGTGAAGCCACCAGCCCCCCAATTTAGTGACTTTGTTAATGAGCCAAGAAAAAATTTTTGTATCGAAACAGCCGAAGTTGGGTTTACTCCAACGTACCAAGAGTTTTACCAGAGTTTAGTAATTCACAGTCACTAGGTGAAAACGTAGCTCCTACAGTTAATTCACATGATTGCACCAGGTGTTGCACACCCTGTATTGGGATTCGTTCTATGTGAAAACAAGCAGAATGAAAATACTTTTGGCCACGTATGCAACTGACAATTTCGAGTATTGTTTTAAGAATTGTAAGTGTCTGTATGCAACATCCATAAGAAAAATGTCAATGGTCTAATCCAATCCAAGTGTACCCAACCACATAGCGAACCGTGGGAAAAAGAGGAGGGGAAAAAAGAGTTGCCTCCTTGACTTGGTGTTAACCAATTTTAAATGTTCCCTCCAAGGCCCCCCCCCAAGGTTGGTGGTTATGGGTTAGGGAACATTTCACCAGATATTGTGAGTTAGTTCGTTTGTGGAGTGGGGAGGTTAGTTCCTATTGCAGGAAATAATTTGACTGCAGAAAGAGGCAGACGACAGTAGCTTACGCGGTTTTTTTTTTTTTTTTTTTTTTTTAAAGAAAATCAAGAAACATTATTCTGCAGGCATACCACCTAAGTTCCTTAGTACAGATAAATGGTGGTGGAATCTGTGTAATGAGTTCTTGAAAATTTGTTGTACTTTTATACAAGATCTTTCTTAAATCCACATTTGTTCCTCATCAATCCTGCCAGCAATGGTTTAGGCCGAAAAGGAGGAAAAGAAAAAAAGAACCAATTAAAGGAAAGTACCCTTGATGTCTGAGAGCCACTATCAACCAATAGTTGAAAACTTGGGGAATGAATGAAGTCATACCTAGATGTCATGTGCCATATTAATAAAATCTGCTGCTTACAATGCTTCAAATAGGTGATATATCCACATTATGCATTGCTATAATTGTGGTAGGACAAAGCGTTTAACCCTATGTGGTTGTTACATTCCACTCAGAAACCCTTAAATATACCCTGATGATTTCGTTTAGCAAAACTTTAGTTACCAGCATGGCTCAGGGAGTGTTTTTATTTTTAGAAGAATTCCGTGGAAACACTTCATACAAAAATCAACAAGCAGAATTTACTTAGAGTAACTATAGCTGTGTGTGCCCCCCCCTAAGCCAATCAAAAGTAGAAGAAGTAGGTTTCAAGATGGTAATGCTGGAAACAAATTTCAACAATAAACATCCGAAATGCTAAAAAAAAAAAGCTCGATCAAAGTTTTGTCAGAACCTTATCGAGTGTTGGAGACATATCTCTGGTAATAAGGATAAGGTTAGAGAAATTTAGTACTGGCGTTACAGTACAAAAGAATCGCCATTTTAGATCACATGAAATTATTTGCGATTTGATGTTATTGCTACCCAGGAATTAATGTGACGAATGGCTGAAAATTCTCTGACTCTGTTACCCTTACCCAAATACTCCAGTTCAGATCAATCAACCTGAAATGTCGGGTTACTCCTTGCGTACTCGGACAAGTAAACAATGAGGAAGAAAACCCACAAGTCTCTTTTGTAGATATTCGTTTTTTAGGATCTCCTCAGTCAAGCATGTGTTAATAGCATTTTTGCAGAGGAATTCGGATCCTTTCCCAGAGATGGATATAAACATTTCTGCATATGGTAAACTCACACCCTCGCAGAATTGGGGTTTTATATGTACAATAGTCTGTTTTTTTATTTATAATAGATTTGTCCGAAGATTGAAGTAAGTTAAATTTTCGGTCAAACTGTTTGGTTATTAAACTGGTATTAGTTTTTTTCAGAATTTTTTTTTTTTCGTATATTTCACGTTCAATCCGTTTATCTGAGGAAAGAGAATTGACAGTTAATAGTCTTGAGTGCACCAGATGCCTCTTTGCTGTTAATTTTCACCTTCTTGTTATTATATATATTTATTTCTTCCTCAGAATCCGTATTTAGAGTAAGAGATTAGAGTGCAATGAAATACAGATCGATCGATTTCAATTCCATCCATATTGTACAATGATATGTTCTTATAGTTGTATACTAATGCATTACGTTTTTATTTATTTTTTTTTAATTTTTATTTTTATTTTTAAAACTCATTTATACGTTTTTATTAAAATAAATAATTTTTTTATAAAAAGTGATGATTATTTACGTTAACATCCATTACGTTAATTTAAAATTCCATTTGGGGTATAACATCCATTATCATACCATTCACTAATTCTAGTTATATGTGAATTTGTTTTATGTTATGAATCAGCCCAGAAACCGCCTCTCTTGCCTGTCAAGCCTTTATAGATAGTAGTGCTTTTAGATATGGAGATCCCTTTTAGGCCTGTGGACTCTGTTGGTTTGTGGTGACGTTCTGGGAGGTTGCTACTCATGTGTACGTTCGTACCTCTGCCTTGGCCTCAGTCGGCGTAGACATCCAGGCTAGGACAGGCAGAGGCTGGGCTCCATCTCCCATCATCTCAGTCTGACAATATATATCGTTACCATCCAACAAGTGTGTGTACCTTCAACCCTCGATATCTCCATTTAAGAACCCCTACGATAGTGGTGGTGGTGGTGGTGGTGATGTCAGTGGTGGTGATGTCGGTGGTAGTTATGTTGTCTGTGGTGGTGGTGGTGGTGTTGTCGGTGGTGGTGGTGGTGATGTTGTCGGCGGCGGTGGTGGTGGTGGTGATGTTGTCGGCGGTGGTGGTGGTGATGTTGTCGGCAGTGGTGGTGGTGGTGGTGATGTGTGTGGTGGTGGTGATGATGTCTGTGGTGGTGGTGGTGATGATGTTGTCTGTGGTGGTGGTGTGATGTTGTCTGTGGTGGTGGTGGTGGTGATGTTGTCTGTGGTGGTGGTGGTGATGTTGTCTGTGGTGGTGGTGGTGGTGATGTTGTCTGTGGTGGTGGTGGTGATGTTGTTGTCTGTGGTGGTGGTGGTGATGTCTGTGGTGGTGGTGATGATGTTGTCTGTGGTGGTGGTGGTGATGTTGATGTCGGTGGTGGTGGTGATGATGTTGTCGGCGGTGGTGGTGGTGGTGATGTCGGCGGCGGCAGTGGTGGTGATGTTTTCGGCGGTGGCGGTGGTGGTGGTGGTGGTGATGTTGTCGGCGGTGGTGGTGGTGGTGGTGGTGGTGATGTTGTCGGGGGTGGGTGGTGGTGGTGATGTTGTCTGTGGTGGTGGTGCTGTCTGTGGTGGTGGTGGTGATGATGTCGGTGGTGGTGGTGGTGTCGGCGGTGGTGGTGATGATGTCGGCGGTGGTGGTGATGATGTCGGCGGTGGTGGTGATGATGTCGGCGGTGGTGGTGATGCCGGTGGTGGTGGTATTGGCAATGTTGTCAGTGGTGGTGTTGGTGGTATTAACCCTAAGGCTAGGGTTAATAGCTTTACAAGTAACTTGTCAAGTTACCTGACAAGTTACCTGAACTGTCAGGTGAAAAAATCTAAGGGCTAGAACATTCCTTTGTGACAGAACAAGAGCTAATGAAGTTTTATCTGATGTATGAAAAATTACACGAAAAGATCATGTATGTACAATGAAAATTTTGCTTGGATGAAATATTTGAAAAGATAGTCAAGGAAAATATATCAGAGCAGTAGGCCTACACCTAAAATGCCTGAGGCTTTAACATCAAGTACCCCAGATATCCTCCTTATAACATCATAAATCTATTATGAAAGTCAAATATGAACAGACAGTAATCCTGACAACCCTAGATTTCCAGATGTTTGAGATTAGCTCTACAGTTCCATTACAATTCTACAATATACCACTTTGGGAGTTACAGCAAATAATAAACCTGTTTCATGTAATAATGTTGGTAGAATTACCAACAATATAAGAAGAAGAAGAACGAAGGAACACTGCAGAAGGCCTACTGGCCCATGCGAGGCAGGTCCAAGTCTCCTACCGGCTTAAGCCAATGCACCCAACCTAGTCAGGTCAGGTCACATTGACTTAAGGGAGGAACACGGCAACCGACCTGGTAGCTCAAGCTATCAGGTCCAACTCACACCCACCCACATCCACTCATGTATTTATCAACCTATTTTTAAAAGCTACACAATGGTTCTGGCCTCTATCAACTGTACTGGGAGTTTGTTCCACTCATCCACAACTCTATTACCAAAACCAGTACTTTCCTATACATTCCTGTGATCTGAATTTTTCAAATAAACCATTCTGTTGCTGCGGAGTTTGTTGGCTAAGATTTTTAAGGCCACTATTACATCCCCTTTATTTAATCCTGTCTTCCCATTTATTCACCTCAATCATTCCCCCTAATTCTCCGTCTTTCTAGGAGTGCAGTATTCAGGGGCCCTTAAGTCATCCTCATAGGGAAGGTTTCTGATACATGGGATCAACTTTGTCATCCTCCCTTTTTGACATTTTTCCCAGAGAATTTATATCCATTCTGTAATAGGTGGACCAAACTGTGCAAGATTATTCTAAATGAGCTAACCAAGGATGTATAGAGTTGAAGAACAACTGAGGACTCTTATTATATATGCTTCTTGTTATGAAGCAAGGATTCTCCCCATTAGCTTTATTGCGCAACACGTATGCACTGTTAGATAAATGGACACAAATGCACTATAGCCTTCCTTCACTTAGTGGACATATCGTTTACAACACCAACTCGAACTTACAAGGGCTCTTTGACCAGTATCATAACTAAATAATGTATATAGAGCTGATTTCCTCTATTCAGTTTATTACAATATAAGTACACTGCTGTATAAACATTTGAAGATATACCTTGAATGTTATAAATGGTGTAAAGGTGACATTAAAACAATATCAAGATGGTTGACACAACCACTACATTTTAGTATGCCTCCTCACTTTGCGATGAATTCATTTACGAGTGTTGGTCTTAGGAACAGTAACGCATTATTAACCTTGAGGTCGCACAGGCCTTCAGAAACTTGTTCTCAGGGTCGGCCTAATTTAAAAAAAAAAAAAATTATTTTTTCTTATGAAAAAATAGTTTTTTTTTTTCTAAACATTATAGGATAAAAAAAAAAATTTACCTTCAAGTCTTATGGTAGAAATGGAGGCGTAAAGTTGCAGAATATGAGCCCCGTATGGAACAGCGGCGACTGCCTGTCACGGTAAACTTTGGTTTATTGATTTTGAAGGTTAGTTTGTTTTTTTTCACTATTTTATTTTTTCACATAATTATTTGGCCTAATGAGGACTCGTTGTATACAACACAATAGCAACATACATACTTTTCACTTATTGTTTAAAAAACTTGTTTACAAAAACAAACAATACAATCATTGTTTTACTATTGTTCTCTTAATATATATACCATATAGTCACTGAACATATTCCTATTGTTCGCAGCTTGTTGAAATCTTTGAAACTTGGTGTCATACACAATGGTGTTTTCTCATTCTCCCTCATTCTCTCTCTTTCAATTGTCTATCTCTTTCTATCTGTCTGTCCTATCTCTGTCTACAGGTACACAATAAATACAAAATATACATAGTATAAATTACCTAGTGATAAACCAAGAAATCAGAAAATAGTGTATACTCCGCTTGAAGATGTGAGAAAAGTGATGCGGCAGTATTGTGCTCTCTGAGAAGAGAGCTAGAAGATAGACAGGGGAGCTTGACCGACAGACAATAGACAGACAGAAATGTTAGTGTCCAGCCGAAACAAAAGGGAGGGCGATGTTCATTTTCTTATCAGTTCACCTCGTTTATGCTCATCAAAAATGTCTTCTCTTATCAGATGTTTCTCCCCTTATCTTGGCACTGTCATGGGGTGGATTTTTTTTTTCTTGCTTCAGCGGAAAATATTATTACATTCATCATCTTCCTCTTCTTCCTCTCTCCTCCTCTTCTTCTTCTTCCTCCTACTCTTCCTCTTCTTACTCTCATCCTCTCTCCTCTTCCCCTACTTCTTACTCTTCCCCTATTCTTCCTCTACTAGTCCTCTTCTCTCCTCTCCTCCTCTTCTCCTACACTTCCTCTTCCACCTACTCTTCTTCCTCTTCTCCTACTCTTCTTCCTCTCCTCCTCCTCTTCTTCCTCTTCCCCTAATCTCCTCGACTATTCCTCTTCTCCCCTCTTCTTCCTCTTCCTCCTACTCTTTCCTCTTCCTCCCTCCATTCTTCTCTTCCCCTACTCTTCCCTCTTCCACTTCTCCTTCTCCTCCATAGTGTATATTACCAGGAGTCGGGCAGCTGTCAAAGTGACTTATTGTCTCCGTACTCTTCCCCCTCCCGCCTGTTCCAAAACAATGGTCGGATGCATGTTCACTCATCTATCTAATTTTTCCTTTCTCCCTCATTCTGAAATCTTTTAATCTGTCTCTCTTTCTATCTGTCAGTCTATCTCTGTCTCACAGGTACACAAAAATACAAGTATACATAGTATAATTACTAGGATAACCAAGGAATACAGTCAAAGTGCTATACTCACTTGAAGATGTGAGTAAAAGTGATGAAGCAGTCTTGTGGCTCTCTTGAGGGACAGAGAGCTAGATGGTTAGAAGATAGACAGGGAGCTAGAAGACAGACTAATAGACAGACAGATGTTAGTTTACCAGCAAAAACAAAGGAGAGGGCGATGTTCATTTATCTTTTGGTATAGCTCTCCTCATTTACCCTCATCAAACATCAGCACTTATCTGATGTTATCTCCGCTTATCTGTTACTGTATGGTCGTGAACATTTATTATTTACATATTATTATTATTATTACATATAATTATTATTATTATGTATTATTATTATGTATTATTAATATTATGTATTAGTGTTATTATTTAGTATTCTTCTTCTTTTCTCCTCATCCTCTTCCTCCTCCTCCTCTTTCTTTCCTTCTCCTCCTCTCTCCATTTTGGAACAAGTTTGAAGTGTTGTAGTTTCATAATCACTATCACTATCATCACAATGCTACATCTGAGTTGGGTTTTGGGAAAATAGGAGTTTCCTCTTTTGTTCTGGTACAAACTGAACGTGAACAAGCGGCAGCACACCAGAGGTGGATGGCTGTGGGTTGTCTGGGTTTTCCTCACTCTTACATATTATGGTCATTGTTTCGGTAAAAATCCTCACCAGAACCTTCAATCTCATCTTCACTGTCACTTCCATCTGTATTAGCAACTGTCACTGGGGACAAAGTGTCCAATTCGCCGAGGAGTGGAGGAACTTCTTACCGCAGCATGGTGGACATTTGTGTTCTATGATGGCATTCCCCAAAGCACACTGGGTCCAGATTTTTTTCCTACCTGCGCAACCCCCAACAGGACCATCTCTCACATCTAGGCCTATCGCCTTTTGCCTTGCGAGATTTGGACATTGCTAGACTTTATGCGTATAGTCGTCAAAAAACCCTGCGCGATAAGACGTACTAGTACGGCCGAAACCTCAAATTTCAAAGTGAGCACAGTGTTCCAAGAATTTTCAAAAAATGTTATTTTTTCTTATGAAATGGTGAGAATCTTTTCTGAAGGTATTAAAACAAAAGTACGAAATTTGAAGGAAAGTTGACAAAAATTATGTCCGCGAATTTGATGGTGTCGCGTATTTAAGCACGGCGATTTTGCTGGATTAGACTCCATTTTAGGGCAATTATATTACTTCAGAGACCAAATTCTTAGCTAGTTCGTATTATTATTCTATTCTATCGATGTGCACAAGAAGGTCGCTAAGTCAACGTTTTCTCTACAAAATTAAAGTGACTGGACATTGGAATTTTGGCCAATTTAAGCAAAGTTCAAAATATTCTAATTTCAAAATAGAGTCGGAATAAACAATGCAGGATTCATAAGCATAAACTACATTTTCCTGTTCAGTAGTTACATTTTCAGGGGGGACTTTACAAATGAATTCCATTTTGTTTTTGTTATTCACATAATGAATGTTTATTCAAACCAAAAATAGAAGATTTACTTTATGCAATATTATCAATAATTATATAAATAATATTCACCAAATTTGTGTACATGTATTCGAAACCACCAGTGGCATGTATTAGACTATGTGGGATCATTTGTTTTCTCTTGAAACTTCGGCAAAAATTTAACATTTCTGCTATTTTGAGCTCAGTTTCAACCCATTCCATTACTAATAACCATCCAAAATATCTCTAAGTCTGTAATATATCTTCATTCTATCAATTGAGACCAAGAAATCACCAAAGAACAAATATAAAACAAACACATGAAAAAACATTGCATATTCGCTGTTTTAATCGAAAATTACGGTCTCAGTTTTTTCTTCTCTCATGAACTGTGTGCGGCAGGATTTGTTGTATGCGGTGCCACCATAGATGTATTCTCTCATTTCTAGAAGCCAAATTTACGCTCACAGCTAATCAGAGTTGGCTGAGTTATGGCATAGATTTAACGGTTTGGACCCTCAACGTATAAGCCGTAGATCTACGGCATGGACCTCAAAGGGTTAAGTGAGGAGAGGCTGTATGTGACATTTTATTGTGGCAACATTTCACATCCAGTGAAGCTCTGTCAAGGCGCTTGTCAAAGCTCTGGAGAGTGAACGTCTGCCCCAATAAATTGTCACATTAGTTGACTTTGTCCTTTTACCTGGACAACTATTAATGTTATATATTATTATAATAAAGCTGTGCTGGCAGAATAGTGGACCAGGTGTACTGATGAATTATTATTACATGACATCTGCTGGTGTGGCAAAATCCACATACCAAGAAAAATCAGGGATATACACTAGTTTCATAACTAGAATGGTACAGTAATAAAATGTATTATACAAAAACTATTTAGTAATAAAGCGATAAATTTAATAACAATTCATTTCAGTAAACACTCATAAAAATATGAAACTAATCAATAACGACGGCTAAATTAAGTAATAATTTAATTAACTAAACAAAAAAATAGAATAAATGAATAATCTGATTTGCTTACCAGTACATGATTTATAAACTTGTTCCACCTTTTCATGAAAATTACATTTACTTTGAAATGACAAAAAATATATTTAAATACTACATTAACTGACAAATGGATTTTTCGTCAGTTAATTACAGAGATAGGAGTTAGAGTAGATGGGTAGAGGAGTTTTGGGAGATGGCGAGAATATTGTGAGCAATTTTAAATGTCAATGAAGAAAGGAAAGCAGTAATTTCATGCACTGGCCAGGGAGGTATACCATCTTTTAGGAGCGAAGAAGAACAGGATGTGAGTGTGGGGGAGGTAGTGCGGAAGCATTTACGTAGATGAAACGGGTAAAGCAGTAGAATGACGGGATCATGCAGAAATGTTAAGCATGAGGGGGAAGGGGGGGGAATTTAGTGTTGGATGTGGCTTGGTATTTTTGTTTAATAATGTATCAAAGTGGGGAAGGCACCTAGGATTTGGCAGAGACATGTATTAGTCCCTTTATATAAAGGAAAGGGGGGGCAAAAGAGATTGTAAAAAATTTTAGAGGGAATATGTTTAGGAATTTACCAGGAAAAGTGTACGGCAGGTTATAACTGTAAAGAATTAGAGGTAAGACAGAATGTAAGATTGCGGATGAGCAGGAGGTTCAGAGTGGGTAGGGGATGTGTCGATCAAGTGGTTACATTGAAGCATCTACGTGAACAGTTTTTAGATTAAAGGTAGGAAGATTTTATTGCTTTTATAGAGATTTAGAAAGGCAATGATAGTGGTTAGGGGAGCAATGCTGGCAGATGTTGCAAGTATATGGAAATAGGTGGTAAGATTACTAAATGCTGTAAAGAGTTTTTATGAGGATAGTGAGGCTCTGGTTAGGGTGTGTAGAAGAGAGGGAGACTACTTCTCAGTAATGTAGATCTTAGACAGGGATGTGTAATGTCACCATGTTTGTAATATATTTATAGATGGGGTTGTAAAAGAAGTAAATGCTAGGGTGTTCAGGGAGGAGTGGGATTATATTATGGGGAATTGAATAAAAAAGGGGGAATTGGACACAGTTGCGTTTTGCTGATGTACTGTGCTTATGGGGATGATTCTAAAGAAAAATGTTGCAAAGGTTAGTGGGATGAGTATGGGAGTGTGTGTAAAGGTAGAAAGTTGAAAGTGAACATAGAAAGAAAAGGTTGATGAGGTATCAAATGATTGTAGATAAAGAAAAATTGGATATCAAATTGGGGAGGAGAAGTATGGATGGAGTGAATGTTTTTAGCTACGTGGGAGCTGGCGTAGTTGGCGGATGGTTTATGAAGGATGAGGTTAATCACTGAATTGATGAGGGGGAAGGGAAGGAAAAAAGGCGAGTGGGTGTTTGAGGTTTATGCAGAGACAAAAAACATTTTCTATGGAGGCAGAAGGGAATGTATGGAAAGTATAGTAGTACCAACAACTCTTTATGGTTGTGAAGCTTGGGTTGTGATGCAAGCAGCGAGGCAGTTAAGGCAGTGGAGATGTCCTTTCTAAAGGGCAATGTGTGGTGTAAATATTATGCAGAAAATTGGAGTGTGGGAAATTAGGAGAGGTGTGGAGTTAAAAAAGTATTAGCAAGAGGGCTGAAGAGGGGTTGTTGAGGTGGTTTGGTCATTTAGAGAGAATGGATCAAAGTAGAATGCAGAGTGCGTACAAATCTGTAGGGGAAAGAAGGCGGGGTAGGGGTCGTCCTCGAAAAGGTTGGAAGGAAGGGGTAAGGGAGGTTTTGTGGGGGAGGGGCTTGGACTTCCAGCAGGCGTGCATGAGCGTGTTCGATAGGAGTGAATGGAGACAAATGGTATTTGCAACCTGACGATCTGTTGGAGTGTGAGCAGGGTAATATTTAGTGAAGGGATTCAGGGAAACCGGTTATTTTTATATAGCCGGACTCGATTCCTGGAAATGGGAAGTACAATGCCTGCACTCTAAAGGAAGGGTTCAGGATATTAGCAGTTTGGAGGGATATGTTGTGTATCTTTATACGTATATGCAGAAACATGATTAACTGGTTACCATACAGCCATGCTGTCATTACTAACCCAAAGTCACACCACGGAATAGAGTTTCATCAACTGAAGAGGCACGACGGGGAGAGGGCATCTGTTTCCAAATTTCATCCAAAAAGTTTACCTGTAAATCCACATTAAAAATTATAATCACAATTTACAGCTTTACCTTCTCTCATTCGCTAACTCTTTTCTCGATGGAAATTGATATTTCCTGCGATCTGGAAGAAAACCAATCATTAAAGGCAAAGTGTGATCGTACGTATTATACTGTACATAATATTTGTTTTACACAGTTCAATTTATAGTCTAAGAGTTACCTTAATTTCATCAAAACCCAGGCATTATGTTAAAAATATAAGGGAAAAATATACTAACAGTCCCTGGTATGGGACCTCAATACGATCAAACACCTGGTACCTACATAAATGTCAGTTGAAAGAAAAGGGGCAACATGTAATAAAAGCAGCATCCCAAAGATTAACTGTATCATGTGGTTACAAATAAATAAATCAAAATAAAATAAATAAATAATTACAGGCAGGTTGCTTCTGCCTGTCCCAGCTACTGGACCACTATGACAAGGTCCTGGATGCTATAGAAGATAAACAAAATGCAGATGTAGTATACACAGACCTTATAAAACCCTTTGACACGCGAGACCACGGTGTAATAACGCACAAAATGTGCGAATGAAGAAATAACAGGCTTGTTGTAGATGGATCTATAACTTCCTAAGAAATAGAACACAAAAAGTAATAGTAAACAGAGTAAAGTCTGAGGCAGCTATGATGAAAAGCTCTGTTCCACGAGGCACAGTACTCGCCCCCATCCTATTCCTCATCCTTATGTCTGACAGGCAGAGATGTAAGCCATAGCTCCATGTCTTCCTTTACATATGACACCTGAATTGCCATGACAGTGTCCTTCATCGAAGACACCCCAAGACCCCAAGTGAGGACATCAACACTCTTCCAATGGGCCACTCAAAAAACATATAAAGTTCAATGATTGAGAAAGTCAACTACTCGATATGGAAAATTGAGGAAATTAAAACTGTATCAGGGTATATACAACAAATTCTAACCATACAATAAAGCAAAAAGTAATGTGAAGAATGTGGGAGTGATAAATCAGAGGATCTCACCTTTAACCCATTGACTATCGCAGGCCCCTTTCCAAAACTGTCATTCTATGTCACAAAATATTCGAAAAAAAAAAAAAAAAATTTCTTACCAAAATGTTAGGATTATTTTACCGAGTGTTTTAAGCCTAAAAATTTTTTTTTGCCATCAGTACTTACCAAGATACAGAGGTGCAAAATTGGCAGAAAATGAGCAGCGTATGGCAACAGCAGCGAATGCTGCCCATCTGGTATTCTTTTATTTCTTGTATTTTCCAATATTTTCTTTTCTAAGTAACTTATATGGCCTGAGAGACCAAAGTAAGGTGCATTGTTCAATACCACTCATTGTTACAACAACAATAATGAACAAACATTATCACTATTAGATTGTGTACAAAACTTGTTTACACAAACAATACAAAACACTGATTATTACTATTGTTCCATAATATATATAGCCTATGTCCAGTCCACTGAACACTTTCCTAGAACTGCTGCAGCTTGTGGAAAACTCTTTGAAACATTGGGTATATGCAAAGTGGGCACTTGACACTCTCACACAATAAAAACAAGTGTCTCTTCTTGTTTGTGGGCGTTATATGGTAGGTCGCATACAAAACACTACTCTCCAGCACTTTTCTTAAAGCAGTAGGTAGGAGGCTGTTGTATAGGGTAGTGATCACCAGGCCTCAAGAGATGGCGTGTGTTGGTATTTCGTGGGGTGCTGGTCTATTGCAGGTATGATGTTGCTCCTTGGTACTTGGCAATTATTTGTCTGATGATGAACAAACAAAATTCACATTATTTTGTTTGTTGTTGGTCTAACTTGTACCGTGGACCCTCGGACCTTCGATACTAATCCGTTCCTGAGAGCTATAGATGTCGAAAAATATCGAAAGTCGAATTAATTTTCCACATTAAGAAATAATGGAAAATCAATTAATCCGTGCAAGGGACACCAAAAATTATGAAAAATAAAATTTTTACCACAATGAAATTTTAAGTTTAATGCAATAGACTAATTACATAACACAAAAAATAGAATAATTGACACTTACCTTTAATGAAGGATCTGGTGATGATTGATGGGATTGGAGGTGGGGAGTGTGTGGAATGGTGTTAGTGTTAAGAAGGGGATCCCTTCCATTAGGATTGAGGCAGCAAGTAGATGCGTCCTTTTTCGGGGTTACTTTCCTACTTCTTTTAATGCACTTGGACCAGCTTTGAGAGTCATGGACTTTCTGTCGCACAACACATGGTCCATAGATGGTCTCGACCTCTCATTCCTTAATGACTTTCCTAAAGTGGTTCACAACAATGTCATCGTCAGGTTGCCAATACGGCTTGCGTAAGCTGTGTCAGGTGATTTCATCAAAAAAGGTTTGCACTTAGCCACTTGCACACATTTCCTTAATCTTTGCACCTTTTTTTTTCAAGTAGTATCTTCTTCCAATTTCTCAATCCCTCCTCCGAAGAGTTGCCTCAGGTCTGGGCCTTTGCTGTTGAAGATGATTCTAGCAGCTCATCAGTGAATAGTTGTCATTGTCCTCCTGCCACCAACTCTTCCACATCTCTCCCACTAACTCCAACCCAAGGACTTCCCCAATGCAACTATGGATTCCTCAACTGGCATAGGAATCTCGGGGTTAGCCTAAAACCCTTCAAATCCCTTTTGTCTACACATTCTGGCCACAGTTTTTTCCAAGCAGAGTTCAAGGTCCTCTTAGTCACTTCCTCCCAAGCCTTACCTATAAGGTTTACACAATTGAGGATATTAAAGTGATCCTTCCAAAACTCTTTTAGAGTCAGTTGAGTTTCTGTGGTCACTACAAAGCACTTTTGAAACATAGATTTTGTGTACAGTTTCTTTAAGTTGGAAATGGGCTGCAGGAGAGGAGTGGTATTAGGAGGCAAAAACTTGACCTTAATGAAGCTCATGTCCCCAGAAAGTCGCTCTGCCAAGTCTGTAGGATGACCAGGGGCATTGTCTAATACCAGGAGGCACTTAAGGTCTAATTTCTTTTCAATTAGGTAATTTTTCACATTGGGGGCAAATGCATGGTGTAACCAGTCATAGAAAAAGTCCCTAGTGACCCATGCTTTACTGTTTGCCCTCCACAGCACACACAAATTAGCCTTGAGGATATTCTTTTGCCTGAACACTCTGGGAGTTTCTGAGTGATACACCAATAAAGGCCTCACTTTGCAATCACCACTAGCATTGGCACACATCAGAAGAGGTAAGCCTGTCTTTCATAGGCTTATGTCCTGGGGGTGCCTTTTCCTTTTGAGTAAAAGTAGTCCTGCTTGGCAATTTCTTTCAAAACAGGCTTTTCGTCACAATTAAACACTTGTTCAGGTTTCAATCTTCAGCCCTATGTCTCCTTTAATTCATGCACATAAATTTTTTGGCCGCTTTTTGGTCCGAACTGGCAGCCTCACCATGCCTTACCACACTGTGTATGCCACTACGATTCTTAAATCTTTCAAACCAACCTTTGCTGGCCTTAAATTCACTCACATCACCGCTAGTTGCAGGCAATTTCTTTACCAAATCATCATGCAACTGCCTAGCCTTTTCACAAATGATCGCTTGAGAGATGCTATCTCCTGCTATCTGTTTTTAATTTATCCACACCAATAACAGTCTCTCAACATCTTCTAACACTAGCGATCTCTGTTTCGAAAACAAAGTTGCACCTTTTGCAGCAACAGCTTCCTTGATTGCCGTTTTCCTGCTCACTATAGTCAAGATGGTTGATTGGTTGATTGGACCTGGCCAGCTCTGACACACGCACTCCACTTTCGTACTTTGCAATTAACTCTTTCTTCACTTCAATAGACATTCGCGCCTTTTTTCTCGAAGGCTTGGCACTATAAGCTTTCTTGGGGCCCATGGTTACTTATTTTGCAGAAACAAGCACCAAAAACAGTGATAATATGGAATGTACCGAATGTATCCTTAGATGTGCGCACACTGGCTGGCTTGTAAACACTGGCACACTCGGGGCAGTTCAGGCCACACGTGGACACGTCTCGTACGAATGTCGGGATTTCCATTGAATGCCGAGGCGAAATTTTTGCGTTAAAATGCACCGAATATCGGATTTGTCGAATGTCGATGCCATCGAATGTCGGGGGTCCACTGTATATGTTATAAGCATTTAGCATGAAAATATCAAGATGATGAAAAAAAAGTTTTATATACCACTTATAAATCTTGCGTACACAATCAGCAAACCCAATCTGCATGTCACATTTGTCCACTAAGTGCATATTGAGGTTGTAGTCCATGACAGCTGCAGGTTTTAGAATGGGTTCATTGGTCTCTCTATTGTGCCTGCCAGTGTGTGCCATTTCGTATCGGTGAACTGATGTCAACAATGTGACATCACGTTTGTCATGCCACCAAAAATGCCATGTGTCTTGGGTCACAAAGGCCTGCACCTCACCTCGGAGTGCCAGTGTCGAACCTTGGCATATGTTTACGATTACCACGCACTGTGCCACACACGTCTGTCAGGTTCACTAGCAAAAAACCACTGAGTATGGGGCTTGTGTACCAGTTTATCAGTATATAATATATACCCCTTACTAAGATATGGTTCCATCATTGTTCTAACCACATCACCAGAGATACCCAATAACTTCCTGGTATCTCTCAATGTATTACTGCCAGTGTACACAATATCCAAAACGAGACCACTTCTGCAATCACACAATACAAATAACTTTATACCAAAGCATTTCCTCTTGCTTGGTATGTATTGCTCGAGAGTCTTCCTTTGAATAAAATCAAAGACTCATCAATAACAAGCTTCCTGAAGGGATAAAAATACATGCAACACTTGTTTCAGGTACATAAACACATTTCTGATCTTATATAACCTGTTGCTTCTGTCAGGCCTCGTTTTGTCTGAAAAGTGTAACATACGTAACAGTATCAGAAAAGGATTCACACCTATAATGTCACTAAAACCTGGGGTTGAAATCAGGCGTTCTGTTGCCCAGTATGTGGTGACAGAGTGCTTATACACGTGTGGCATAAGCATTATTGTGGCAAAAAAATGTACATCTCTGCCACAGTTGTGTCCTTCCACTGGTGTAGCCGTGATCTTGGCAAGAGAATTGTATTTGCCATGGTGTACTCATAGTATGTGTTGGTTTCCCTGACAATAATGTCCATCAGGGGTTCATCAAAGAATAACTGAAAGCATTCCAGTTCAGTAGCATTGTTCCCAAGTGTACACGATGGCCATATTCCACTTTGTGTTTCATCAAAGTCACGGGGACTGAGAACAAACTCGTCACCTTCCTGCGAATCCCAGATGCGGTCTGCTGGTGGGTTCTGGATACTGAAACGTAGTTGTGGTTGTGCAGGTTGTGGGAGTGTGGGGTTGGGTGAGGCTGATTGTAGTTGTGCAGTCAGCAGCGTCGGTAGTAGCGTGGCCTGCTGCTGGTGCCACACGACTCTTGCCACCATCACTATCGCCACCACCACCTGCTGCCTCACTCACATCATTCATACCCATCGTAACAATACCGTCATCTTCACTATCAGGTCGGGGTGTAGGGCCACGGGATGTGCTCCGAGATTTACTCCTTCCCCTTGGAACAGCATATGACACTATCAGACCGCATGCTATGTCATACTGCCGCTTCACTGGGGAATATTCACCCTCACTGTCACAACTAGAACTGCTTTCAATAGCTTTGAAATCACTATCACTATCACTTTCACTGCTCACATCTGAGCCTTGTACATGGGCAAATAGTTTTCTCTCTTGTCCTGGTACAGGTGAACGTGAACGAGCCGGCCCAGCACCAAAGGTGGAAGGTCGTGGGTCATCTGGGTTTTCATCACTTATTACGTTATCCTCTGCACTGTTTTAAGTCAAAATCAGCTTGAAAACCCTGGAATTCACTTTCACTGACACTTTTATCACTGTTAGAGCTATCACATGGGAACAAAAGACCTCCAATCCGCCGAGGAGTGAGGTACTACTTACTGTGGGGCATGGTGAAAATGAACTACCAAGATGGCATTACCACAATGCACCACTGAGTCCCAGATTTTTTTCACAGGGTGCACACCCACCACTTAGACCCATTCTATCTCATGTAGGCCTACCAACTTTCTCCCGCGTGATTTGAAGCAGCTAGAATTTACGCATATAAATACGTCAGAGAATTCGGCAGAGAATTCGTAGTTTGGAAGTTAGGAGGAGGTGCGGGATTACCAAAACTGTTGTCCAGAGGGCTGAGGAAGGGTTGTTGAGGTGGTTCGGACATGTAGAGAGAATGGAGCGAAACAGAATGACTTCAAGAGTGTATCAGTCTGTAGTGGAAGGAAGGCGGGGTAGGGGTCGGCCTAGGAAGGGTTGGAGGGAGGGGGTAAAGGAGGTTTTGTGTGCGAGGGGCTTGGACTTCCAGCAGGCATGCGTGAGGTGTTTGATAGGAGTGAATGGAGACAAATGGTTTTTAATACTTGACGTTTCTGTTGGAGTGTGAGCAAAGTAACATTTATGAAGGGATTCAGGGAAACCGGCAGGCCGGACTTGAGTCCTGGAGATGGGAAGTACAGTGCCTGCACTCTGAAGGAGGGGTGTTAATGTTGCAGTTTAAAAACTGTAGTGTAAAGCACGCTTCTGGCAAGACAGTGATGGAGTGAATGATGGTGAAAGTTTCTTTTTCGGGCCACCCTGCCTTGGTGGGAATCGGCCAGTGTGATAAAAAAAAAAAAAAAAAAAAAAAAAAACGTCAGAAACAGTGGCACGTATGATGTATATATACGATCGAAACAGTCAAAGGGTTAGAGACCACAACAATTTATCCACCACATCTTCTAGAAAAATGACAGGATGGATAATGAGAACCTTTAAAACTAGGGACCCCAAGCCCATGATGATTCTCTTCAAATCGCTTGTTCTCTCTAGGCTGGAATACTGCTGTACACTAACTGCCCCCTTCAGGGCAGGTGAAATTGCCAACTCTAGAGAGTGTACAAAGAAATTTCATGGCATACATAAGTATGATACAGCACCTAAATTACTGGAAATGGTTAAAGTCCCTTGAGTTGTACTCCCTGGAATGCAGGTGAGAGATCTATGATAATATATACTAGGAAAATCCTAGTGCAGCGGTATTCATTGCGCGGCTTGCGATGACTCAATTCACGGCTCTCGAAAAATATAAAATTAATTAATAAAAAAATATATAGAAAAATAATTTTTCAAGTAAGATGCATATTTTCATGAGGTGAGATGGAAGACGAAGTCACAGTAAGAGATAACATTCTAACATCCCTACCCTAGTTGTACAGAAATCATACGTGTCCACTACGGGAAACTGATCAGGGACACGTCTAGCTCTAGGCATCAGTGGTCTCACTGAATCAGTTGAGTTCAAGCTTTCGGGGGAGACTGGACGTATTTCATTACTCTTGGAGATTTGTGTTTGAAAATAGGCAACAGATATTTGAGACTGCGGCAATATATATGAAAGTAACGACTTAACTGTTGCTGCTTGTGGAAGCTAGCTGCGATGGGCTAGTTTTACTTGAAAACAAAGTGCAGTCAAGTAGTGTCCGTTATGATGGATCGATTTGTGGTTAAACAAAAACGCAATAGTGATGAACAGCCATCCCAGACCCGACCAGTAGAAAAGGAGCATTAAGTAAGTTTGGCCTTTATTTTGCTATTAATAACAAGATATGCAGGCTAATATTACCATGTCTAATTTTTCTAATTTACTATATTGCACTAGCAGCTCAGTACTACTTAATTTAGTTGAGTTATGCTAACTTGCAGTAGCTGCGGCCCTCTCAATCAATGTGTTTAACCGAAGTGGCTCTCTTGCAAAAATTAGTGAATAACACTGTCCTAGTGGGATTAGTACTAAACTTGCACACAAAAATCACTCCTATGAAAGCAAGAGACTCTGCAGGAGAGGCAATGTTTCCCCAATGAAAAGCAAGGGTTCCATGAGTACACAGAGACAACACAATAAGTGTTAGGGGCCCAAGACTGTTCAAATGCTTCCCAGTATACATAAGGGGGATTACCAATAGACCCCTGGCTGTCTTTAAGAAGGCAATGGACAGGCACCTAAAGTCAATACCTGACCAGCCGGGCTGTGGTTCGTACGTCAGTTTGGGTGTGATCAGACCCTGATCCACCATGAGGCCTGGTCTCAGACCGGGCCGAGGGGGCGATGATCCCCGAAACCTTGTCCAGGTATACCTAGGTAGTAGATTGGTAGACAGCAACCGCCCAGGGAGGTACTGCCGTCCTGCTAAGTGAGTATAAAACGGAAACCTGTAATTATTTGACATGATGTTAGGCTTGCTAGTGACATATCCTCTGCCTCCAGCCTTCTTTTTGTTGCAATATTCACCAGCCATACTTCACACCCATATAAGAATAAGTACCACTATACTCTAATATATTGTCCTCTTTGCTTCCATGGATAATGTTCTTTGTCTCCACAGACTCCTCAGTGCTCCACTCCTGTCTTGTTCTTCCATTACATATGATCACTGTTTCCTGGTCTTTCTTTTTTCTTCCCAGCTTGTGTTTGCTTAAGCATTCTTAAAAGATTTCTACATATTTCACTGGTATCTTTATTCTCCATGCCAGCAATTGGTAATAAATATACATGTACTTTATTGATGAGGGTATCAAACAAGAGAAATTTTAAATGCATACTGATATGTTTGTTCTAGTTTTTTTTAACTGAAGACTGATAGCCAAGGCTATACTTTTAATAAAAAATTTCCCAAAATGAACAATACATAAAAAGAACACAGAATCAATTCTATGATTCACCTTGTCTTTCATAGACCCATCCACCAACACATCCACTCCCAAATACCTGAGCATGTTCACTCCTTCCATACTCCCTCCCTCCCTCCAATCTGATATCCAATTTGTCTTTACTTAACCCACTGGATACCCTCATCACTGTACTCTTATCTATGTTCACTTTCAACCTCGTTCCTTTACACACCCTCCCAAACTTGTCTGTCCACTAACCTTCGCAACTTCTCTTCAGAATCTCCCAAAAGCACAGTATCAGCAAAAAGTAACTGTCAACTCAATTTATTCATCCTCTTTGTTATCCTATCCTTCTCTATCCTCTTGACATGTCCAAACCACATGAAGCACCCTTCAGCTCTCTGAATTGTGCCCTTGGTGGCTCCACATTGCTTTTAATTTCTACTCGGAATTATTTGCACAATGTTCACACATCTGTCTCAAACGTGAACATTTCTACTGCCTCTAGCCTCCTCATTGCTTCAGTGTTCAAAACCCATGCCTTACATCATACCCATATAGAAATGTCAGTACCACCATACCCTGGTACAATTTTTTCTCATTTTTTTTTTTTTGAGGGGGCTTCCAAAGACAAACTTTTCTTTCTGCAGATGCTTCATCACCTTTTTTCCCCATGACTATTCTAAGGTTTGCTTCATCTTTCCAAAACACATCTGTTGACATGTCCACTCCAAAGTACAGTGGACCCCCGCTTAACGATAACCTCCCAATGCGACCAATTATGTAAGTGCATTTGTACGTGTATGTTTGGGGGTCTGAAATGGACTAATCTACTTCACAATATTCCTTATGGGAACAAATTCGGTCAGTACTAGCACCTGAACATACTTCTGGAATGAAAAAATATCATTAACCGGGGGTCCACTGTATCTTAAATTTTTCAACGACCATCACATAAAACTACATCACTGAGGCCAGGGTCTTTCACACAGCTCTACGTCACAAGTTCAGCTGACTCAGTGTTAAACTGTTATTAACTAAACACTGCATTATTTAATACTGGTACTTAATTATTTAAAAATTTTAACTGTTGCACCTACATGACAATAGTTGCCATTTAAGAATCTGATACAGTATAAATGAATTTTTTCTTCATTGCAAGAAAATCATGAGACCTTTGTTTATATTTTAATGAATAATTAAGCTCATATATAAACTGTGTTGAAAATTAAAATACACCATGAACTACATACATGGAGTAATACAGGGTGATCCAAAAGTCTGGACACATAGGTGAAATCGTTTATAATAACCTTGGCAACTGAGGGGAAAAAACAAAATATTAGTAATATTTCCTGTGTCCAGATTTTTGGGTCATCTTGTATATATTTTGTCTAACTAATAATTTATAATAAACTTTTGTACACATACTGGAGTTGCCAAGAGAGCTTTTGCTTCCTTTTTGGTAAGTGGTCTAATCCAGGAGACATTTTTAGCATCCTTATTTTTCATACAGTGTGAGGTGGCATGATTTCCAGGGCTCGTAACCTCTGTCTACAAAGAAAAAAATACTTGAAACAAAAATTACATACAGAACTTTATGATCAATATAATCAATCCTCTTTTGAAATTAACTGTACAATTGCTTGGAAAGAACAGAAAAAAAAAAAATAGTACAATCATGGAAATTACTCTCTGCCATTTATGGTAAAAAGCTATGAATCTCACATCTGCAAATATTCATGGTGTGGTATCAGTTTCATCTGAGGGTCACCTCATACAGCAAAACTATGATAAGCCAAACTGCAAAATACATGGAAACTCGATAATTTCTTATTTAAATAACCAAACTTAAAAAAAAAAAGTGTGCATGTCCACCTTACTCATACCCCATTACCAAACAAGTGATTACTATGTACAGTGGAACCGTGGTTTTAGTTTGCCCTGGTTTTCGTCAAATTCGGTTTTCAATGACTTTTCGTCAAAATTTTGTCCCAGTTTTCATTCATCACCTCCGTTTTCATCTAGTTGACAATGGTCCGCCGTACCGAACGTGTCCACCCGCGCCAACACAAAGCATCCCACGCATTCTAAGTCAGTCTGGCTCTGTTTCTTGTTGGTAGAGGGTGGTAGAAGGTGGCAGTGATGGTGGTAGAAGGTGGCAGTGATGGTGGTAGAGGGTGGCAGTGATGGTGGTAGAAGGTGGCAGTGATGGTGGTAGAGGGTGGCAGTGATGGTGGTAGAGGGTGGCAGTGATGGTGGTAGAGGGTGGCAGTGATGGTGGTAGAGGGTGGCAGTGATGGTGGTAGAGGGTGGCAGTGATGGTGGTAGAGGGTGGCAGTGGTGGTAGTGATGGTGGTAGAGGGTGGCAGTGGTGGTAGTGATGGTGGTAGAGGTGGCAGTGATGGTGGTAGAGGGTGGCAGTGATGGTGGTAGAGGGTGGCAGTGATGGTGGTAGAGGGTGGCAGTGATGGTGGTAGAGGGTGGCAGTGATGGTGGTAGAGGGTAGCAGTGGTGGTAGTGATGGTGGTAGAGGGTGGCAGTGATGGTGGTAGAGGGTGGCAGTGATGGTGGTAGAGGGTGGCAGTGATGGTGGTAGAGGGTGGCAGTGATGGTGGTAGAGAGTGGCAGTGATGGTAGTAGAGAGTGGCAGTGATGGTGGTAGAGGGTGGCAGTGATGGTGGTAGAGGGTGGCAGTAATGGTGGTAGAGGGTGGCAGTAATGGTGGTAGAAGGTGGCAGTAATGGTGGGTTAGAGGGTGGCAGTGATGGTGGTGGTAGAGGGTCATAATGATGGTGGTAGAGGGTCATAATGATGGCAGTTAAAGAGGGGTGGTAGTGGTGGTGGTAGAGTAGTATATGATGGTGGAAAGAGGGTGGTAGTGTTGGTGTATGGTAGAGGGTGGTAGTGATGGTGGTAGTGAGGGTGGTAGTGAGGGTGGTAGTGATGGTGGTAGTGAGGGTGGTAGTGATGGTGGGAGTGAGGTGGTAGTGATGGTGGTAGAGGGTGGTAGTGATGGTGGTAGAGGGTGGTAGTGATGGTGGTAGTGATGGTGGTAGAGGGTGGTAGTGATGGTGGTAGAGGGTGGTAGTGATGGTGGCAGAGGGTGGTAGTGATGGTGGTAGAGGGTGGTAGAGATGGTGGTGGTGGTAGAGATTGTGGTAGAGGGTGGTAGAGATTGTGGTAGAGGGTGGCAGTGATTGTGGTAGAGATAACCTCTCCCCTCCTCGCCGTCTTCCATACGCCAACAAGAGTCTTCAGTAAAGGTAAGAGTGGTGTTAAATATTCATTTATCCATTTCATTAGTCCCTTATGCCCAAAAGTATAAAAAAATGTATTTTTTTATACTTTTGGGTGTCTGGAACGGATTACTTGGATTTACATTATTTCTTACGGGAAATATTGCTTCAGTTTTCGTCGGACTTTCTGGAACAAATTAATGACAAAAACCAAGGTTCCACTGTACAACTAGCCTCAGTCCATTTTTTATTACCATGTACAACTGGCCTTAGTCCATTTTTTTTTTTACTATGTACAACTAGCTTCAGTCCATTTTTTTTTTACTATGTACAACTAGCTTCAGTCCATTTTTTATTACTATCTACAACTAGCCTCAGTCCATTTTTATTACTATAGTGGAACCTTGGTTTTTGTACGATTCGATTTTCAACGACTTTTCTCGTTTAAATTTTATCCGTTTTTGTACATAAGCTCGGTTTTTATAGAGATGACAATGGTCCGCTGTACCAAACACGTCCGCCTGCCTGTGCCCACACTGAATGTGTGGGCCAGAATGTGTCCTCGAGAAGGATTCTGTAGGGTTTGAGGCTGACCCTGATGACCCCACGCCTACTGTAGAATCTATTGTCTTTGGGGAAGTTCATGGGATTGGATGTGAGTGGCTAGGATGTGGAAGAGTTGGTGGATGACCAAAGGGAAGGGCTAACCAATGAAGAGCTGCAGCACCTTCAACTGGAACAGCAACAGATCACAGCTGAGGAAATTGCCTCAGAGGACAAGGAAGAGAGGGGAGAATGTGTCTTCTTCAGTGATTAAGGACATGCATGCAAAGTGGAACGAGTTGCAAAGTTTTGTGGAAAAATATCACCCTAACAAAGCTGTTGAAAGCCGTGTCTGCAACATGTTCAATGCCAATGCCTTGTCCTATTTTAGGCATATCTTAGATGCCAGAAACAGACCTCTCTGGACAGATTTTTTGTTTGACTGGGGTACAGTGACTCTCAAGCTGGTCCTAGTGCCAGTAAAGGACAAAGAAGGGAAGTAACCCCAGATGGGTCCTTGATACCTGAGGTCTATGGGGGAGAGTCCTCTTCCAAACAACCACCTCTCCTCTTCCCTCTTCGCCATCTTTCATACACCAACAAGAGTCTTCAATAAAGGTAAAAGTGATGTTAAATGTTCATTTAAACATTTCATTAGTCATTTATATTTCTCTGTATGTAAAAACTATAGTTATTCTCTATAAAATGCATTTTTTATAAATATTTTTGGGTGTCTGGGGCAGATTAACCCTTTCAGGGTCCAGAGGCCCTCTCAGAGACTTGTTCTCAGGTTCCCCCAAATTTAAAAAAAAAAAAAATCTTATGAAAAGATAGAGAACGTTTTCCCGATCATAATGACACCAAAAGTATGAAATTTGATGTAAAACTTACGGAATTATGCTCTCGCGAAGTTAGCAGTCTCGACAATGTTTACGCATCGGCGATTTTGCCCACTTTGAGCCCTATTTTTGGCCAATTCCAATGTACCAGTCAACAAAAATCATAACTTTCGCTAGAACTCCATTTTTTTCTATCGAATGAGTACAAGAAACCACCAATTTACCGATTTCAACTATCCAATACAGTGGTCAGAATTTAGCAATTTTGCCAATTTCAAAAGATGCCAATTTCCAAATAGGGTCCAGAATAAACAAGAAAGACATTCCTGGCACTAAAATAACATTTCTTCTGTTCATTAGTCACGTCCCCAGGTCCCTCTTACATTCTTTTGCTTTTCATTTTGAATTTTTATTCTCACAAAAAATAGAAGATTTACTGTTATGCAGACTACTGCATTAGTGTAGAAATGGTATAAATAATATCGGCGCATTTTGAAAGAATATAGACTCACCAGTTGACGTGTATTGGACGCTTAGCATGATTTGTTTACTTTTGAACTTTGGTAAAAATCGAACATTTCTGCTACTTTGAGCTCAATTTCAAGGTACCTTTCATTGTAAAACCAGTCAAAATCAGCTCAATTTCTGTAATATGTCTTCCATTTTATACAATGAGACCAAGAAAACTAGAATACAACAATAAATACCATACGAAAATACAGTGCAAAGTTGCTGTTTTAATCCAAAAACATTGTCAAAGTTTTTTTTTTCTCATTATGCACTGTGTGCTGCAGGATTTTTTTTTATACTGTGCACACTGACCACATAGACCCATTCTTTCATATGTAGGCCTACCAGCTTTCTCTCACTAGATTTGAAGGCGCTAGAATTTATGAGTACTAGTACGTCATGGACCCTGGTGCGTAAGCCGTACTAGTACGGCCGAAACCCTAAAAGGGTTAATTGGATTTACATTATTCCTGATGGGAAATACTGCATCTGTTTTCGTTGAATTCGTTTTTTGTCAGACTTTCTGGAACGAATTAATCACGAAAACCAAGGTTCCAGTGTATGTACAACTAGCCTCAGTCCATTTTTTATTTACTATGTACAACTAGCCTCAGTCCATATTTTACTACTATGTACAACTAGCCTCAGTACATTTTGGGGGGGGGGAACCATAGCACTCCCACAGAGAGGATAACCCTTCCTCTCTCCATAAAAAAAAAAATCAATAGCCAGAAATGCAGACATCACAGTTCATTCGTTAATAAATTACAGTAGACAGCTGATTAACATGTGTTCCTTTACCACATTTTCTCCATTACACTACTGCAAAACTGCATCATATTTTTGACTAACACTCCATAAAATTTGACTATCATTATGCCACTTCTGGTGAAAAAATTTGGAGTGCTGCAAGCTGGACCACAAGATTTTTCCCTCCCTCTAGTGGGCTCCCAGGAAGCCTGCCTGAGTCAGGCCATTGTCTTTGTAGTGAAAGCCTAGCTTCCTTCCCTGCCACCCCATCCTGTCTCTTATGTCTCGGTGCTCTGTACATACGTGTCCCATACGATTCCCAGATCTGTGTGTTGTGAATCTGTTTTTGACATTTTTATTACCGTATCTTGTACCTGTGAAGCAACCATGGCACTCAAGAGGCATGCAAGTGATGCTGGAAGTGGCAAGAAAAAGTTTAAGCATTCAAGTCTTGGTGTTATGAAGAAAATAGAGTTATTAGACAAGCTTAAGAGTGGTGGTAGAAATGGTGAGAAATTGTGGCCTTAATGAAGCATCTGTTCATACACTTAAAAAGAATGAGATAAATATACAAGCTTGTGCAATGAATAACCCAGGTTGTCACTTCCTGAAAAGAATGACACAGATCACAACAGGTAAATAAGACAGAAAACTTATTGAGTGGATCAAACAAAAAACAAAGAAAGGTGCATGACAATTTCCTCTTAATTAGGGAAAAATTTGCCTTACAGTTCCATAAAATAGTGTGTGATGCAGAAGGAAGGCCTGAACAAAATGTGTGTTTAGCACTGGCTGGTTCCATTAGTTTAAGTTATGTAATAGGTTACATAATATTAAGTTTACTGATGAAAGTGCTTTATTTATTTATTTATTTATTTAGAAATTTTAGCATACAAACAGAGGTACAAAAAATACAGGTAAGAGCAGCATGCCAAAGCCACTTATATATGCTTCAGTTTATTATACAGCAGCAAGTAATTTCCCAGCTAAATTGCAGGAAATTATTTCTGAGAGTGGCCACGAGCCACAGCAAGTGTTTAATGCTGATGAGACAAGTGTGTTTTGGAAGAAAATGCCAACAAGAACTTACTTCAGTCAGCAAGAGAAAACTGCACCGGGCTTCAGGGCAGCAAAGGATTGCTTCACCTTGCTCCTTTGTGGTGCTGGATCAGGTGATTTTTAGGTTTAAGTGTTACTTACTGCTCCAAGAATCCTTGTGCTTTGAAAGGTGTAGATAAAAGCATCTTACCAGTAATTTGAAGGTCAAACCTGTCAGCATGGATGACAGGAATTATTTATTGACTGGTTTAAGCATCACTTTATTCCTGAACTCAAGCTTTACCTGAACAGCAAGAACCTTGCATTCAAGGTTCTCTTCACTCTTGGTAATTCCCGTACTCACCCAGAAGCTTTTTTGAATGTGAACCCACATGTAAAATTTATATTTTTTACCTCCAAATACAACTTTAATACAACCACTGGATCCTGGAGTTATTAAGTCATTCAAGTGTAGCTGCACACAATAAATAATGAAAAAAATAGTTGCATCAATAGACTGACTCCAACCCGGCAGTACCAAACTTCTTGAATAAATTTAACATTGCATATGTCATCAGCTATGCTAGAAGTACATGGAATGAAGTGCCCCAATCAACATTAAATGTAGGCTGGGGAAAGTTATGACCATATGTAGTTAATTCTTTCACTGATTTTCCCTTGCTTGAGAGTCAGGTGCAGGAAATAGTTCAGCTGGCAAGGAGATTAGCAGGTGATGGCCTTGAATATATGCAGGAAAATGATGTGAACGAGATTTTAGATGATCAGAGGAAATGTTGGCAGAACTTAATGCACAGCGAGAAGGGAGGCAGATAACAGGATGAACCTGAAGAAAAACAGGTAACACTGCAACAATTATGTGAGCAGTTCAATATTATTGGTAAAGTTCCAGACTTTTTCACTGAAGAGGACCCTGACAAATTTAGAAGCACTGCCCTGAAATGGTGTCTAGAGCAGCTGACGATGCCTTACCATCAGCTGTATAAAGTACAGGAGGCCCTCCACATTTGCGAGGGTTAGGGGATCAAGAACCTCGCGAATCTTGAAAATTCCCGAATGTTTGGTGCACAAATATGATGTAGGTAAATATAATACTGTACTGTAGTGTTCGCTAATGTTTTGACACGCAAATATATTGTAGGGAAATATAATAATAGTATTTACTTAGTCTAACAATACTGCTTCCTTAACCTATTGAACCAAGAACAATCATAAAACACATGAAAACATCATAAAATATTGTATATACATGTTATGGTTTAATAAACAATGAACAAACAAAACACTCGCCACTCATAAGGTTAGGTAGACGAACTCTGACGGCTTGTGATGATGACAATGATGAGGATGATAGCTAGCCATGCAGTTACTAATGACAGTTGAACGGAGGTGATTATATGGTGTAACTGCATGGCATGATGAGTCTAGTATGTGGATTCTAACTCTTCACTGCCAGCGTCACTGGTGACATTGCTAGAGTCAGAGACTGAGTGGCGGACTGGCAGGCTGCCAGTTGAGGGGGTTAGAGGGAGGGTAGCAGGGATGCGGCAGGAAGCGTTTTCCTGTACTTTTTCCCCGGCATCTGTTTGGTAAATATGATTGGGTGCTGGGCATTCGCGAATGTTCTAAGCTCCCAAAAGTGGAGGGCTAGCTGTACTGAAGGGTATGAGAGACCAGAGATGCATTACAGAATTTATCTGCACTCCAGTACTTGAAGTACCAGAACCTCTACCATCTACCTCAGCCAAAAATCAGCAACCATCCACCTCAGCCCAGTAGGGCCACAGCATCCTGCTTCACAATTGACAAATACCAGCAAAAATTTAAAGAAATATTTCTGCAGTATATGTACCCTAAAGCAATAAAAAACAGAATACATCATGACAATGAACAACAATTACATTATCATTTTTATTTTTGGAAGATTTGGAGACCTAAAAAAAAAAAAAAAAACTGTTTGGCATTTTTTGGGGTCCCAAGAATGTAACCCTATTTTTCCTGCAAGTTCTTCAGTTTGTTTAACCATCACACTGTCTAGACCCCTGATCTGAAACCTGTCTACAGTGTCCAAGAATTTTCAAATAATTTTTTATTATTTTTTCTTATGAAATGTTAGAGAATCTTTCTGAAGGTAATAAAAAAAAAAAAGTACACAATTTGATCAAAAATTGACAAAATTTAGCTTTCGCAAATTTTGCTGTGTCTGATATTTACACATTGGTGATTTTGCCCAATTTGAGTCCTATTTTATGTCAAATACGTTGTTTCAGTCTACCAAATTCTTAGCCATTTGCTAGCATGTCTTCCATTTTATCGACTGAACACAAGAAATTGCCCAATCAACTATTTCACCTATCCAATAAAGAGATCAGAAATTGGTAATTTGGCCAATTTCACACAAATTTCAAAATACATGTAACCCAAATTCAAAACAGAGTCCAGAATAAACAATGTTGGCATTCCTGGCACTAAAATAAAATTTCCTGTTAATTAGCTACATTTCCAGGCTTTACCCAAGAATTACATTTTGATTTTTATTCACACAAAAGAATAGAAGATTCACTGTTATGCAATATTGTAATAATCGTATATATAAGATCACCACATTCCTGATGCATATTTGACCCACCAGTTGATGTGTACTGGATATGTGACGTGATTTATTTCCTCTTGAACATCGGCAAAAATTGAACATTTCCAGTACAGTGGACCCCCGCATAACGATTACCTCCAATGCACCGGTGCGGCGGCAGCGCGCAAACGGATCCTACCAGCCTTCTTCTCAAAAAAAAACCCCGCTCATCAAAAACTTGTGATGGCCCAAAGTGAAAGTTCAACTACATGAACCCACGTAGACCACAACATGACCCAAGAATACTAAGAATGTAACCCAAATTTTGACAAAATTAGAAGATCTAAGGAAGACAAGAGGGGGGGGGCAGCCCGCTAACCCAAACACTGCCTCCGCTGCCAGACAATCACTTAACCCAAGCTCCCAGAAAACAAGCCTTCTCCTCCATTGCTACACAGTATCTACTTCAGTGATACTATGAAAGGATATCGCAGAAGAAAAACACCAGTAATAAAAGAATAACAGCAAGGACCTAGAACTCAACTTGTCTACCCAGCAGGACGCGGTGTATCATCAACCCCCTCACCGCCGCCACCCAGGAACAACAACAACAACAACAAACATGGCTGACTCCCCCTCCAACTCCACTCCCTTTAAAAGGGTTCACCCATGATAACTCAGGTACGATTATTCTGACAATATCAAGGACTACATCGTTGCTCTAGAAAATGAAATCAAAGATATCAAAGCAACACTCGAGCGACGAGAATCCAAGATAATCAACCTCGAGAATAAGATCCAAAACCTTGAAGAGAAGATTACATCGGGAAAATGTGACATAGAAAATACTCTAAAAGCAGCTTTTAGCCAGTCACACTGAGCAAATAACAACAATAAATATGAAGGTTGAAGAAGCAATCAAGGACTGGAATCAGAACATGCACACTCGACTAAAAGAATACCTTGATTTCCAAGACGACAAAACTGAACAAGATAAGCTGTCTGATGCAGTTTTAATAAACAGTCCACACTTCCTAGGACAAACCAAAACGTGCAAAGAAACTGCATCAGGATAAACAGAACCCCGTACAAGTCATCGTGCAAAACAATGAAATCAAAGAACACTTTGTTAGGGGCCCGGGAAAATAAACACAGTATAATGATCGACTTCATTCATACTAAAAAAAAGGGCCCAAATTTAAAACAGCAAATTCAATGAAAAAAAGGAGTGTCATAAAAGAGTGTCAAAAAAAAAACTCAAAACCTCTGTTCAGGCGAGAAAACTTTAAAGGAAAACAAAATACACCAGTGTTTTTACCGAGATGGGAAAAACTAG
>NC_069400.1:121919224-121966942 GCF_026875155.1 Cherax quadricarinatus | reverse complement strand
CCCACTTCTCACACCCCCTTTATTTTACTCCACATAATCCTTGAATTAATGCATTTAGAGTCCCTCTTTTCATGCCATAGCTTGTCCTTCAACATTGCTACTCCTTCTTTAGCTCTAACTCTATTAGAAACCCCTGACCTAATCCCATTTATTCCTCTCCACTGAAACTCACCCACCCCCTTCAGCTGTTTCACTTAAAGCCAGGACATCCAGCTTCTTCTCATTCATAACATCCACAATCTTATTTATCATTCGCACAACATCCACGCATATTCAGACTTCCCACTTTGACAATTTTCTTATTCTTTTTAGTAATTATTACAGGAAAAGGGGTTACTAGCCCATTGTTCCCGGCATTTTAGTTGACTTTTACAACACGCATGGCTTACGGAGGAAAGATTCTTATTCCACTTCCCCATGGATATAAAAGGAAAAGTAATAAGGACAAGAACTAAGATAAAAACAAAGAAAACTCAGAAGTGTGTGTATAAATAAACGTGTACATGTATGTTTAGTGTGACCTAAGTGTAAGTAGAAGTAGCAAGACGTACCTGTAATCTTGCATATTTATGAGACAGACAAACAAGACACCAGTAATCCTACCATCACGTAAAACAATTACAGGCTCTCATTTTACACTCACTTGGCAGGACGGTAGTACCTCCCCGAGTGGTTACTGTCTACCAACCTACTAGGGAGTAGGGGAGTTAGTAGACGGGGAGCTGGAGGTATTGGGTAGATGGTGAGAATATTTTGAGGAACTTTCACATATCAATGAAGAATGGGAGGCAGCAATTTCTTGCACTGACCAGGGAGGTAATACAACTTTTAAGAGTGAAAAAGAGCATGATGTGAGTGTGGGAGAGGTGCATGAGGCAACATTATGTAGAATGAAAGGGAAGTAAAGCAGCTGAAACTGACAGGATCATGAGAAAAATGTTAAAGGCATGGGGGATACAATGTTAGAGTGGTTAGTACTTTTGTTTAATAAATATATGAAGGGGGACAAAAGAGACTAAAAATTATAGACGAATTAGTTTACCGAGAATACCAGGAAAAGTGTACGGTAGGGTTATTACTGAAAGAATTAGAGGCAAGACAGAATGTAGAATTGCGGATGAGTAAGGAGGTTTCAGAGTGGGTAGGGGATGTGTAGATCAAGTGTTCACATTGAAGCATATATGTGAACAGTATTTAGACAATAGTAGGAAAATTTTCATTGCATTTATGGATTTAGAAAAGGAATATGACAGAGTAGATAAGGGAGCAGTGTGGCAGATGTGTTAAGTGTATGGAATAGTTAGTAAGTTACTAAATGCTGTAAAGAAATTTTATGAGGATAGTGAGGCTCAGGTTAAGGTGTGCAGGAGAGAGTGAGATTACTTCTCAGTAAAAGCAGGTCTTAGAAAGGGATGTGTAATGTCACCATGGTTGTTTAACATATTTATAGATGAGGTTGCAAAAGAAGTAAATACTACAGTGTTGGGGAGAGGGGTGGGATTAAATTATGGGGAATCAAAGACAAAATGGGAGTTGACAGTTACTTTATGGTGATGATACTGTGTTTCTGGGGGATTCTAAAGAAAAGTTGCAAAAGCTAGTGGACGAGTTTGGGTATGTAAAGGTAGAAAGTTGAATGTGAACATGGATAAGAATAAGGTGATGAGGGTATCAAACTATTTAGATAAAGAAAAATTGGATATCACATTGGAGGGAGTATGGAAGAAGTGAAGGTTTTCAGATATTTGGGAGCTGACTTGTCAGCGGATGGGTTTATGAAGGATGAGGTTAACCAGAGAACTGATGAAGGAAAAAAGGCGAGTGGTGTGTCGAGATATCTGTGGGGACAAAAAAAGTTATCCATGGAGGCAGAGAAGGGAGAGTATAGTGGTACCAACATTTATATGGGTGTGAAGCATTGTTGTAAATGCTGCAGTGAGGAGGCGGCTGGATTCAGTGGTGATGTCTTGCCTAAGAGCAATGTGTGGTGTAAATATTATGCAGAGAATTCGTAGTGTGAAAATTAGGTGGTGTGGAGTTACTAAAAGCATTAGTCAGAGGGCTGAAGAGGGACTGTAGAGGTGGTTTGGTCATTTTGAGAGAATGGAACAATGCAGAATGACTTGAAGAGCATATAAATCTGTAGGGAAGGAAGGCAGGGTAGGGGTCATCCCCGAATAAGTTGGAGGGAGGGGGTAAAGGTTTTGTGTGCGAGGGACTTGGACTTCCAGCAAGCGTGCGTGATCGTGTTAGATATGAGTGAATAGAGACGAATGGTTTTTGGGACCTGATGAGCTGTTGGAGTGTGAACAGGGTAATATTTTGTGAAGGGATTCAGGGAAACTGGTAAGCCATATTCGAGTCCTGGAAATGGGATGTACAATGCCTGCACTTCAAAGGAGGAGTTTGGGATATTGGCAGTTTGAAGGGACATCTAAACTGTCGTTGTCTGAGCACCTCTGCAAAGACAGTGATTATGTATGAGTGATGGTGAAAGTGTTGAATAATGAAAGTATTTTCTTTCTTTTTGGGTCACCCTGCCTTGGTGGGAAATGGTAGTGTTAAAAAAAAGAAAAAAGAAACGAGTAAGTCGTTTTTGTGATACTTCCACACCCTGTTTGCTACTAGGGAAACTAGTGGTGGAACAACAGCCCCTGATTTCATTGTTTACTTATGCTAGTTAAGCGTACTAGTACACTGGACAGTCGTCACTTGTGTAGTTAACCATGATTCAATATGTGAACCCACCTACCCTTAGATTTTTTCATATGTACGAATAGATTGTTGTGATGAGGTCAAAACTGTTGACAGGTGGCAGAATTGTGTGTATTAGTACATTGGACAGTTGTCAGTTGTGTACTAGTAGGTTGGACACAGTTTAACCCTTTGACTGTTTACGATGTATAAATACGTCTTATGAGCCAGTGTTTCTGACGTATTTATACGCACAAATTCTAGCGGCTTCAAATCAAGCAGGAAAGGCCTGGTAGGCCTACATGAGAGAGAATGGGTCTCAGTGGTCGGTGTGCACCCTGTGAAAAAATCTGGGACCCAGCGGTGCATTGTGGGAACGCCATCTTGTTAGTCCATTTTCACCATGCCTCTCGGTAAGAAGTTCCTCACTCCTCGGCGGATTGGAGGTCTTTTGTTCCCAAGTGATAGCTCTAACAGCGATGAAAATGTCAGTGACAGTGATTCCAGGGTTTTGAAGTGAGTGTTCCCGGAAAAAAAGTGCCCAGGATAACGTAATTAGTGATGAAAAACCCAGTGACCCAAACCTTCCACCTCTGGTGCTGGGCTGGCTTGCTCCGTTCCGTTCGCCTGTACCAGGACGAAAGAGGAAATATTTGGTCGTGTACAACACCCAGATGTTAGCAGTGAATGTGAAGTGATAGTGATTTCAAGGTCATGAAAGCAGTTCTAGTGACAGTGAGGGTGAATATTCCCCAGTGAAGCGGCAGTATATACGACGTAGCATGCGGTCTGGTAGTGTTTCATATGTTGTTCCAAGGGGAAGGAGAAACTCTGGGAGCACATCCCGTGGCCCTACACCATGACCTGATAGTGAGATGACGATATTGTAACGAGGGTATGAATGATTTTGAGTGAGGGAGCAGGCAGTGGTGGTGATAGTGAGGGTGGCACGGCCCATGTGGCACCATCAGCGGGCCACGCTACTACCCACGCTGTTGACTCTGCACAACAACCAGCCTCACCCGACCCCACACTCCCACAACCTGCACAACCACAACCACGGTACAATATCCAGACCCCACCAGCAGACCGCATCTGAGATTGGCAGGACGGTGACGGTTTGTTCCAGTCCCCATGACTTTGATGAAAACACAAAATGGAATAAAGCCATCATGTCCACTTGGGAACAATGCCAATAAAACGGGGACTGCTTTGAGTTATCTTCGATGAACCCCTGATGGACATCATTGTCAGGGAAACAAACACATACTGTGATTACAACCCTGGCAAATACAATTCTCTCACCAAAATCACGGCTACACAAGGGGGAAGGAGACAACTGTGGCAGAGATGTAACCCGTTTTTTGCCACAATAATGCTTATGCCACATGTGTAAAAAGCACACTGTCACCACATACTGGGCAAACAGAACGCCCTTATTTCAACTCCAGGTTTTAGTGACATTTTAGGTGTCAATCGTTTCCTGATACTGTTACGTATGTTACACTTTTCAGACAAAACCAGGCCTGACAGAAGCGACAGGTTATATAAGATATGTGTTTATGTACCTGAAACAAAAGTGGGTGCAGGGATTTTTATCCCTTCGGAAACTTTTATTGATGAGTCCTTGATTTTATTCAAAGGAAGACTCTCATTCAAGCAATATATACCAAGCAAGGAGGAAACGCTTTGGTAAAAAGCTATTTGTACTGTGTGATTGCGAAGTGGTCTAGTTTTGGATATCATTGTGTACACTGGCAGTAATACTTTGAGAGATACCATGAAGTTATTGGTTATCTCTGGTGATGTGGTTCGAACAATGATTGAACCATATCTTGGTAAGGGGCATATGTTATTTACTGATAAATGGTACACAAGCCCCTTACTCAGTGATTTCTTGCGAGTGAACTTGACAGACGTGTGCGGCACAGTGCGTCGTAATCGTAAACTTATGCCAAGGTTTGGCGCTGGCACTCGCAGAGGTGAGGTGCAAGCCTTTGCTGCCAATGACATCATGGCATTTTTTGGTTTGGGATGACAAACGTGATGTCACATTGTTGACATCAGTTCACCGAAAAAAAATGGTAAAACAGTGGCAGGCCCCAACAGAGAGACAAAGAACCCATTCTAAAGCCTGCACTGTCATGGACTACAACCTCAATATGCGCTAGTGGACAAATATGACATGCAGATTGGGTTTGCAGACTGTGTACGCAAGAGTTATAAGTGGTATATAAAACTTTTTCCATCTTGTTCATATCTCTATGCTATATGCTTATAACATATACAAGTTGAAGACCAACAAAACACCAAAATGGTGAATTTTTACTTGTCAGTAATCAGACAAAAAAATTGCAAAAATACCAAGGAGCAACACCTGCAATAGACCAGCGCCCACGAAATTACCAACACACGTCATCTCGTTTCAGGCCTGGTGATCACTACCCCATACAACTGCCTCCTACTACTGCCAAGAAAAATGCTCAAAGAGGTGTTATGTATGTACACATACCACAAAACGCCCACAAACACGCAGAGACACTCGTTTTATGTGTGAGGAGTGTCAAGTGCCCCTCGCATATACCATGTTTCAAAGAGTTCCACAAGCTGCAGCAGTTTTTAGGAATGTGTTTTTGTGACTGTACATATGTATATATATATATATTATGGAACAATACTAATAAACATTGTTTTGTATTGTTTGTTTGTGAAAAACCAAGTGTATAACAAACAAATGTGAAAAAGTTTGTTCTTTATTGTTTTGTAAATAATGGTTATATTTGAACAAGCCCCTTTTACATTGGTCTCACAGGCCACTAAGTTACCGGGAACAGAAAAAATATTGAAAAATGCAAAAAAACCTTTGAATTAGAGTAAATAAAAAAATTTACCGGGTGGGTGGAGTTGCCGCTGTTGCCGACGCACGTCACTTTCTGCAAACTTGCGGTCATATTCGGTAAGTACTGATGGCAAAAAAAAATTTTTTAGGTTTAAAACATCAAAAAAATATTCCTAACATTTTCTAAAAAAAAATTAATTTTTTTTTGAATATTTGGGCATAGAATGACAGTTTCATGGGGGGGCCTAAAAGTCAAAGGGTTAAAGGATAAATATTTTTTGAAGTTTGAGGTTCAAAACTACACCCCAGGTTTGATGCTTCTAACCTTGAGGGCCCAAAAATTTTAAAAAAATTTTTTTTTTTTCTTAAAAAGGTAGGAACATTTTAAAGGGAAATGATAAAAAGTGCGAAATTGATGGAAATTGACGAAATTCACTATCACAAATTTTACTGTGTCGAAATGTTTAGCACGGGGGTTTTGCCCCCTTGACCCCTATTTTAGGCAATTACTTATTCATTTCAACCAAATTTTGCTATTTCCTAGTATTACTTTTTTTATCGATTGAGCACAAAATGCCCAAACCAGTATTTCAAAAAATATTCGAAACGGGTAATTTGGCCAATTTCACAAATTTCAAATTTTCCCAATTTCAAAATAGGGTCCAGAATAAACACTCAGGCTTTCCCCTGGCCACTTAAAAATAACATTCCCTTTATTTATTATTTACTTTTCCCAGGCTTTAAAAGATGAATTTCCCTTTTTTGTTTTTTTGTTTACATAAAGAATTTTTATTCACGCCAAAAAATATAGATTTATGTTATGCAATATTGTAATAATTGTATAAAATTCAGCGCTTTCGTAAAACGTTATTAGCCCCCCCGTTGACGTGTTTTGGAGCGTGACTTGTTTATCTTGATCAAAAACTGAATATTTCTGACTTTAGCTCAATTTCAAGTATTTTCAGTACTAAAACCAAACTAAATTATCTTTTTTTTCTGTAAAAATTCTTCCATTCATTTAAAGTGACAAGAAACGCCAAAAATTTAAAATACACAGCAAAGTTTACGTTTTAATCCAAAATTTGGTCTCATTTTTTTTTTTAAATTTTTCACGTGTGCTGCAGGATTTGTTTTATTTGGTGACACTTACCCCAGAGATGCATTTCTCATATTAGGCCCAAATTTACCCCTCCCTTATTGAGTGAGCTAGTCATGATGTAGAACACGGCTTGGAATCAAAGGGGAAAGACCCCAAGGAGCCCAGGTTTTAACCTTAAAAAAGCCAAAAAATAGAATTACATTGCACGCATTGCGCTCCAAAATGTCAAAGTTTTATTTTCATTCCTTCAAATTTTTGGGACAATAGGCTTGGTTGCCTGGTGAAAATTTTTTTTTATTTTAATCAAAAAGAAGCATAAGCCACAAGGGTAACAGCGTGCGGGGGAGGAAGGAAGCGAGGGCATCGGGGGCAAAAGGGAGATGGTGAGTAATGGTTACGGATAAAAAGTGGGGCAGTGGATGGTTTTAAAGGGTAAAGGGGAGGGAGAGAGCTAGAAAGGGTGAGGGGGTGCGTAAGGTATCATCACGAGTTTGGGAGTAAATCAGTCGTTATCAAGAATCAATAGAGGGGTCAGGATTAAAGGAGGGTCCTCAGCAAGAAGGGAAGGTAAAGAGGTAGTAAACGAAGACGACGTTTGGGGTAAATTTGCGGGGTCGTTGATAGAGGGGGGGCCTAAAAAGAATGGGCTAATCGTACGGAACTTGACAGCTCACAGAGAGGAACAGGGTGCCTCTCATGAGATACCCATGAATAAGCGAGTTGGTCAATGCGAAAGGGGGAGGGTGGTTCCCAAACCCCTGCACTGATGACAGAAGCGGTCGAACCTATGCTCGGTTTAATAGAAAGAAGTTTGTTCCAAGCGAGTTGACCAACGTTTTGCCAATGGGTGTGAAGGTGGGTAGCTATTGCAGCAAAATAGTCCAGAAATGGAACACCTCTATAGGAAATTGGTAGGTCATGTACTGCTGACCGCGCAGCAGCGTCTGCCTGTTCATTGCCCTGTACGTCGACATGACCTGGGACCCAACAAAAAACATCTTTATGCTTGGTAGAGATATGGCGTAGCCAAAGTTGGATACGGAGAACTAGGGGGTGAGATGTATCAAATTTTCGTATAGCCTGTAGAGCACTAAGGGAGTCTGAGACTACCACAAATGATGACACAGGCATAGATGTGATACGAGTAAGTGCTGCAAGAATGGCATACAATTCAGCAGTAAAAATGCTAGCCAAAGATAGTAAATGCCCCCGCACGACGCTGTCCGGAAACACTACTGCGAATCCGACGCCATCTGAAGACTTAGAGCCATCTGTGTACACAGCGATGGCATGAGAATGAGAGTGGAAGTGATCAAGAAAAAGAGAGCGGGAAGCCACCGTAGGCAGTTGGGCTTTCGAGCAAGGGAGTGAGAAAGAAGACCCGAACAGCTGGAACTTCCCAGGGGGGGTAGGGAAAAGTGAGATGCTACATGAACATATAAAGGTGGTAACAAGGGAAGACAAGAGTGAATGTAAGCGAAGAGAAAAGGGACGGAGCAAACAGGGGCGGCGAACAAATAAAGAATGTCTACTAATATCAGTGACCATTTTATAAATGGAAGGATTGTGGAGATCGTGAGAGCGTACACAGTAGCGAAGGCAATGGGCATCATGGCGATCAGACAAGGATAGAACATTCGCTTCTGCATAGAGGCTCTCAACAGGGGAAGAGCGAAAAGCACCACGGCATAAACGTAATCCTTGGTGATGGATGGGGTTAAGGCTAGAGAGAGTAGCAGGAGAGGCCGCTGAATAAATCTGGTCACCATAATCGAGTTTCAATAAAACGAGGGCCGAATGTAGGCGAAGCAGAGTTCGACGATCAGCTCCCCAGGAAAGATGAGCAAGGGTTTTAAGAAGGTTTAGCCGGCTGTGATAAGTTGCCTTCAGAGAGGTAATATGAGGTTTCCAGGATAACCTACTGTCAAAGAGAAGGCCTAGAAACCTGACTGTATCACGTTCGGGGATACGGGAGCCATAGATACAAAGGATGATCGGAGATGACAGAGCGTCTAGTGAAAGTAATTTGGCGAGTTTTGGTACTGGAAAATTTAAACCCAGTCGTGGTGGCCCAAGTGGAAACACGGTCAACTGCATGCTGGAGAGAAACTGCAATGAGATGACAGTCAGTGCCTGCACAAGCAATAGCGAAGTCATCAACATAGAGTGATGACCAAATATTGGGTGGAAGAACAGAGGCCAAATCATTCATAGCAAGGAGAAAAAGTGATGTGCTCAGAACACATCCCTGAGGGACACTTTCAGCTTGGACGAAATCCGGGGAAAGCACATTATTGACTCGAACATCGCTATTGGGCCGTGCGGACGTGCTGCGCAGTAGCTCCTGATTGAGTTGGCTTTTGTGCAGTGTTGACGTGTACTTAGCTCTGTGAAGACCTGTTTGCGCGCTCTCTACGAAGTGAAGCAAGATGCCCTCCATCGAGCAACTTTACCAACAGCTTAAGGAAGAATTGAGGATAGCGAAGTTGGAGATTCGGCGACTGACCAAGGAAAACAAGAAGATTCGTAGTAGTCCTGTTTTGAGTCTTCAGGTCAAGAAGGGAAACTGGTCAGTGGCTAGACAGCAGAGAACGAAGTTGATGATCAAGAAGACGAATGGAAAGATAGAAACGATGAAGAAGAGACTGCCGTGGAAACTGTTGTGGAAACATCTAATACATTCTCAGTGCTACCCGACGAATGAGAGTCGACTACTGGGAACATCACGACGAACGACACCAAGGAAGGTAAGAATATTGTTGTTGTTGGGGATAGCCAAGTTAGGTATATGGAGAGGGCGTTCTGCTTGAAGGACAGGAGTAGGAAGACAGAGAGGTCTGCTTCTGGGGCTGGGATGGAGGTATTGTTAGCCGTTGGATGACATCATGAGAGGTAATGGGAGCAATCCTATTATCTGTCTCGAGTGGATGCAACGATGTTGGCAGTGTAGGGTGAAGACCTGATTAGCAGGTAAGTGTCAGCAATAGAAATAATTAGGAGTATGGTGAGAACCTGTCATATGTGGTATTTGCAAGGAGAGGAGTGGAAATGCATGGTTGTCAGGGCAATTGGTGTTAATTGATGGATCGGACAAATACTGTAAGGAAAATGCGGTAACATTCATTGGACAAATGAGGACCTCTTCTATGGCAGAAATGACATGTATGCCAGGGAATGGGGTTCACTTATTAGGTTGGGGTGGTAAGCACTGCAACTGCAGTGGAGGGAGCAGTTAGGACTTAAAAAACTAGGGAATAGTTAGTGGTAGGGTTTTGGCAGGAAACAGTGAAGTCACAGTGTAGTAATATACGAGTTATAGGGGAACTAGTAATAAGCAGAATGAGGTAGTAGTGAAAAGCCGGGACTTTGGGTGATAAGGACAGTATTTGGTTCAGTAGGAAAACAGAAAGGGAGGAAGGGTAAAAGAGAAGGTGGAGTCTTTAATGTTTATTAAGCAAATTGCCGTAGTTGCTAGGAATAAGATGGACGAGTTGAGATTAGTTGTTTAGTGCGTGTTACATTGATGGTAATTGCCCTTAACTAAGACGTGGTTTTTTTTTTAATTAAAAAAGTTGGGACAATGCCTGCGGAATGTTCATATTCAGGGTTTTTTAAATGTTCAAGTACAGTGGACCCGGTTAACGAATTTAATCGTCATGAGGGCTCATCTTATGCGAAATAATCGTTATGCGAATGAATTTTCCCCATAAGAAATAAGGAAATAAAATTTACTAGTGCAAGGACGCCCATAAGTATGAAAAAAAATGTTTTTTACCACATGAAATGTTATTTTAAATACACAAACTGAGGAAAAAAAAAAAAGGGGGGGGGAAAAATGCGATGCACAATTAAATGACACTTACTTTTATTGAAGATCTGGGATGATTGATGGAGATGGGAGGTGGGGAGTGAGTGTGTTGTGTTTAGAGGGGAATCCCCTTCCATTAGGATTGAGGTGTAAGTCCTTTTGGGGTTACTTCCCTTCTTCTTTTTTAATGTCCCTAGGGCCAGCTCAGAGTCACTGGTCTTTCTTTCGCACATGATATTTCTGTCCTAGTGGCCTGTACATCTGTTCCTTAGACTTGCCTAAAGTGTTTCACAAATTGTCAGTGTAATAATTCACCAGCACGGCTGCAATAGCTGTGTGGGGGTGATTTTTCATCCTTGAAGGTTTGCACTTCAAGCCACTTTGCACAATTTCCTTAATCTTTGAAGTAGGCACTTCTCAATTTCTCGCTCCCCTCCTCCGAAGCAATTTCTCAGGTGTGGGCCTCTTGCTTTGTTGAAGTGATCTAGCAGCTCATCAGTGGTTAGTTTCTTCATTGTCTCCTCCACAAATCTATCCACATCCTCCCCACTAACTCCAACCAAGGACTTCCCATGCCACAATGGATTCTCAACTGGCACCACAGGATTCTCAGGGTTAGCCTCAAACCTTCAAAACTCCCTTTTGTTTACACATTTCTGGCCACAGTTTCTTCAAGCAGAGTTCAAAGTCCTCTTTGTCATTCCTCCCCAAGCTCTTACCTATAAGGTTTACACAAATTGGGATATTAAAGTGAGCTCTCCAAATCTCTTTAGAGTCAGTTGAGTTTTGAGGACATTACAAAGCAACCTTTCAAACAGAGGCTTTTGTGTACAGTTTCTTGATGTTGGAAATAACTGTGGTCATTGGGTGCAGGAGAGGTGGTATTAGGAGGCAAAAACTTACACTAAATGAGCTTCATGTCCCCAATAAAGTCGCTCTGGCCCATCTGTAGGATGACCGGGGCATTTGGTTCTAACACCAGGAGCAGTAAGTTCTAGTCTTATTCTCAGTTAGGTAATTTTTCAAATTGGGGGCAAATGGGCATGGTGTTAACCAGTTATAGAAAAATTCCCTAGTGACCCATGCCTTACTGTTTCCCTCCACAGCAACTCCACAAATTATCCTTGAGGAATTTTCTTTTGCTGAACGCTCTGGGAGTCGTGCAGAGTGATATACACTAATAAAGGCTTCATGTTGCAATCAACCTCGTGCATTGGCACACATCACCAAGTAAGCTGTCTTCATAGGCTTATGTCCTGGGGTGCTTTTCCTCTGGAGTAAATTAGGTCTCTGTGGCATTTTCTTTCCAGAAACAGGCGCCTGTTTTCATCACAATTAAACATCTTGTTCAGGTTCAGTCCTTCAGTTTCTATGACTCCTTTTGGAATTCCTGCAATATTTTTCAGCGCTTTGTGGTCCGCACTGGCAGCTCACATGCCTTATCACACTATGTATGCCACTCGCTTCTTAAATCTCTCAAAACAACTTTGTGGCCTTAAATTCACTACATCATCACTAGTTGCAGGCATTTTTTTAATAAATCGTATGCAACTTCCTAGCCTTTTCACTATGATGCTTGAGAGACGTACTCTGCATTGTTTTTTCATTTATCCAACACCACAATAAGAGTCTCTCAACATCTTCATCAATTGGATCTTTGTTCGAAAAACACCGTTGAACTGTGGCATGAACAGTTCCTTGTTGGCTTTCTGGTTGCCCAATACGTAGCGATGGTTGCTGATTGGGGTTTCTTGTAAGCTTGACTAGGTCGGCTATACGCACCCACTTCATATTATCAAATGATCTCTATCTTCATTCTATAGTAATTCTTACCCTTTGTGGTGTAGGTTTGCACTAGAAGCTTTTTGGGGGCCCATGGTCACTTATTGTCCAGAAACGCACCGTAAAATACTGTAATAATACGGAATATATCCGGTTTATGCTTGGAGTTACCGCGGAGGCTTGGCTGATACAATGGGACCGGAGCGGCACATGTGAGGCTGGTGAGGGACATTGGAGCGTCTCGGACGAAAATGGTATGGGGGTTTTAATCGGTATGCGGGGAAAAAATTTTGCGATAAAATGTAATCGTTATGCGAAATAATCGCCTATGCGATGCCATCGTTATGCCGGGGGTGGGGTCCACTGTAGATATAAGTTTAGGAAGGGGGGTGGGGGCATATGGCATTTTGTATATCGAGTTCGCCTTGAATGTTGCATTAATAAAACGGGTATTAAGTCTGAAGTAACACTACTTAGTTGTTTGGATAGAATTAGAATTTTCAGAGGGGCATGAAATGATTTTTAGGTGTGCTATACATCCCCAAACTTAGTAGGGACCAAGGGAGACTACTATGGGAGAAATTGTAAGGCACAAGGCACGATAATGTAGTAAGTTTATGAGACTTTAACTTTTGTCATTATTGATGGAATTTTTGACTGGGAATATAGAATCAAGATCTTAGAAGTAGTTCAGGATTGTTTTTTTAAGCAGTTTGTGACAGAACCTAAAGGGGAAAAACAAAGTGGCTTAGTTATGGAAACAATGATATCCTTGTTAATATTGAGAAATTTCAGAGGATGGGTGCTAGCGACCAAAATCAATTACATTTTGATGAATGGAAGTACGATGTAGCGATAACTCAGTAACAGTCCCAGATTTTTGCATAGCAGATTACGAAGAGCTTAGAGAACATTATCCATCTGTTGAATTGGGGTTAACGAGAGTGAGATATCAATATGACAGTTTTCTGAACACTATACATGCTGCTCAAAGAACGTTTTTCCCAATTTTAAAGAATTTAGATCAATAGAAATGACCAAGGTATGATAATAGGCTCAATATCTACTAGGGCATAAGAAAGAATTTATAGGCATATCAAAGAGGGTGAGGGTCATCAGTATGAATCAGTATATTGACATTAAGAGGGACATTAAAAAGGGGTTAAGAAAAGCTAAAAGGGATATGAAAATAAAGTTGCTAGGATTTAAAATAACCCAAAAAGTTTTTTCCAGGTCTATAGAAACAAAAGTTAGAGAATAAGGATAGGTCCCTGTAAAAATAAACTCCGGGCATTTCTGGACAAAGAGAACGAAAATGTGCTCGATTTTTAATAATTATTTTCTCTGTTTTTACACAGCAGGTCACTAACAATATTTCAGTAAATATTTTTATAGGGGCTAGAAGAAGATAAATTTTGGAACATCACAGTACTTGAACTGGTTGTGAAGCAGCTAGAAGGATGAAGCAAAATAAGTGCGGGCGGGTTGATGAGGTTTTTTAAGGGTTCTTATGGAATGCAAAATGGAATCTGTGAACCATTAATTAATATTTTTTATTTATCTCTTCAAAAGTGTAGTGTTGTTATGTGGAAGATGGTAATGTAATTTCCTATTTTTAAAAAGGGGACAGTGTTACCGTCTCAAATTACCGCCAAATAAGCTTGACCTCAATTGTAGGCAAACAAAATTACTTGACTGAGATTATAAGAAGCCAATCGATAAGCATTAGCTTGATTATATATCAGATGGAATTCACAAGAGGGCGGTCTTGTTAACTATTTATTAACTTTCTTCAGTAAGCTTTATTGCGGTGATGACACAATAAAGAATTTGATATCATTTACTTAGATCTTAGTAAGGCTTTTGATAGAGTTCGCACCATAGACTGTTTAAAGAAAGTGGCCAGCTATGGTATTGGGGGAAAGTGCTTCTCGTGGGATCGGTCCATGGCCTCCACTGACAGGCAGCAGAGTGAATAGAGTCCATAAATGGAGGTTAAATCCGAGTGGGGATCTGTAACAGTGGCGTTCACAGGGAAATCAGTCTTGGGCCGTTGTTGTTTATAATATAATATCAATGATCTTGATGAGGGAATTACTTGTGATATCGAGCAAATTCGCGGATGGCACAAAGATTGGTAGGATAATTGAATCAAACGTAATGTTATGGACTTAGGGGATTTAACAAACTCTATTTGTCAGAAAAGTGGAGATGCAGTTCATTGTAGATAAACGCAAGGTTCTGAAGTTGGGAGGCCTACCCTTGTACTTATATGTTAAATGATGTTGACTTAGCAATACAGATAGCACTAAGGATTGGGGGTTATGGTGAAGCAGGCAACCTTAAACCAAGACGCAATTGGCCTAAGCGTACGTTTAAGGCAATAGATTTACTGGGATTTATATAAGAAGTGTAAGCAAACAGAAGTCCAGAGGTCTACTGCAGGATTTATACTTCATTAGTAATGCCTCACCTAGATTATGAGCTCAGTTTGGTTCATATTACAGAATGGGACATTAAATTCGTTAGAAACATTCGCGTAGGATGACTAAAATTAATACATAGCATTAGAAATCTCTTATGAAGAAAGATTTGAAGATTTAAGTTACATTCACTTGTTAGACGAAGAATGAGGGGAGTACCTGATCAAAGTGTTAAGTGGAAGATAGGTATTAACAAAGGGGAATATTAATAAATGTCTTGAGGATGTCTCTCCAAGAGAAACACACACTTAATGGATTTAATTAGATAAGTTAGATTTAGAAAAGGAAATAGGAATTATTGGTTTGGAAATTGGGTAGTTGTTGAGTGGAAGAGTCTACTGTTGGGTTGAGGCTGGGACTTTGGGTAGTTTCAAATTTAGGTTGGATAAGTACATGAGTGGGAGGGGTTGGATTTGAGTGGGACTTTCACATCAGAGCTTATTTCTTGGGTGGCATTGAAAACTGGGTTGGGCAAATGTTTTGTTAGTGGGATGAATTGTAAAGGACCTGCCTCATATGGGCCAACAGGCCTCCTGCAGTGTTCCTCCTTTCTTATGTTCTTATGTTAAAAAGTTCTTAAGGAAGGACGGTAGATTGCCTCGGAGGCCTAAGGAGTGGGCTTGGGCTAAATTACTATACCTCCAAGTTGTGTCATATGCTTTCTCAAGATCAAAAAATATGGCAATAACTGAGTGATTATTCACAAAGGCATTACGAACATATGTATCCAAGCGTAGTAAGGGGTCTAAGGTAGAACGGCCCTTACGAAAGCCATATTGACTAGCGGAGAGACTGTTGCGTGTCTCTAAATACCACATTAAACGTAAATTTACCAGACATTCCATCACTTTGCAAACTGCACTAGTAAGAGCGATGGGACGATTTGGGAGGCATCATGTCCTGTAGTACCCGGTTTGCGGAAAGGGAGAACAATGGCAGATTTCCATAGCTGGGGAAGAACTCCTTGTGCCCAAATAAGATTGAAGAGGTGTAAGAGGACTACAAGGGCTGACTGATGTAAATGTTGTAACATACGAATATGAATGCCGTCAGGCCCAGCTGCCGATGATCGGCAAGCTGAGAGTGTTGCCTCCAGTTCCTGAAGTGTAAAAGGCACATTATACTGTTCTTCTCTGAGAGAAGAAGAGTCCAAGGGTACTAACTCTGATAGACTTTAAGGAAAGAAACGAGGGGCATAGATGGAGCCCCCAGGAAATACGGACCAGATGAGTGCCAATTTCAATGGCAACGTCAAGAGGGTTTGCTACATGAATACCGGCGACCTGTAGAACAGGAGCCAGGTCAGGAGAGTATTTACCACTCAATTTCCTCACTTTTTTCCAGACTGCACTCATAGAGGAAGCCGAGGTGATGGTGGAAACAGTCTCGCCAGCAAATGCGTTTAGCATCACGGATGACACGGCGAGCGATCGCACGCTTCTGCTTAAAATCAAGAAGTCTCTCATTGGTTCTATTGTATCGGTACCTGCCCCATGCAGCGTGTTTCAAACGTGCTGCACGAGCACAAGCAGGAGACCACCAAGGCACGCACTTCTGAGAATGCCTGCCTGAGGTTTGGGGTATAGAATGAGAAGCTGCGGTATAAACTGACGTCGAGAAGAGGTGTAGGAGCTCATCAATGGAGGATGAAGAAGGAACCTCACTAAAAGCAGTGAGTTGCGAGTAAAGGTCCCAATTTGCCTGATCAAATTGCCAGCGAGGGCTACGGAAAGGTGGTGAATATGAAGGAGAAGTAAGAATGATTGGAAAATGATCGCTGTCATGTAAGTCCGGTAGAACAGACCAGGTGAAGTCTAGTGAAGTGGAGGAAGAGCAGACTGATAGATCGATGCAAGATAGAGTATGAGTACGAGGATCAAAATGGGTGGGAGTACCCTTATTTAAAACATGGAGGGGGCAAGAAAAGCCTCTAACTGGATGCCACGTGAGTCACAATGAGACCCCCCCCCCCCAGAGGAAATGGTGGGCGTTAAAATCACCAAGTAACAGAAGTGGTGGTGGTAAGGATGAAACTAGAAAGGCAAAATCTGGGATAGAAAATGCTCGAGAAGGAGAGAGATATAAAGAACATATTGTAAATCACTTATTCAAGTGGATACGGGCTGCAGTGTAATGCAGCGAGGTGTGGACAAATAGTTGACAGTACGGAATATCATTGCGCAGAAGAAGGGCACTTTCATTAAAGGTCCCATCTGAGAAAGGATCCAAAGAATACAATAAATTATAGCCTGAGATAGGTTGGAAAACAGCTGAGTGTAATTTTGGTTCTTGTAAGCAAGCACCAACAGGGGAAAACCTGGAAAGCAACATCTGAAGCTCACCCCGATTACCGGAGGCCACGGATATTCCACTGTAAATAGGCCATGATTGGCAATGAAGAAAATACCAGGAATCCGTAGGGAAGGGCACCTACGGACTAGAGGGGTTAGAAAAGTCAACGTGTGGTGGCAATGGAAGACGTTCAAGCAGGGAAGGAACGAAGCGTTGCGAAGAATGGAGTTGTGAAGATGGAGGAGAGGGAAGAGAAGGAACAGGTGGTGAATCAGTGTCCAATGAAGGTTTAGTCTCTGCATTATATTCTGAAATGGCTTCAAGTGTTTCTGAATTCAAAGATGTATGGGAGACCATATTGGAGGTAGAAGGAGGAGGGTGAGTAAAGATTGGGACAGTAATGGACTGTACCAAAGTAGAGGGGGACGAAAGAGTGTAGGGGACTGGAGATGAAGTGTGGGGGGGACAGAAGAGGCAGAAACCTGGGAGGTGGCAGAAGTGGGAGAAACTTCGGAGGGGACAGGGGTGGAAGGCATAGTACGAGGAGGAGGGCGAACCTCCACACTTGTAATAGAGCCAGTGAGAGGGGAAGAACTAGGCACAGAGACTGGAAAGGTAAAGTGTGGAGGTGGAAGAAGGGAAGGAAGGGGCAAAGAAGATTTGAGCAATGTGGATTTTTTGGACTTCCAAGAAGTAGAGGGGTGATTGGTATAAGGTGTCGTACGAGGTCTTGTCGATACTGGGGCTTGTGAGGAAGGACGCGAAGATGTGAGAACAGACTGAGTTGTAGTCGGGACGTCAGAGCCAAGGACAGCAAAAGGATTAGATGCCGGAGTGGCTATGGGAGGGGTAACAACAGAGGAGGCTGCAGAAGATGGGACCCCAGATGTGGGGGGATGTTTTGAAACATGAGTATAAGAAACACAGGGTAGTCTTCCTTGGAGGCGGCGATGAGTAACTGCCATAGCATAAGGGACACCATCTGCCTCTTTGAGGCAACGGATTTCACGCTCATTTAAGTAGACCTGGCAACGGCGGGAGTACGAAGGGTGAGCTTCATTACAATTAAGGCAAGATGGAGGTTGACTGCAAGATGTATTAGAATGGTCGTCGGCACCACAGACTGGGCATTCGGCTATAGATCTGCAATATTTCGCTGGGTGACCAAAACGCCAGCAATTTCTACACTGTTGCGGTGTAGGGATCACCTTTCGAACTTGTAACCGATGTCCCGTGACATAAACAGAGGACGGGAGTTCTCAGCTGTCGAAAGTTAATCGAGCCACATTGCAAGGGTAAGGTCTCCGCCCACGGGCAGGAAGGACATAAGTGTCGACTTTGAGGATTGGGAGATCCTGGAGTTCCAGCTGTTCAAGAATGTCATTGCCACATGACTGGAAATTCTGTTGGACTATGGTATGGGGCAGAATGACAGTACCACTACAAGAATTGAGAGAAAGATGTTTTTCAATAGTGATAGGAGTAGTATCGATATGCGAAAGGAGAGAAAGATCATGAGCTTGGGTAGCATTCTGGACAGTGACGATGCGCGTACCGCTCTTGAGAGCATGAAATGAAATATCTCTACCAACATGACGCAGGAGCGCTTTGCCAATACTATGGTCAGAAAGGTAGGCAGAAGAAGAAGTCGGTCTTAAAGTAAAGAATTTAGTCCATTGTGTGGTCCGAAACTGAGCGTGGAGAGGGAGTGCATGACGTGTCGGTCTTTTCCGAGTAGAATGGGAAGGTAACGAAGGAACATCATCAGGAGATTGGCGTTGGCGTTTAGGAGTAGGACCGGAGTTGGTCCGTCGTGAAATGGGCTGGCGATTCGAAAATTGCTGTACCGTAGAGGGAGAGGCCGGAAGCATAGTTCAAGCGGAGCGGAGGTCAGACAAATCGAAGGAGTCAGTCGAAGCCCCGGTACCTGAAGCGGGTGAGGAAATAGCACCAGCAAGAGGTACAGGGGCATCAGGAGTGTCCAAAGAGTGGTCTAAAAACAAGGCAGGGTCAGAATGGGGTGTGGTATCAAGAAGGGGCCCGGGAGTAGTGGGTTCATGGATTGGGTTCTCCATGGTTAGGTTACTCCTTTGCTTTTTGTTTTTAAGAAAAAAAAAAAGAAAGAAGAAAATAAAAATAAAAAAAAAATAATAAAAAAAGGGGGGAGCAGGGAGGAATAGTTCCCAGGAGGAATGAAAGGGCTGGAAATTTCCCTCCGCCCCCAAGAGGACCTCAGCACCGCTAGTAGCGCAGATGCCGGATATCCGCCACAAAGCATACCTCCTCCTGCCACCACCCCCGGAATCCGAAAGGTGGCTTCCAGAGATACACCCGTTGCCCGAAAGACACCCAAGGCTACACTCCGGGATACCGGAGAGGGATAGGGACATCCCCAGGCCATCCAGATTCCACGGCAAACTACGCCACTGCCAAGAACCTCAATGGAATGGGATGGACCCCAGTATTCTTTCCCCAACCTAGGAACTAGCGTGCCTGTGGGAAAAATCCCAAAGGCCAAAAAGAGGAAGGGTAAAAGGGAGGGGTGGGGAGGAGGAGGAGGAAAGGAAAAAGGGGAGGATGGGATAGGGAAGGGGGGATTGGGGGGTAATTAGGTTCGGTCTGAGGAAGGAGACCGACAGGTCTAATTCCTCAGACCAAGAGCCTCTTCACCACAACAAGGAGCCCCCCTTGAAGAGGTAGATGTGAAAGAATGGGTCTGTGCACTCAGTGTGCACACTATTAAAAAAAAAAATCTGGGGGCACTTCGTACCCTGTGGGAGCACCAGTTCAATTGCGCGCCAGCTAGAGCAAATAGCATGGCAAACACCAGGGTTTCACTGATGCCATGTTGCATTAACACTCCTATTTTAAGAGGAAAATAAAAATAGGTTAGATAAATACACAAGTGAGTGGGTGGGTGTGAGTTAGACCTGACTAGCTTGTGCTATTAGGTCTGATGTCATTCTCCTTCCTTCAATGGATGTGACCTGACTAGGTGGGTCGTTGGTCTTAGCCGGGAGGGGAGGGTGACATGTACCTGTCTTGCATGGGCCAGTAGGCCTGTTGCAGTGTTCCTTCTTTCTTATATTCTTTTGTATTCTATCTGTCTACATCTCTGTCTACACCTCTATCTGTCTACACCTCTATCTGTCTACATCTCTATATCTCTATCTATCTATCTATATCTCTGTCTCACATGCACACAAAAGTACAGGGGGAGGAGGAGGAGGTGGGGGGAGGTGAGGGAGGAGGAGAGGGAGGGGGAGGAGGAGAGGGAGGGGGAGGAGGAGAGGGAGGGGGAGGAGGAGAGGGAGGGGGAGGAGGAGAGGGAGGGGGAGGAGGAGGGGAGGGGGAGGAGAGGGAGAGGAGGAGAGGGAGGAGGAGGAGAGGGAGGAGGAGGAGAGGGAGGAGGAGGAGAGGGAGGAGGAGAGGGAGGAGGAGAGGGAGGGGGAGGAGGAGGGGGAGGAGGAGGAGGGGAGGAGGAGGAGGAAGGGGGGGGAGAGGAGGAGGGGAGGAGTGGAAGGGGAGAGGGGGGGGGGGAGGAAAGAGGGAAGAGGAGGAGGAAGAGGAGGGGGAGGAGGAAAGAAGAAAAGGAGGAAAAGTGGAGAGGAGGAGAGGAGGAAAAGTGGAGAGGAGAGGAGGAAAAGGAGAAGAGGAGGTGAGGAAAAGTGGAGGAGGGGAGGAAAAGTGGAGAGGAGGAGGGGAGGAAAAGTGGAGAGGAGGAGGGAGGAAAAGTGAAAGAAGGAAAGGAGGAAAAAGCAGAAAGAAGGAAAGGGAAAAGAAGGAAAGGAGAAAGGAAAAAGGAGAGAGGAAAATTGGAAAGAAGGAAAGGAGGAAAAGTGGAAAGAAGGAAAGGAGAAAAAGTGGAAAGGAGGAAAAAAGGAAGAGAAAAAAAAAGAAAGGAGGAATGATGGGGGAGGGAGAGGGGGCGGGAGAGAGGTAGAGACTAACCAAGTTTTCTACCACAAATTTTTTATGTATTGGTGTACTAGTCACTAGTTTGTCACAAATTTTTGGGTAGCTGTGACAATGACTGTGATGACCATAGTCGTGATGTCTTGCATGATGACGATGGTGATGGTGCTTATGTTTATTATAGTGATGGAGATGAGTTGGATCGCTTGAAGGAAGAGGACTAATTCCACTTATTGCCGTCCAGTTGCTGGAGGAGCTGCCCACACTGGTGCCAGTAAGGTTTATTTCAGGTTTTAGAGGCTTGATGTTTTTATTACTTGGGGAGCTTCCACATTCTCCACTGGAGGTCACTTCTGAAAGCTAATCATAAAATAAATGATATACTGTACATTACTTAGACTGACATGATACATTACTATTCACACCACAACCAAAGCACCAAATAAGGCAGATATTTTTATGTACCTACAAGCTCTGCAGCCAAGATAATTTTTTGAGGAAGAGTGCAACATTCGAAAAGGTATCCTCCATCAACACTTTGACCTCACTGACCCGAGCATTCTCCTGACTACATTTATGTATATATGCCTGTTATCCATCCCTATATAAATATATATGCTTGTTATCCATCCCTATGTACTGATTGAAGCCTGTACTACAGACAAAAATTCATGAAGTTCCTATTTGCAACCTGTGTCTACCTCTCCAAATTCTGACTGTTTGAACACAGGTTGTTGGCCCTGAATTCAGTTTGAGTAACAGTAACCTGCCTTCACAGCGCACATTCCCACAGCTAAACGTATCTACTGTAACAAATGTGGTATTAGGGTTTATAACATGCTAATTTTACTAAAGCATTACATACCTTATAAGTATCAATTAAGCAGCAAAAATATGGCAAGTGAAAACAATGTAAATTGAATCTTCATCAATAGATAGCCATGTTGTACAGTAAAGATTGCTAACTAATTTTAAAAATACTACTTTGTATATGACAAATGGTAAACTGCATTAGAAATCTATGCCATAAACTGATCTACATTATGAAATAACTGATTTATCTTTGGCATTTACATGCTTAGAAGAAAAATGTACCAAGAGGACCTTGGGTAGCTTTAAGAAGAGATTGGACAAATATATGAGTGGGAGGGGCTGGGTTTGATTGGTGTCATTGGGCACGGGAGTTATTTCTTGGGTAGCTCTAGGTAGAGGTCGTTTTGATAAGGACCTGCTTTGCCTAGGCCAGTAGGCCTTCTGCAGTGTTCTTCCATTCTTATGTTCTTACTTTTAGGTGAAAGGGGCAACAGGTGTAAGGAAACATGCCCTATTTCTCCATCTGACTAAGCTGTGAATCCAGATCCTTCAGTAGTCAGATGAAAACACTACTACTGAGCCACAAGCTGCACAAAAAAAATATAATTGAACATCAAAATGGTATACAATACCGACAGGTTGTTAGGTAAGACACATATGCAACAGTTAGACAACTTTATTCCGAAACGTTTCGCCTACACAGTAGGCTTCTTCAGTCGAATACAGAAAATAGGCAGGAACAGTAGAGATGTGAAGACGATGTAATCAGTCCATCACCCTTGTAGTCGTAGAATTTGAGGTTGTCAGTCCCTCGGCCTGGAGAAGTTCAGTTCCATAGTCAGGAACTATCTGAAGATCAAGCGACAGTGCGGAGACTTAAATACTGTCGGAAGGAGAGGTGCAGAGTAGTAGTAGTAGTAGTGAGAATGTAACCACTGAAAGGTCATGTCCCTCTCAGATCCAACACTTCTCACTTGAAAAGCTTGTCCAAGGTGTTTTCTGTACCAAGATACCATGTGTTGCAGTGTCTGACAAGATGAACATCAAAATGGTATACAATACCGACAGGTTGTTAGGTAAGACTATGGAACTGAACTTCTCCAGGCCGAGGGACTGACAACCTCAAATTCTACGACTACAAGGGTGATGGACTGATTACATCGTCTTCACATCTCTACTGTTCCTGCCTATTTTCTGTATTCGACTGAAGAAGCCTACTGTGTAGGCGAAACGTTTCAGAATAAAGTTGTCTAACTGTTGCATATGTGTCTTACCTAACAAAAATATAATTGACCTTCTATAACAGAGAGGATGCCACAATATAACCATCAGTAACCATCCATTGTTAGGTAAGACACATAGGCAACAGTTAGGTATCTTTATTTCGAAACGTTTCGCCTACACAGTAGGCTTCTTCAGTCGAGTACAGAAAAGTTGATAGAAGCAGAAGATACTTGAAGACGATGTAATCAGTCCATCACCCTTAAAGTTTTGAGGTGGTCAGTCCCTCAGTCTGGAGAAAAGCATTGTTCCGTTGTCTGAAACAATATTGTTTCAGACAACGGAACAATGCTTTTCTCCAGACTGAGGGACTGACCACCTCAAAACTTTAAGGGTGATGGACTGATTACATCGTCTTCAAGTATCTTCTGCTTCTATCAACTTTTCTGTACTCGACTGAAGAAGCCTACTGTGTAGGCGAAACGTTTCGAAATAAAGATACCTAACTGTTGCCTATGTGTCTTACCTAACAATCTGTCGGTATTTTATACCATTTTAATATTCAGTAACCATCCATAATAATGCATCTACATTTTAGCCCCTAAAAGGGAAATTTATATATATATAAATACTTTATCTGTCATATAATAGATCTGACAACCAAAAAGAGGCAGTGGTAAGAATAAATGGGAAAGTGCTGGAACCCATGGATGAGGTTGATATCCTCGAGGGTGAAATTTGATTCTAAACTGACTATGAAGAACCATGTAGTAAATCTAGCAGATAAGGCAGCCAGGAAGCTAAAAACACTTAGATGTATCTCACATCTGCTTGAAAATAGAGACTAAGACTTTACAAGGCACAAGGGCACTCACTTGTGCCTTGTATTGTGAGTATGCTCCACTTTCTTGGACTGCCTGCCTACAAGTCTCATCCACGACTGCCTGACAGAATAGACAGGAGGGCAAAGCAACTCATGTCTCATCTGAACCTGGCTTGGACATATTGGTCATTTCAGCAGAGCCTTCAACACCGGAGCGATATAGGTGGCCTTACTGTTAGGTGCAAGGCCGACATTGTCAAGGTACCATGTCTGGCTCCACTTCATGTACATTGATAAGACAGCTTCTATCCCACAAGACAGCCAGCAAACAGCAACTATACTCTGGCTGTACTCTTCTCAATATCACTTCATTTGAGATCATTCATTCCTAGGACTGAAGTCTGGACCATGTTTGTACAGCATAATGACACTGACAAAATAATCAGGTGACCAAATGCAATAGGTGGCCTACAGATGGCTCCAACTTCATCTTATGAATATGTATGTCTCAAAACAATAAAATGATTTTAAAATGAGCTGAGGTAGGTAACAGCTCCTAGCTTGTAGAAAAAGGTAGAAACTCTATCCTAACCCTGTAAAGAGAGAAGCTGATATCCTCGGGGTGAAATTTGACTCCAAGCTGACTATGAAGAACCACATTGTAAATCTTGTAAACAAGGCAGCCAGGAAGCTTACAGCACTTTGACGTATCTCGCATCTGCTTGACAGTAAGGGTTGCACAATTCTGTATCAGGCACAAGTACGCTCACACCTTCAGTATGCTCCACTTTCTTGGTTTGCTTGCCCCCCCCCCCTCTCATCTGTAACTGCTTGACATAGTAGAGAACAAAGCAAGATGTGTCATCTCTTGCCTGGACCTGTTGAGAAATGGTTTACCAGCTAAGGTTAAAGATTAAATATAGGGGTTACTTAGCTAATAAGACAGCTATCGCCCACACAGCCGCCCCTGCAGGCGAGGTCTTGAGAAACTGTCTTATCCACTTCACAACGGGCTGTAATAGAGTATTATGTCCACGTCTTCCATAGTCTAGGAATACGCACATTGGTACACTATGTTCCACAAGGTTTGTCTTTATTGTTCACAATCTTATCACTAAAAAAGCTGATCACACTTCTCTGTAAGTGTTTATCGTGTTTTGTGAGACACTTTGTTCACACTAACGCACGGATCAGTGTTCTTTGTTGGTTATCCTGGTGTCAGTGTGACTCCCAGTAGGGTGAAAAGTAATCTGACCTCACAGCCTATGCTGCTGCAGTGCCCCTAGAACATAAAGGAAAAGCTGACCTAGTACTTTTTGCTTCCTTGCCAAACTTCCTCCATGAAGCAAAGCAGAATGCTTGATTCTTGCTGTCTTAAGCATAGACAACAATGTACACTATCTTTACCATGGTAATAAAGTGGGAGCAGGATTTTCCTTAATTGTCCTGCTAAGGTAAGAGATGGACTGTCTCTTACTAAACTACACTTTGCAACACTGGACTCTTGCAAGGAGCGGCGGTCGCTTGACCATGTCACATACTTGTACTGCATCTGGGATCAATCACTTGCTGTAGCAGTAATCAAGATGTTTGCCCCTTCTGAGAGGGCTGGGCCTCTCAGGGCTGAAAGGGGCTGATACCCCCCCTCCTGGAGAAAATTTCTCCACAGGACCCATCCTGGATAGATCTGTCATTTCAGCAGAGCCTTCAACACAGGATGGATGTGGGTGGCCTTACTGTTATGCATAAGGATAACATTGTCAAAATACCACACTTGGCTCCACTTCGAGGACAGCGAGAAGCAAGCTTCTATACCACAAGACAGGCAGAAAGTGGCAACTTCAATCTGGCTGTGACCTCCAGAACATCACTTCATCTGAGATCATTCATCCCCAAGATGACTCATATGTTTCATAACAATAAAAATGCTTTCAAATGAGCTGATGTAGGTAACAGCTCTTAGCTTGTCAATAAAGTTAGGAATCCTTAACTTGTAAATGGCTTGTCAATAAAGCTAGGGATCCATAACCCTTTGACTGTCGCAACCCCAAATCCTGAAGTGTCTCCTGGTGTCAAAAAATTTTTGGAAAAAAAAAAAAAAAAAAAATATATTTTTTGTAATGATATAATAGAGAATCTTTTCTGTTTCTCTATCCGTATCAGCGATATATACGCATCAGTGATGTCGCCGACTTTGAGCTCTATTTTCGGCCAATTCCATTGTTTCAGTCTACCAAACTCATAGCTATTTCTTTAGAACTCCATTTTTTCTATCAATTAAGTACAAGAAACTGCCCATTTACCAATTTCAACTACCCAATAAAGTGGTCAGAAATTGGCAATTTGGCCAATTTCACGCAAATTAAATAAGATGCCAATTTCAAAATATGGTCCAGAATGAACACTGCAGACATTCCTGGCACTAAAATAACATTTTCTCTGTTCATCAGTCATGCCTCCAGGCCCCTCTTATATTACTCTTGCTTTCTATTTTGATTTTTTATTCACACAAAAAATAGAAGATTTACTGTTATGCAGACTACTGCATTATTGTAAAAATGGTATAAATAATATCAGTGCACTAGTGAAAGAATGTTACACTCCCCAGTTGACGTGTATTGGACGTGTGGTGTGATTTGCTTACTCTTGAACATTTCAGCTACTTTGAGCTCAATTTCAAAGTCGTTTTCATCATGAAATTTATAAAAATCATCTCTATTTCTGTAATATGTTTTTCATTCTATCAAATGAGACCAAGAAAATGAGAATACAGTGGTCCCTCAATAATCGTCCAGCTCAATAGTCGTCCTTTTCAGAAATCGTTGCGTTATTCTCGTCCAAACATTGGCTCGCAAATGGTCGGTTTACTTGCTAATCATCCTTCGTCCGGGACACGTACCCACGCTCTGAGCCACCTCAGCCTCTCTTCCCAGCCAGTGTGCCATTGTTAACCAGTGAGCGACGGTCCCCTCACTTGTTCATATGAAATATTTCATAATAATCAATTCGTTTTAGTGCTTGCAACTGCTAAATAAGTCACCTTGGCTCCAAAGAAAGCTTCTAGTGCCAGCCCTTTGGTAAAGAATGTGAGAAACACACATAATTTATGAAAAAGTTTGTAGAAAAATACAAAGGTGGTGGTGGTAGAGTGGAAGCAGTTGTGATAGTGGTTGATGGTGGTAGAGGGTGGTAGTGATGATGGTAGAAGGTAGTAGTGATGGTGGTAACAGTTGTAATAGTAGTAGAAGGTAGTAGTGATGGTGGGAGCAATTGTAATAGTGGTAGAAGGTGGAAGTGATGGTGGTAGCAGTTGTAATAGTGAGACACTTATGCAACATATGGGTAAGGAGAGGAGGAGTTTGAGGTAATCAGTCCCTCAGCCTGGAGTCGATGTGTTCAGTCCATCAATCATTCTACAAGATTGATGGACTGAACACATCGACTCTAGGCTGAGGGACTGATTACCTCAAACTCCTCCTCTCCTTACACCTTTCTACTTTGTACTGGACTTATGAAGCCACTGTGTGGCGAAACGTTTTCTGAATAAAGATTCCCATATGTTGCATAAGTGTCTCAATCTTCAACTTGTCGGTTTTTCAAACAATTCATCACAGTTGTAATAGAGGTAGAAGGTGGTAGTGATAGTGGTAGAGGGTGCCTTCTTTAGTGATTCAGCGATTCTACCAACTCCTCCAATGTTGTTGGAGTTATATAGGGCTACAGAAAACACCACTGCCTCAGCTGCTGCTTCACCACCATTATGGACGGCTTACTCTCAGTGGCCCTTACATACCCAACAACACAACACCTCTCGTGACATACGTAATGACTTATTCTATTCATTCTAGAGCATATTCCATGTTTCTATATTATTAATATTGTTTATTATGTCATATTAGTTGAATTGTGATAGATAAATAAGCCGTAGAGTTGATATTAGTGTCATATTCTCCAACAATAAACTTGCCATCCCTCCCTCACACAAACAAGTCTTCAATAAGAACATAAGAAATGAGGAACACTGCAATAAGCCTGTTGGCCCATACTAGGCCAGTCCTTCACAAATCCAACCCACTAACAGAACAAATGCTACCCAAGCAATAAGCTCAGGTGCAAGTCCAACTCAAATCCAACCTCTCTCACTCCTGTATTTATCCAACCTAATTTTGAAACTACCCAATATTTTAGCTTTGATCACCCTACTAGGCAGACCGTTCCACTCATCAACTACCCCTATTACCAATGTTCATTTATACATTTTATTAGTGCTTTATATTTACTTGGCATTCTTTTCTGCATGTAAATCTATATTTATGCTAGGGAAGTGACCCCTGAAGTAACCTAGAGTCCTTATGGAGGAGGATTCCCCTTCCAAACAATAACCTCTCTTCCTTCTCTCCTCCTCCCTGTCTTCCATTCATCAACAACAGCCTTCAATAAAGGTAACTGTCATGTTGAATGTTCATTCTTTTGTGCATGTAAATCTATCTTTTAGGTAAAAAAAAATTGTTGTTGATACTTCAGGGTGTCTGGAACGAATTAAATGGATTTACATTATTTCTTATGGGGAAAATTGATTCGAAAATCGTCTATTTCGATAATAGTCCCACTTCCAGGAATGAATTAAGGACGATAATTGAGGGACCACTGTACAACCACAAATACAGTGGACCCCCGCTTTACGATCACCTCCCAATGTGACCAATTATGTAAGTGTATTTATGTAAGTGCGTTTGTACGTGTATGTTTGGGGGTCTGAAATTGACTAATCTAATTCACAATATACCTTATGGGAACAAATTCGTTCAGTACTGGCACCTGAACATACTTCTGGAATGAAATAATATTGTAAACTGGGGGTCCACTGTACTACAGGGAAATACACTTCAAAGTCGGTGTTTTAATCCAAAACACAGTCGGAGTTTTTTCTCTTATTATGCACTGCGTGCTGCAGGATTTTTTTTATACAGTGCACACTGACCACACAGACCCATTCTCTCATATGTGGGCCTACCATCTTTCTCCTGCTTGATTTGAAGCCGCTAGAATTATTGAGTATATATATGTCCGAAACACTGGCTAGTAAGACGTACATGTATATATATATGACCGAAACAGTCAAAGGGTTAATCTAACCTTGTCAAACCCCGTGTGTTTAAAAAAAAAAAGACAAGAGAAAAGAAAAAAGAAAAAGAAAGGAAAAAGAAAAAGAAAAAAGAAAAAGAGAAAGTACAGGGTAAATGGCCTTCTCTGTGGAAAGAGTCAAATGTAGTCCCTGTTCACAAAAAGAAGACCAAAGCAGAAATCAGCTACTACAGACCAGTGTCACTCCTGTCAATCACTGGCAAGATCCTTGACACAATAATCTCACACCAAATGACAGTTTTTTTTGACTACCACTCACTACTTTGTGACCATCAATATGGTTTCAGGAAAGGTTACTCTGCTCCTGATCTGTTGTTATACCTCTCCACTAAGTGCCACTAGTCAGTGGATGAATCCAAAGTCAGCTGTTTGGTAGCACTGGACATTGCTGGTGCTTTCGACTGAGTGTGGCACCAGGGACTCTTAGTAAAACTGTAAGCACTGGAAACTGCAGGCTCTACACTGTTTCCTCAGTGATTACCTCTCAAGGTAGATCTCTAGTGTAGTTCTCAATGGGACAGAGTCAGCAAGCCATCCTATTGGGGCAAGTGTTCTACAAGAAAGTATGCTTGGGCCATTGTCATGGAATGTCTACTTCAATGACCTCCATCTCATCCCAGAATCTCATGCATATGCAAATGACTGTACCCTGACATTTACTTATCCAAGAGAGGAAATGCCAGCTGCCCTAAGCTACATCAATCACCAGCTAAGAGCTATATCAGCCTGGAGAAACCGATGGCAGGTAACATCTGCTCTTGAGAAAACACAAATGATGGTCTCTAGGTACCATGATGGTAATACTGGAGCAGCAGCAAGTATGAATGGGAGTGTGTTGGTACTCGGGGATGAAGTTAATATCCTTGTGGTGAAATCTGACTCCAAATTGACCATGAAGAACCACGTTGTAAATCTTGCAAACAAGGCAGCCAGGAAGCTTTCAGCACTTCAACGTATCTCGCATCTGCTCGACAGTAGAGGATGCAAGATTTTGTACGAGGCACAAATATGCTCACACCTTGAGTATGCTCCACTTTCCTGGGTTGCCTGCCCCCTTCTCATCTGCGACTGCTTGACAGAGTAGAGAACAGAGCAAGACACCTCATCTCTCGCCTGACCCAGCCTGGATAGATGTGTCATTTCAGCAGAGCCTTCAACACTGGAGAGATGTGGGTGGCTTTACTGTTATGTACAAAGCCAATATCGTCAAAGTACCACACTTGGCTCCACTCCGAGGACAGCGAAAAGTGAGCTTCTACACAACAAGATGGGCAGCAAGCAGCAACTTCACTCTGGTTGTACCCTCTCCAGAACTTTACTTCATCTGAGATCATTTATTCCAAGGACGACTCGAGTCTGGAATGTGTTCGTACAGCATACTGATACCAATGAGATAAAGTCAGTTGATCAAATGAAAATGCTGGCCCACAGATGGCTCCAACTTCACCCTGTTCCTTACTTGAATGTTTCATAACAATAAAAAGACTTTCCAATGAGCTGATGTAAGTAACAGCTCTTAGCTTGTCAATAATTTACCCAAACCTTGTAAACCATGTAAAAATAGAGAAAAAGATAAAAAAAGAAAAAAAAAGAAAAAAGATAAACAAGAAAAAGAAAAGATAAAAAAAAAAATTTAAGAAAAAAAGGGAAAGAGAGAAAAAAGAATGAGAGGAGAAAGAGATTGTATTATAGGCACCAATGTTCATTATGAGTGACTAAAAATACAATAAATATCAAGGACATTTTAAGGATAACCAATTTCCAAAGTTCAGACATTTTATTTTTCAAGGACATTTTGAGGATTTCAAAGATGCATCGCTACCTTGCTAAAACAACCATCCCTCTAAACTGCAAAACTAAACTCTCAAAATATCCCACAAAAATTGACAAAATTATTGTTACCATATACAGTATTAAACCTCAGACCAATAAACCAGCAGTTGCTGGTGCCATTATATGCCATAGGACCAACAGATACCTTGCCTTTGAATTTGTACTTTTTTTTTCTTTTCAACATGCTGGCTGTTTCCCACCAACGCAGGGTGATCAAAAAGAAAAAAAATTTCACCATCATTCACGCAGTCACTGTCTTTGCAGAGGCACACAGATACGACAGTTCAGATGTCACTCGCCAAACCCCTCCTTTGAAGTTTGACAGACACCACAGTCTTGAGCCCTGCACAACTGGCTGTTTTTCTACACATCTCTGTAATAAGGCCAACAGTGCCAATGAGAGCATCATCATTTGATAAAGTGAAGAGTTGAGAGAGTTTCTCTAGTAAATTAAAACCAATCTCTATGGGAAAGTGGAATAGAATTCTTCCTCTGTGAGCTATGCATATCGTAAGAGGCGACTAAAATGCTGGGAGCAAAGGACTAGTAACCACTTCTCCTGTATACTTTACCAATTTTAACCCTTTCAGGGTTTCGGCCGTACTAGTACGGCTTACGTGCAGGGCTTTTTGATGTACTAGTACGCATAAATTCTAGCGCCGTCAAATCTCGCGGGAAAAGGCTGGTAGGCCTAGATGTGAGAGAATGGGTCTGTGTGGTGGGTGTGCATGGTAGAAAAAAAATCTGGGACCCAGTGGTGCATTGTGGAAACGCCATCTTAGTAAACAATGTCCACTATGCCTTGCGGTAAGAAGTTCCTCACTCCTCGGTGAATTGGGACACTTTTGTTCCCCAGTGACAGTTCTAATACAGATGGAAGTGCCAGTGAAGATGAGTTTCAAGGTTTTGGTGAGATTTTGACCGAAACTAATGACCATAATATCGGTAATAGTGAGGAAAACCCAGACAACCCTCAGCCTTCCACCTCAGGTGCTGGGCCGTCTTGTTCATGTTCAGTTGTACCAGAATCAAAGAGGAAACTCCTATTCTCCCAAATCCAAGACTCAGATGTGAGCATTTGTGATGACAGTGAGAGTGATTATGAACTACAAGCTCTTCAAACTAGTTCCAGTAGTGATAGTGAAGTGCAATATTCCCCAGTGAAGCGTCAGTATATACGATGATCCTGTTGAAAAAAAAAAAAATATGCGCTCTGGTAGAGCCATATGCTATTCCAAGGGAAAGGAGTACATCAAGGAGTACATCCGGTGGCTGTACAACAGGAGCTGACAGTGAAAATGACGATGATACTGTTGCAATTGGGATGGAAAATGTGCATGGTGGTGGTAGTGCCGGGCGTGAGGCACCAGCAGTGGCCCATGCTGCCACCCACGCCGCTGCCTCAGCTGATCTACAACAAAGGCCACCATCCCCCACCCACCCACCACACCAGCCTCCACAACCACAACCTCCACACCTGTCATTGTCCAGTACCCACCAGCAGACCACACCTGGGATTGGCAGGAAGCTGTCAATTTTGTTCCAAATCCCCACCAGTTTGATGACAGCCAAAGTGGAATACGGCCATCCTGTACACTTGGGAACAATGCCAGTGAACTGGAATGTTTCGAGTTATTCTTTGACGAACCCCTGATGGAAAGTATTGTCATGGAAAGCAACACATACTACGAGTACACCATGGCAAACACAATACTTTCACCAAAATCACATCTACACCAGTGGAAGGAGACAACTGTGGCTGAGATGCATCTTTTCTTTGCCACAATAATGCTTATGCCACATGTGTATAAGCACAGTGTGAAATCATACTGGTCAACAGACCGCCTGTTTGCAACCCCAGGTTTCAGTGATATAATGCCAGTGAATCGATTTGTGCTAATGTTACGTATGCTTCACTTCTCAGACAAAACCAGGCCTGACAGAAACGACAGGTTATATAAGATTAGGCATGTGTTTGTGTATCTGAAAGAGAAATTCAATATGTATTTTTATCCCTTCAGGAAGCTTGTAATTGACAAGTCTTTGATTCTGTTCAAAGGAAGACTCTCTTTCAAGCAGTACATACCAAGTAAGAGGAAATGCTCTGGTATAAAGTTGTTTGTGCTTTGTGATTGTTACAGTGGTCTGGTATTGGATATTATTGTGTACACTAGAAGTTATACATTGCAAAATACCAGGAAGTTATTGGGCATCTCTGGTGATGTGGTTAGAAGAATGATAGAACTATACCTTGGTAAGAGGCATATATTATATACAGATAACTGGTACACAAGCCCCTTACTCAGTGATTTTTTTGCGAGTGAACATGACAGATGTATGGCACAATGTGTGCAAATCGGAAACATATGCCCAGGTTTGACGCTGGCACTCGTAGAGGTGAGGTGCAGGCGTTTGCTGCCAATGACATTATGGCATTTCGGTGGCATGACAAACGAGATGTCACACTATTGTCATCAGTTCACCCTAATGAAATGGCAGACACTGGCAGGCAGCATAGAGAGAGCAATGAACCCATTCTAAAACCTGCAGCTCTGATTAATTACACCTTCAATATGCGTTCAGTGGACAAATGTGACATGCAGATTGGGCTTGCTGATTGTGTTTGCAAGAGTTATAAGTGGTACATAAAACTCTTTTTCCATCTTCTGGACATTTCCATGCTGAATGCTTATAATATATATAAGACGAGGACCAGAAACAAACCACCATATGGCAAATTCTGTTTGTCTGTCATCAGACAAATAGTATTCAAGTACCAAGGAACAACATCTGCAATAGACTGCCCACCAAATTTTCAACAATTTCCTTCTCGTCTGAAGCATGGTGATCACTTCTTGGTTAAACTGCCTGCTACTGCTTTCAAGAAAAAGGCTCAGAAGAGGTGTTACGTCTGTGCACATACAAGACAACGCCCACAACAACGCAGAGACACTCGTTTTGTGTGTGAGGAATGTAAAACACCACTGTGCATGACACCATGTTTCAAAGACTTCCACAGGCTGCAGAACTTCTAGAAACATTCCCTGTGACTGTATATGTGTATATAAAATATAGAAAAATAGTAATAAACAACATTTCATATCGTTTGTTTGTGTAAATATTGTTTGTAAACAAAACAATGACAACAGTGTTTATGCCCTTATTGTGTAGTACTGAAAAATAAATAACTTACAAAATACAGTGGACCCCCGATTAACGATATTTTTTAATTCCAGAAGTATGTTCAGGTGCCAGTACTGACCGAATTTGTTCCCATAAGGAATATTGTGAAGTAGATTAGTCCATTTTAGACCCCCACACATACACGTACAAACGCACTTATATAAATACACTTACATAATTGGTCGCATTGGGAGGTGATCATTAAGCGGGGGTCCACTGTACTGATCATACTGGTCTCACAGGCCATAAAAGTTACTTGGAAAAAGAAAAATTAAAAAAATAATAGAAATTAGTACATAAATAAAAGAATACCGGGTGACGGCAGTCAGTGATGTTGCCACATGGTGCCCCTTTTTCGTCAACTTCATGCCTCCATATCTCGGTAAGTATTGATGGTAAAAAATTTTTGTTTAGCCAATAATGTTCAGAAAAATAAACTATTTTTTCATAAGAAAAAATATTTTTTCTTTTGAAATTTGGCGGACCCTGAGAACAAGTCTCTGACAGGGCCTGTCGACCCTGAAAGGATTAGAGAAACTGCTTTCTTTTTAGGTCATCCTGCCCTGGTGGGATATGGCTGGTTTGTTGAAAAAAAAAAATAAAACCAACTTTGAGAATAGGTTGAACAAATAGAGGGGGTGAGAATGGTTGATTTTCAGAAGGATATGCCTGGTATGGGCCAGTAGGCCTACTGCAGTGCACTTCCATTCTTATGTTTTTAATTTTGGCAAAAGTTAACTTACCTTTTCATCTTTAACAGGTGCTGCATAAGGCACAGGAGATGACTCCTGAGTATGAGCCCTTACATCTACAACTTCCTTTGTACTAATTTCTCTTAGCTCTGAAGATATCTGGGACACTGTTCCAGGTTTCAAGTCATCCCCAGTATGGCACTCAAAATCATAACCGGAAGAACCAACTTCTGGGAGATCAATAACTACGTCAATAACTGCTTTCTCACACTCTTCATCAATTAGAGATGATTCAACTGTCTGACTCATGAGCTGAAACAAGGATTTATCATCAAACTTTGATAATTCAAATCACAGTATTTTTAAAACATCATGTTTAATTTCACAATGCACAGTCTCTCCAATATTTATGTTAATACAGTGATGTAAATATTGAGGGAATATAAAAATAAATTTGTATAATATAGTGACATAATACAGCATCATTTTAAAATGACATTTTATATTTATATAAGTGAACATAGATAAAAGGTGATGAGGGTATCAAATGAGTTAGGTCAAGAAACACTGGATATCACATTGGAGGGAGGGAGTATGGAAGAAGTGAATGTGTTCAGATATCTGGGAGTAGATTTGTCAGCAGATGGGTTTATGAAGGATACCTGGAGAGGGTTTCGGGGGTCAACATCCTTGCGGCTGTGACCAGGCCTCATGGTGGATCAGGGCCTGGTCAACCAGGCTGTTACTGCTGGCCACACACAACCCGACGTATGAACCACAGCTCGGCTGGTCAGGTACTGACTTGAGGTGCCTGTCCAGTGCCTCCTTGAAGACAGTCAGGGGTCTATTGGTAATCTCTCTTGTGTATGCTGGGAGGCAGTTGAACAGTCTTGGGCCCCTGACACTTACTGTGTTGTCTCTTGTCATGCTAGTGGCACCCCTGCTTTTCATTAGGGGGATGTTGCATCGTTTGCTGAGACTTTTGCTTTCATAGGGAGACATTTTCGTGTGCAAATTTGGTACTAATCCTTCTACGATTTTCCAAGTGTATATAATCATGTATCTCTCCTGCCTGTGTTCTAGGGAGTACAGGATGAGGAACTTCAAGCATTTCCAGTAATTAAGGTGTTTTATCTCGGTTGTGTGCGCCGTGAAGGCGCTCTGTACGTTTTCTAGGTCAGCAATTTCACCTGCCTTGGAAGGTGCTATTAGTGTGCAGCAATATTCCAGCCTAGACAGAACAAGTAACCTGAAGTGTCATCATAGGCTTGGCATCCCTAGTTTTAATGGTTCTAATTATCCATCCTGTCATTTTTCTAGCAGACGTGACTGATACAAAGTTGTGGTCCTTGAAAGTGAGATCCTCTGATATTATCACTCCCAGGTCTTTTACATTAGTTTTTTGCTCTATTGCGTGGTTGGAAATTGTTTTATACTCCAATATAGTTTTAATTTCCTCATGTTTTCCATACTGGAGAAATTGAAATTTCTCATTGAACTTCATGTTGCTTTCTGTGGCCCATTTAAAGATTTGGTTGATGTCTGCCTGGAGTCTTGCAGTGTCTTCAATGGAGGACACTGTCATGCAAATTCAGGTGTCATATGCAAAGGAAGACAGGGTACTGTGGCTTACATCCCTATCTATGTCAGAGGTGAAGAACAGGATGGGAGCAAGTACCATGCCTTGTGGAACAGAGCTTTTCACAGTAGCTGCCTCAGACTTTACTCTGTATACTATTACTCTTTGTATTCTATTTGTTAGGAAATTATATATCCATGTACCAACTTTTCCTGTTATTCCTTTATCACCTATTTTGTGTGCTATCACACCATGGTCACTCTTATTAAAGGCTTTTGCAAAGTCTGTGTATACAATATCTGAGTTTTGATTGTCTTCTAGAGCATACAGGACCTTGTCATAGTGGTCCAGTAGTTGGGGCAGGCAGGAGCGATCTGCTCTAAACCCATGCTGCCCTGGGTGTGGTTAACCATAGGATTGATGAAGGAAAAACATGAGTGGCGCACTGAGGCATCTATGGAGACAAAAATGTTATCCATTCAAAGTTTATTCTCTATAAGGATTACAATGCTGAGTTTACAGAATTTGGTTATTGTGTGGTTTACATGTAGTAAAATAATAAATACAGAGTGTACCACTAGAACACCTAGCATGGCTAGGTATTTCAGGCAGACTTAAATTAAATCTTAAGTTTAAAATATTACAAAATTATGAGGTAAGTTGGTATTATGGCTGACTAAATACTAGTTTGTGAGTTTAGCAATGTGAATGCTTTTGTTATGGCACTATACATAGTTTCAGTATTGGAGTATCACAGGCCAACTTATGACTAGTTAAGATTCATTATTTTGAGATTGAGATTGATATTTCTGTTCATGGTCAAATGGGTGAGTAATTGTGAACCACCAGGTGGTATTCATATAATTAGTTGACAGGGTGTATCAGAGAGATAAGATGTTTTCTGATGGTAGTTTTGAAGGTGATGAATGTGTCTGCAGTTTTAGAATTTTCAGGTAGGGTGTTCCAGATTTTAGGGCCTTTGACATACATTGAATTTTTGTAAAGGTTTAGTCGGACACGGGGAATGTCATAGAGATGTTTGTGTCTGGTGTTGTGCCTGTGGGTTCTGTCGCAACTATCAAGAAAGCGTTTTAGGTCAAGGTTAATATTGGAATTTAAGGTCCTGTAGATGTAGATTGCACAGTAGTAAGTGTGGATGTACTGAACAGGGAGTAAGTTTAGATCTATGAAGAGTGGGGTGGTGTGTTGCCGGGGAGGGGATTTAGTGATTATTCTTACTGCGGCTTTTTGTTGGGTTATTATTGGTTTTTAGGGGTTGCGCAGTTAACCCAAAAGCACGATAGCATGGGTGAGGTATGGATATACAAGTGAATGGTATAGGGAGAGAAGGGCATTTTGCGGCATGTATATCGTATTTTGGAGGGGGACCCCAACCTTTTTGGGAAAACATTTTTTTGGGTTATGGTTGGTTTTGGTGCTGAAGTTCGGTTTTTGTTGAGGTAAGCCTAGGAATTGCCCTCTTTATGCTGGCAATTAGAGTGTTTCGATCTTAATTTTAAATTTTGCGCATCTCCTGCCTGCTACCAAAAAATGAAGGGGTTTTGTCTTTTTAAGCATAAGTTTTTTTGGGCTTCATCCAATATAATTTGAACATCTCCTCATTAACAATGGGTTAGGGGGGAAATTTTAGGGGAGAGAGACAAAAGTCGGTCGTCACAAAAGAATGAGGTTTCAGGGTTTAGATACTTTGGAAATCATTGATTTAAGGAAGAGTGGGGGACCAAGGACACTTCCCTGCGGAACCCAGTTTCAAGGGGCTGTTTTGTTGATGCGTGTCTTTAAAGGGTGACATACTGATACCTTTTAGAAGGTAAATTAAATATAAGCGCATACCTCTTTAACCAAAATCAATTTTGGAGAGGATGCCATGGTCTACTGTGCAAAAAATTTCTTAGGGCAAAAAAATTCCAGTGGATATTTCCCTTTTTTTCCAAAGCTGGTAAAGCAGCTCTAGCATTTTTATGATTGCATCGTTGTGCTTTTATTTTTTTCCCGAATCCCAAAATTTGGGAGGGGTTGATTGTTTTGTGCCCTTTTAAATAATAAGCTCCTGTGCAGAGTTTCTCAAAAATTTTTGGGTAGCAATGTAATTTGAATTGGCCCCATAGGTTTTTTAAAACTGTAGGTCACCACCTTTATGTATTTGGGGTAACCCTTGCCTCTGATAGTTTTTGGGAAGGTGCAGTTTTTCCCGGACTTGTTAAAAATAAGAGATAGTAGCGAGAGGACATGGGCCCCGTCTCTTGTACAAAATGGGGGACATGAGACAATTTCCCCCCTTATTTTTAAAGGGCTTTATAATCTCGGGGACTCCATGGGGTCAGTTGGAGCAAGTTTTTGGAATTTGGGAAATTCCCATCTAGGATCCCCGGCATGGCATTTTGGGCTGGGTTTTATTGGGGAGATTAGAACCATTTGAAAAAAGTCTTTTTCTTGTTAGCTGTGTCAGTGGGGTCATGGTGTTTCATTAGGTTTAGTTAGGGCAAATCTTGTTTTTTTTCGTTTTTGGGGCCCTAGAATCTGAGAGGGTTTTTCTAGGGCTTTTTTTTATCTCCCTTTGTGTCAGTAATCTACTGGAGTAGTATAGTTTTTGGGTTTTCTTATTACTTTGGTGAGGACTGATGAATATGTTTAAGAAAATCTTTGTGTATTAAGCCCTTCTATATTGATTTGGGGTTTTCTATCAAAAGGTTTCAGAATGGTGCTGGGTTTGCCATGGGCAACCAAGCCGTTTTTTTGTGCGTTTCGTTTTTTTAGGACAAAGTTTGTTGTATAGTCTAAGTATTTTTAAGAAAAAGTCTTCCAGTCATCAAAACCAGGGCCTGGAGAATTCTGTAGGCCATCAACAGTCCTAGGGCAAACTGTGAAATTCCTTTTTGAGGGCCCCATCATGGAGTTAAAAGTAACTTTTTGTATTCAAGTGGGGGTTTCAAAAGTTTTCAAAGGAAAAGGAGGTATTTGGGCGAGTGTATGTGTTGATTATCCCTGATTTAAGGGGGGGCTAGTATTTGGGCCATATTGGGGCTATTATGGTTTCACTTTTTCAGTAGCCTGGTTGGGTTTGTTTTAAAAAACAGAAACATAAGAAAGGAGGAACACTGCAGGAGGGCCCCGGCCCATACCAGGCAGGGCCTTTTACAATTCATCCCACAACAAAAATTTCCCCCAAACCCCAATTTTTAAATGCCACCCAAGAAATAAGCTTGATGTGAAAGTCCCATCAAACCCAACCCCCTCCCCATGTACTTACCCACCTAGTTTTGAAATACCCAAAGTCCCCCCCAAAACCCCAATAGGTAGACTGGTTTCCCCACAACTACCCTATTTCCAACCAAAACTTTTTCCTATGTCCTTTTTAAAACTAAATTATCTAAAATTTTAAAACCCTTAGCCGGGTTTCTTTGGAGAGCATCCTCAAGAAACCTTTTAATATCCCCCTTTTTTAAAACCTATCTTCCATTATACACTTGATCAGGTTTCCCCCCCCCCTCATTTTCGTCTAACAAGGAATGTACTTAAGAGTCTTCAATTTTTTCTAAGGGAAAATTTCTAATGCTAGATTTAAATTTTGTCTACTACGGAATGTTTTTCTAACAAAATTTGTGTCCATTTTGTAATACGGAACCAGAAATGAGCTGCTAAACTAGGTGAGGCCTTACTAAGATGTATAAAAACGAAAAAATGAATTGGATTTTGTTGCTTACACTTCTTTTATAAAAACCCAGTAAACTATTTTCCTTTTTACGTACGTTAGGCATTGCTTTTTGGTTTAGGTTGCTGCTCCCCCTAAACCCCCCCCGTCCTTTTCGCAAACTTATGGCTAAATTTAAATCATTTAAATTTTTAATACTGGGTTATGGCACTCCCACTTCGAAACCCTTTCATTTATCTGCATTGAACTGCATCGCCACTTTTCTGCCAAGAATAGGTTTGTTTAAATCCTCCTGAAGTTCCATAACATCTACGTTTGAATCAATTATCCTACCTATCTTTGTGTCATCGGCGAATTTGCTCATATCACTAGTAATTCCCTCATCAAGATCATTGATATATATTATAAACAACAACGGGCCCAAGACTGATCCCTGTGGAACGTGGCGCCACTTGTTACAGATCCCCACTCGGATTTAACCCCATTTATGGACACACACTGCTTCCTGTCAGTGAGCCATGACTCGATTCACGAGAGCACTTTTCCCCCAATGCCACGAGCTGCCACTTTCTTTAACAGTCTATGGTGCGGAACTCTATCAAAAGCCTTACTAAAATCTAAGTAAATAATATCAAATTCTTTATTGTGGTCAACAGCCTCAAAAGCTTTACTGAAGAAAGTTAATAAATTAGTTAGACAAGACCGGCCTCTTGTGAATCCATGCTGAGTATCATTAATCAAGCTATGCTTATCGAGATGGCTTCTTATAATCTCAGCTATAATTTACTAGTAATTTGCCTACAATTGAGGTCAGGCTTATTGGGCGGTAATTTGACGGTAACGACTTGTCCCGTTTTAAAAATAGGAGTTACATTAGCCATCTTCCACATATCAGACACTACACCTGTTTGAAGAGATAAATTAAAAATATTAGTTAATGGTTCACAGAGTTCCATTTTGCATTCCTTAAGAACCCTTGAAAAAACCTCATCAGGACCCGGCGACTTATTTTGCTTCAGTCTGTCTATCTGCTTCACAACCATTTCACTAGTGACTGTGATGTTACATAAATTATCTTCTTCTAGCCCACTGTAAAAATTAATTACTGGAATATTGTTAGTGTCTTCCTGTGTAAAAACAGAGAAAATAATTATTTAAAATCAAGCACATTTCAGTCTCTTTGTCAGTAAGGTGCCCATAGTTATTTTTAAGGGGACCTATCTTATCTCTAACTTTTGTTCTATAGACCTGGAAAAAACTTTTTGGGTTAGTTTTAGAATCCCTAGCAACTTTAATTTCATAGTCCCTTTTAGCTTTTCTTATCCCCTTTTTTATGTCCCTCTTAATGTCAATATACTGATTCATAAGATGATCCTCACCTCTTTTGATACGCCTATAAATTCCTTTCTTATGCCCTAGTAGATATTTGAGCCTATTATTCATCCATTTTGGGTCATTTCTATTTGATCTAATTTCTTTATATGGGATAAACGCTCTTTGAGCAGCATGTATAGTGTTCAGAAAACTGTCATATTGATAGCTCTCTTCGTTACCCCAGTCAACAGATGATAAGTGTTCTCTAAGCCCATCGTAATCTGCTAAGCGAGAATCTGGGACTGTTACTGAGTTATCGCTACTATCGTACTTCCATTCAATGCTAAATGTAATTGATTTGTGGTCGCTAGCACCCAGTTCCTCTGAAATTTCTAAATTATTAACAAGGATTCATTGTTTGCCATAACTAAGTCAAGCAGGTTATTTCCCCTTGTAGGTTCTGTCACAAACTGCTTAAAAAAACAATCCTGAACTACTTCTAAGAAGTCGTATGATTCTAAATTCCCAGTCAAGAAATTCCAATCAATATGACTAAAGTTAAAGTCTCCTAGAATTACTACATTATCGTGCCTTGTGGCCTTAACAATTTCCTCCCATAGTAGTTTCCCTTGGTCCCTATCTAAGTTTGGGGGACGGTATATCACTCCTAAAATCAGTTTTTCATGCCCCTCTGAAAATTCTATCCAAACAGACTATGTGTTACTTCAGACTTAATACCCGTTTTTATGCAACAGTTCAAGCGATCTCGGACATACAATGCCACCCCACCCCCCCTCCCAATATTGTTGGTATGAGAAGTGTGTTGTTCATATTGTTGATGAAATCAGTTACAGGCTGATCATCTAGTAGGCCAAGGTTGATGTTGAAGTCTCCAGCTAAGAGAAGGTGGTGCTTATTCATTTGTCTGTTTGTTATTAGTGCCTTCAGTTTCTCACTGAAATTTGGGATGTTTGTGTGGGGTATCCGGTAAATGGCACCGATTGTTATAGGCGTCTTAAGGTTTTTTACAGTAAAATTAGCAAAAATGTATTCTCCATATTCATCACTAAAGCAAGTGGTGCTAATACAAGATAATTGGTTAGAGTAATAGATTGCAATACCCATGGAGGCAAAGAAAGGAATGTACGAGAGTATAGTGGTACCAACACTCTTATATGGGTGTGAAGCATGGGTTGTGAATGCTGTAGTGAGGAGGGAGTTGGAGGCAGTGGAGATGTCACATCTACAGGCAATGTGTGGTATAAATATTATCCAGAAAATTTGTACTGTGGAAATTAGGTGGTGGTGTGGAGTTATTAGAAGTATTATTGTTGTTGAGGTGGTTTGGTCATTTAGAGAGAACAGAGCAAAATAGGTTGACCTGGAGGACGTATAAATCTGTACTGGAGGGGGAGGAGGGGTTGGGGGTCATTCTAGAAAAGGATGAAGGGAGGGGGGTAAAAGAGGTTTTGTGTGAATGGGGCCTGAATATGTAGCAGGCATTTGTGAATGTGTTAGATAGGAGTGAATGGAGACGAATAGTTTTGGGGACCTGACAAGCCACTGGAGTGTGAGCAGATTAATATTTTGTGAAGGGATTAAGGGAAACTGGAGGTTCTGGAGGTGGGAAGTACAATGCCTGCACTTTAAAGGAGGGGTTTGGGATATTAGGTACCCCCTTCAGGGATACCAAATAAAAGATTCATTGACTTACAGCTAAGAATTTCCCCTCTTATTCAGAATCTTCTGAGTAAGAGAATACACTGCTTTTTCCAAATTTACTGTACATTACAGTAAGTATAGGCAAACATCAACCAAAGCAACATTATTATAAGTTCAACACCTTTGAACTCTAAACAATGTATATACACCTACCATCCGACTTACGACTTGCTCGACATACGTCCACTTGACTTACGACAGTGCATCTGGCAGCTGGGCTGGGCCGGCTGATGCACACCGCTGTACAATATTTGACAATACTCGCGGCAGCAAATGCGTCATGCAGGCAGCATCAGTTTGAGTAACCCTGCCCTATCAGCAGCATCATACTGTATTAACTGTACTAACTGGACAGTAAATTTCACCATGGCCCCTAAGATGAAGTCTGAATCTTGCACTGGAGATTGTGGCAAGAAAGGCTCTTACTCTCCAACTCTATTTGTTTTCACTGTTGCACATAAACCTGTCTGTATCTGTCTGCCTGTATATCTGTGTCTGTATCTCTGTGCATCTATCTGTCTACCTGTGTGTCTGTCTTTCTGTCTACCTGTGTGTCTGTCTTTCTGTCTGCTTGTCTGTCTCAGAGCCACTCATTAAGAGTGTAATTGGTCTTGAAGATGCCATATTAATAATGATAATAACACAATAATAATCACTGAGGCACATTAAATGTATATAAAACATTAATACAGTGGACCCCCGGTTAACGATATTTTTTCACTCCATAAGTATGTTCAGGTGCCAGTACTGACCGAATTTATTCCCATAAGGAATATTGTGAAGTAGATTAGTCCATTTCAGACCCCCAAACATACACGTACAAACGCACTTACATAAATACACTTACATAATTGGTCGCATTCGGAGGTAATCGTTATGCGGGGGTCCACTGTATAGACATTTGGCTTAATCCATCTATGATTTTTTTTCAAAATTATATAATAAACATGCTACATAACATATAAATTAACAAATATGAGATGTTTTTCTGGTCGGCTTGACAGAGTGAACAAAAACCATTCGTGTCCAGGCTGGTAACAACAACAACGACGTTTGTTTACGTAACTCGCGAACCTTCTACCCTCTCATTCTCTCTCATTTAATCTTGTTTACTCACCTCTCGCTCTACATTAAGACTACAGATATTTTAAGGTAAGTAATGAGTGGACACGATTGTTATATTATAGTTTAATAATATTATTAGTACATATGTATTATTGTAATAATAATAATAATAATTTTTTTTTTTTTCAACAAGTCAGCCGTCTCCCACCGAGGCAGGGTGACCCAAAAAATAAAGAAAATCCCCAAAAAGAAAATACTTTCATCTTCATTCAACACTTTCACCACACTCACACATTATCACTGTTTTTGCAGAGGTGCTCAGAATACAACAGTTTAGAAGCATATACGTATAAAGATACACAACATATCCCTCCAAACTGCCAATATCCCAAACCCCTCCTTTAAAGTGCAGGCATTGTACTTCCCATTTCCAGGACTCAAGTCCGACTATATGAAAATAACCGGTTTCCCTGAATCCCTTCACTAAATATAACCCTGCTCACACTCCAACAGATCGTCAGGTCCCAAGTATCATTCGTCTCCATTCACTATCTAACACGCTCATGCACGCTTGCTGGAAGTCCAAGCCCCTCGCCCACAAAACCTCCTTTACCCCTTCTTTCCAACCCTTTCGAGGACGACCCCTACCCCTCCTTCCTTCCCCTATAGATTTATATGCTTTCCATGTCATTCTACTTTGATCCATTCTCTCTAAATGACCAAACCACCTCAACAACCCCTCTTCTGCCCTCTGACATGCTTTTATTAACTCCACACCTTCTCCTAATTTCCACACTCCGAATTTTCTGCATAATATTTACACCACACATTGCCCTTAGACAGGACATCTCCACTGCCTCCAACCGTCTCCTCGCTGCTGCATTTACCACCCAAGCTTCACATCCATATAAGAGTGTTGGTACTACTATACTTTCATACATTCCCTTCTTTGCCTCCATAGATAACGTTTTTTTGACTCCACATATACCTCAACGCACCACTCACCTTTTTTCCCTCATCAATTCTATGATTAACCTCATCCTTCATAAATCCATCCGCCGACACGTCAACTCCCAAGTATCTGAAAACATTCACTTCTACCATACTCCTCCTCCCCAATTTGATATCCAATTTTTCTTTATCTAAATCATTTGATACCCTCATCACCTTACTCTTTTCTATGTTCACTTTCAACTTTCTACCTTTACACACTCCCAAACTCATCCACTAACCTTAGCAATTTTTCTTTAGAATCTCCCATAAGCACAGTATCATCAGCAAAAAGCAACTGTGTCAATTTCCATTTTGTATTTAATTCCCTATAATTTAATTCCACCCCTCTCCTGAACACCCTAGCATTTACTTTTACAACCCCATCTATAAATATATTAAACAACCATGGTGACATTACACATCCCTGTCTAAGATCTACTTTTACCTCTAATTCTTTCAATTATAACCCTACCGTACACTTTTCCTCGAATACTCAGTAAACTTATTCCTCTATAATTTTTACTATCTCTTTTGTCCCCCTTCCCTTTATATAAAAGGACTATACATGCTCTCTGCCAATCCCTAGGTACCTTCCCCTCTTTCATACATTTATTAAACAAAAATACCAACTACTCCAACACTATATCCCCCCCTGCTTTTAACATTTCTGTCATGATCCCATCAGTTTCAGCTGCTTTACCCCCGTTCATTCTACATAATGCCTCACGCACCTTTCCCACACTCACATCCTGTTCTTCTTCACTCCTAAAAGACGGTATACGTCCCTGGCCAGTGCATGAAATTACAGCTTCCCTTTCTTCGTCAACATTTAAAAGTTGCTCAAAATATTCTCGCCAACTACCCAAAACCTCCATCTCCCCATCTACTAACTCCCCTACTCTGTTTTTAACTAACAAATCCATTCGTTCTCTAGGCTTTCTTGACAGTGCCTCTCCCACTCTATCATCTGCTCTCCTTTTGCATTTTCTCACCACTCTCTTCACCTTTCTTTTACTCTCCAAATATTCTACTCTTCTTATAACACTTCTGCTTTGTAAAAACCTCTCATAAGCTAACTTTTTCTCTTTTATCACACCCTTTACTTCATCATTCCACCCATCACACCTCTTTCCTTCTGCACCCACCCTCCTATAACCACAAACTTCTGCCCCACATTCTAATACTGCATTTTTAAAACTATTCCAACCCTCTTCAACCCCCCCCACTACTCATACTTGCACCAGCCCACCTTTCTGCCAATAGTTTCTTATATCTCACTCGAATTTCGTCCTCCCTTAGTTTATACACTTTCACCTCCCTCTTGCTTGTTGTTGCCAATTTCTTCTTTTCCCATCTACCTCTTACTCTAGCTACAACTAAATAATGATCCGATATATCAGTTGCCCCTCTATAAACGTGTACATCCTGGAGCCTACTCATCAACCTTTTATCCACCAATACATAATCTAACAAACTTTCATTACGTGCTATATCATACCTTGTAAATATTTAATTATAATCTTCTTCATAAAATATGTATTACTTATTATCAAACCTCTTTCTACACATAGCTCAATTAAAGGCTCCCCATTTTCATTTACCCCTGGCACCCCAAATTTACCTACTACTCCCTCCATAACATTTTTGCCCACTTTAGCATTGAAATCCCTAACCACCATTACTCTCACACTTGATTCAAAACTCCCCACGCATTCACTCAACATTTCCCAAAATCTCTCTCTCTCCTCTACACTTCTCTTTTCTCCAGGTGCATATACGCTTACTATAACCCACTTTTCACATCCAACCTTTATTTTACTCCACATAATCCTTGAATTAATACAATTATAATCCCTCTTTTCCTGCCATAACTTATCCTTCAACATTATTGCTGCTACTCCTTTAGCTCTAACTCTATTATAACAAAAAATTTGTTTATATCTCTTCCTGATTTGCTATTATGGCATCTGCATGCCACTCTGTTTAGAATCTTCATGAGCCAGTGGCATTGTAAGGGAGGGGGGCACCCCGGGCGACACCATACAACCTCTAAAGAAGGTGACACTAATGCCTAAAACAGTGCTGCAGCAACATAAGAGAAGACTCTTTGGTTTCCATATAGCCTCTTGTATGACACAGAGCACAAATAGGACTATAGTATAGGGAAAATCATTGATTTTGATGACGTGATAGATGATTTTGCAGGATTGAAGGCAAGGAAATGTAAGATCAGATTCAATGAGATAATTATTATTATTATTATCAAAAAGAAGCGCTAAGCCACAAGGGCTATACAGCGCTGCAGGGCAGGAAGGAAGCGAGGGCATCAGGTGGCAAAAGGGAGATGGATGAGTAATAGGTTACGGATAACAGCGGGGTAGTGGATGGTGAAAGGGTAAAGGGCAGCAAGAGACTGAGCTAGAAAGGGCTGAGGGGAGTGCGAAAAGTATCATCAGAGTTTGTGGAGTAAATCAGTTGTTGTCAAGAAGTCAATGAGAGAGGATTAAAGGAGGGTCCATCAGCAAGAAGGGAAGGTAAAGAGAGAGTAGTAGAACAAAGACGACGTTGGAGGTAAATTCTGCATGCTCGTTGATAGAGAGGGCAGTCTAACAGAATTTGGCTAATCGTTACTGGAACTTGACACTGCTCACAGAGGAATAGGGTGCCTCTCCATGAGATACCCATGAGTAAGACGAGTGCGGCCAATGCGAAGGCGGGAGAGAGTGGTCTCCCAACCTCGGCACTGATGA
>NC_069400.1:121896724-121914224 GCF_026875155.1 Cherax quadricarinatus | reverse complement strand
TTCTGACCACTTTACTAGGTAGTTGAAATAGGTAAATGGGAAGTTTCTCGTACTCAGTTGACAGAATAGAAGGAATACTAGCAAAATAGATAAGTTTGGTAGACTGGAACAGTGGAATGGGCCAAAAAGAGGGCGTAAAGTGGGTAAAATTGCCGATATGTAAATATAGCCATTGGGTTAAGCGTTATTTTAACCTAACCAATCTGTAATCCAACAAAATCACCAATCCGGCACCCTACAGGTCTGGATGATGCGAGATTAGTGATGGTCAACCTGTATAATAATTTACCCTTAACTAAATCAGAAGTAGATCTAGAAAAAACCTTTCCTCTATTTCCCATGATCAACTTTAACCCATTAACTGTCCAAACATAGATCTACATTCTCTCGCCCAGTAGTCCAAATATTTTGATTTTTTTTTTATTAAAGAGGGCAATTTTCTGTGTAATAATAATAAAAAAATTTTGAACCAGTACTTACCAAGACCTAAGATCGCGAAGTTGGCGCTGGATGCTCACCTGACGGCAACATGGAGTCCTACTGCTTGCAGAAGTGTTGCCGATTTGCCTTTTTTCTCGTTTTTATATTATTTTATATAATTTTTATGTTCTGATAATTACAATTTATAGTAGTTCTTGTGATTTCATAGCCAATCTTCGTTCTGACACTAATATTAGGTACTGAAATTGCACTCAAATTGTCACGAACACACAGACAGGTGAACATTTACACCTGCCTTGGTCATTTACTATTATCTAGGAATACGTATATACAACTCCGACCATGTTTTTGGTTTCAAACAGCGACTTTGCAGTGTATTATCGTATGCTATTTAAGGTTGCATTCCAGTTTTCCTAGTCTCATTTTATAGAATGGAAGACATAGTACAGAAATTGAGATGATTTTTATTGATTTCACAATGAAAAGTACCTTGAAATTGAGCTCAAAGTAGCAGAAATGTTTGATTTTTGCCAAAGTTCAAAAGTAAATCAATCAAGCCATGTCCAATACACATCAACTGGTGAGTCTAATATTCTTTCACAAGTGCGCTGATATTATTTATACCATTTCTACACCATTTCTATACTAAAGCAGTAGGATGCATAACAGTAAATCTATTTTTTTTTTTTGTGAGAATAAAAATTCTAAGTGGAAAGCAAAAGAAATGTAAGAGGGGCCTGGGGGCATGAGTAATGCACAGAGAAAACATTATTTTAGTGCCAGGAATGTCTTTCTTGTTTATTCTGGACTCTATATGGAAATTGGCATGTTTTGAAATTTGTGTGAAATTGGCAAAATTGCCAATTTCTGACCACTTTATTGGATAGTTGAAATCGGTAAATGGGTGGTTTCTTGTCCTCATTCAATAGAAAAAAATGGAGTTCTAGCGAAATAGTTATGATTTCTGTCGATTAGTACACTGGAATTAGCCGAAAATAGGGCTCAAAGTGGGAGAGATCGCCGATGCATAAACATCGTCGAGACCGTTAACTTCGTGAGAGCATAATTCCATAAGTTTTCCATCAAATTTCATGCTTTTGGTGTCATTATGATCAGGAAAAGATTATCATTTCATAAGAATTTTTTTTTTCCGAAAAATTTTCGACCCTGAGAACAAGAAAGGGTTAAGGGGTTAATATATTTACACGTTTACAAATGGAAACAAATGCATGCAATATGTAAAAGAAGAGCTAACCTTCACTTGAGACAAATTAGGAGATGGCAGAGGAGACCCAGTTACTGATGTACAGGCTGGACAGTCACTACAGTGGGATGAAACCGAGGACTCTGAATGAGGGGAGCCAATAAGATTAGGTAATTTTCCTGCTTCTGGTGTATACCCTGCCTTGGCTTTAAATACCAGCGTATCTACATGTGGAGTGCCTGGATAACAAGTCTCTTGACTATAATCTTCCACTTGAGAACAAATTATTTCATCATCCATTGTTTTAAAATTTTCTTCTTTAAATCCAGACCTCAAGACTGTAGGTGGATCACACACTGAAGGTTTGCTTAACGCTGTCTGGAGATTTATGGCAGGTTTATAAGACTGTTCTTGAATGATATCTTTACTTTCTATGGATATAGAGAATATAAACAGTGATAAATTATGGCAGAAGTATAAATGCTTGTATTTTAAAACATTAAAGCATTAACAGTATGTCTATCTTACTACTGAATTAGGACTACCATACTGTACCTTCAACAAAATTAAAAGGATTATGCAGTATTCTGTAAACATAAATCTAAAAAAATCAATGACCAAATAGCAGAATTCAAGGATTTTACAAAATATTTGTTTTTATATTTGTTATATGTATAATGCACAATTAAATGAAGATGGTAAGGGCCAAAAGTTAACTCAAATAGGTAATTACTTCATGTAAAAAAATTGACAGTAATTACTTTCTGTGAAGAACAAAGCCTTCACTTCGCAGTTTTCCATATCTATCTATATTCTATAGAAAAACGTTCTTACAACTCTAAATCACATAATACAATTTCATATTAACACAATAATGCAACCAAATTTTCATAAAAAAAAAAAAAAAAAGATATGGTACCTGTGGTGTATGATGATGTTGAGAGACTGATTTCCTGAGAAAAGAGATGGCGACATGACTTCTCTGCTGCAGTACTAGCAGAACTCTTTCGGCCCTTAGCAGGACGCCTACAGAAGATAATTTAAATGCAATATATAAAAGTTTATTGTTTGAAAATTAACATATCAATACTACAACCAGAATTTTTTAATGAATTACAGTGGGAAAAAATATTTAAATTAGAAAGCAGCTGAGCAACATAACACTCCATACTTTGTAAAATGCTAAAATAAATATCAAATTATAGTGTGGCAACTTATAACATTAAATATGTTGTATTTTACAGTAAGTATAATGACAGTAATGATATAAAGGATACTTTTTCCAGGGACCTTACCATACAGTGAACTTGCTGTCATCTAAACTAAAGGTAGTGGGTGCTTCAGATAAATAAAACTGTGGTCAAAGGCATATAACTTTTTATTAGAAAGATCACTAAAACAAGTTACTGTAATTACCTCAGTGTCAAACATCCAATACATTTGAACAAATAAACAAGATAAATAAAAACGAGTTATATACTACAGGGGACCCCCAGTTTTCGCCAGTGCAGAAATCATACAATTTGGATTTCGAGCAATTTTTTGGGTGAAATTTCCCCCTTGGGTTTCGTACATTGGATTGGAAATTGACAGCACCAGAGACAGCCACCTGGGCTGCTCATATGTCCGTGACTCATTCTTGGGCACATTAAATGTCTTATTTTATGTTAATATAGACATTTTCATTAATCCATCTATGATATTTTCTTCAAAATTTTACTATAAGAAACATGTGGGGTGGGGTAGGGTGGAGGGTAAACCATTACGTTTTCTCTGGTCCAGCTTCAGAGAAAATGTGTATGAATCTGCGTTGGCCCATTAACTGCCCTTAGGAGTACATAAGGCTATTGTTTACAATTCTCGGCATGAATTATTTATTTCTCCCTTTGTTTATGATGGCATCTGAAGGTAGTTGTTAGAAATGATTATACTCGGTGAACATGGTATGTCGATGGTAATAATATGGCTGTAGGCCGCAGTGTACGTAGCAGTAGATATACACTGGGATGTAGTCCCTTAGGACTACAAATAAATACTACTCACCAACAAGAGTTTTCAATAAAGGTATATAATGTACATTTATCATTAAAATTAGTCATTTATACGTACAGTGGCGCATCGCGTTACGTTAAATCTGCCATACGATGCCTTTGAACGCAAAAATTTTGCCTCGCCTCATGATAAAAAACTCGTCTTACGTGATTCGTCCGGGACACGTCCCACGTGTGGCCTCAGCTGCCCGGTGGGTGCCAGTGTTTACAAGCCAGCCAGTGCGGTCGCATCTAAGCATACATTCGGTACATTTCATATTATCAGTGTTTTTGGTGCTTGTAACTGTAAAATAAGTCACCATGGGCGCCAAGAAAGCTTCTAGTGCCAACCCTGGGGTAAAAAGGGTGAAAATTACTATGGAAATGAAGAAAGAGATAATTGCTAAGTACGAAAGTGGAGTGCATGTCTTGGAACTGGCCAGGTTGAATACCAAACCCCAATCAACCATCGCTACTATCTTGGCCAACAAAACGACAATCAAGGAAGCTGTTCTTGCAAAAGTTGCAAGTTTGTTTTCGAAACAGAGATCGCAAGTGATAGAAGATGTTGAGAGACTGTTATTGGTGTGGATACACGAAAAACAGATAGTATCTCTCAAGCGATCATATGTGAAAAGGCTAGGAAGTTGCATGACGATTTAATTAGAAAAATGCCTGCAACTAGTGGTGATGTGAGTGAATTTAAGGCCAGCAAAGGTTGGTTTGAGAGATTTAAGAATCGTAGTGGCATTCATAGTGTGATAAGGCATGGAGAGGCTGCCAGTTCGGACCAAAAAGCGGCTGAAAAATATATGAAGGAATTCAAGGAGTACATAGACAGTGAAGAACTGAAACCTGAACAAGTGATTAATTGAGACGAAACAGGCCTACATTACTCAGGAGGAAAAGGCACTCCCAGTACATAAGCCTATGAAAGACAGGCTTACTCTTTTGATGTGTGCTAATGCTAGTGGTGATTGCAAAGTGAAGCCTTTATTGGTGTATCTCACTGAAACTCCCAGCGTTTTCAGGCAAAACTATGTCCTCAAGGCTAATTTGCGTGTGCTGTGGAGGGCAAACAGAAAGGCATGGGTCACTAGGGACTTTCTATGACTGGTTACACCATGCATTTGCCCCCACTGTGAAAAATTACTTAACGGAAAAGAAATTGGACCTTAAGTGCCTACTGGTATTAGACAATGCTCCTGGTCATCCTTCAGACTTGGCAGAGCGATTTTCTGGGGACATGAGCTTCATTACCTCCATGGGGAAGTGGAACAGAATTCTTCCTCCGTAAGCCATGCGTGTTGTAAGAGGCGACTAAAATGCCGGAGCAAGGGGCTAGTAACCCCTTCTCCTGTATATATTACTGAATGTAAAAGGAGAATCTTTTGTTTTTCCTTTTGGGTCACCCTGCCTCGGTGGGATACAGCCGGTGTGTTGAAAGAAGAATGAGCTTCATTAAGGTCAAGTTTTTGCCTCCTAATACCACTCCTCTCCTGTAGCCCCTAGACCAGCAGGTCATTTCAAACTTCAAAAAACTCTACACAAAAGCTATGTTTCGAAAGTGCATTGAAGTGACCTCAGACACTCAATTGACTCTAAGACAGAGTTTTGGAAAGATCACTTTAGTATCCTCAGTTATGTAAACCTTATAGGCAAGGCTTGGGAGGGAGTGACTAAGAGGACCTTGAACTTTGCTTGGAAGAAACTGTGGCCACAATGTGTAGAAGAAAGGGATTTTGAAGGGTTTGGGGGTAACCCTGAGAAGCGTATGCCAGTTGTGGAATCCATTGTGGCATTGGGGAAGTCCTTGGGGTTGGAGGTTAGTGGGGAGGATGTGGAAAAGTTGGTGGAGGAGGGCAATGAAGAACTAACCACTGATGAGCTGTAAGATCATCTTCAACAGCAGGAGGCCAAACCTGAGGAAACTGCTTCAGAGGGGAGAGAAATTGAGGAAGTTGCCTACTTCAAAGATTAAGGAAATGTGTGCAAAGTGGGTTGAACTGCAAATCTTTACGGCTGAAAATCACCCTGACACAGCTACTGCAAGCCGTGTTGGCAGCCTGTACAATGACAATGTTATGGCCCATTTTAGGAAAGTCTTAAAGGAATGGGAGGTACAGAGCTCTATGGACAGATTTGTTGTGCGACAGAAGTCCAGTGACTCAAGCTGGTCCTAGTGGCATTAAAAGAAGGGAAGTAACCCCGGAAAAGGACTTGCTACCTCAAGTCCTAATGGAAGGGGATTCCCCTTCTAAACAATAACTTCCACACTCTCCCCTCCTCCCATCCCATCAATCATCACCAGATCTTCAATAAAGGTAAGTGTCATGTATTCTATTCTTAGTAGAGTTGTAATTGTGCATGTCTTCTTCAGTTTGTGTGTATTAAAATTAATATTTCATGTGGTAAAATTTTTTTTTTCATACTTTGGGGTGTCAGAAACGGATTAATTTGATTTCCATTATTTCTTATGGGGAAAATTAATTCAGCTAACGATAATTTTGGCTTACGATGAGCTCTCAGGAACGGATTAATATTGTAAGGCGGGGGTCCACTCTAATTACTTTTCATTGTTTTCTGTATGTCGAACTAGAGTTATTCTCTATAAAATGTATTTTTTGTTAATATTTTTGGGCGTTTGAAATGGAGTAATTGGATTTACATTATTTCTTATGGGAAATACAGGTCTCCCTCAACATTCACAAGGGTTAGAGGATCAAGAGCCTTGCGAATGTTGAAAAATCGCAAATGTTTGGTGCCCCAATATATTGTACGAAAATATAATACATTACTAATTCCTTAACCTATTGAACCATGAACAATCATAAAACACATGAAAACATCATAAAATATTGTACTAGTGTCAACTCTTTGGTAAAGAAGGTGAAAAAGACTAGAGAATTCAAGAAAGAACTCGTAGCAGAGTACCAAAGTAGAGGAGAAAGAGAGAAGGGAGAATGTGCCTTCTTCAGTGATTCTATATGTACAATACTAAAGCAGCACGAGTCGATAAAGGCTATAGCTCTAGCCAGTGATAAAGTATAGCATTAACAGTGTAGCAAGTAAGTTAAGCGATTAATTGATAGAAAAAGGACAGCATGAACCTAACTCCTCCAATGTTTTTGGAGTTATATAGCGTGAATGACAACACCGCCGTCTCTACCACCTGTCCTGCTGCCATCACCACCACTATGTAAAGCTTATGCTCTCAGTGGCCCTTATACACCCAACAACACTGCAACAACACTTGTGACGTACTTAATGACATATTTTATTCATTCTAGAGCATATGTTATGTTTCTATGTTATTAACCCTTAAACTGTCCAAACACAGATCTACGTCCACGTGTGGGGGGCTCCGAACGTAGATCTATTTTTTTTTTTACATGCTTTCAAATGGGGAAAATCGAGGTCGGAGTGCTATGCACATGAATGTAGATCTACGTTTGGACAATTTAAGGGTTAATATTGTTTATTATGTCATATTAGATGAATTGTGATAGATAAATAAGCTGCAGAGTTGATATTAGTGTCATATTGAAGGACTATCTTGTTCTATCTCCTAACAAACTCAGCCACCACCACGATTCCTAACATATGTAATAACATACGTATTTTAAATATGATTGGGCAGCTAGGAATTTGTGAATGTTCGAAGCCTGCAAAAGTGGACAATGCGAATATTGAGGGAGACCTGTATTACTTTGGTTTTCGGCCAACCTTCTGGAATGGATTATTTACGAAAACCAGTGGCCTACTGTACTATGTAGTACATGTTGGGCAGGAGACTGGCAAAACCTGAGTCACCTGACCAGTCAGTCAAGTTTTGCTTAGCATACCATAATCATGCAAGGGATGGTGTCAATAAACTCTGGGTACAATGTTACCTACTTATTCTTCACCCAGGCTAACACAGATGGAACTGTGTTTAGGATCATAAGCTTACCGAGTCTGCTAGAACATAGTTAGGCTGTGGTCAAGGTTCAATGGAGGAAGAAATGGTCCTACAAGACACCAGCTAAGTGGCACACCAGTTTGAGCCCATACACCAGGGTGTGACCCCATGCTCACCCTGTAACTTCAACAGGGCATTTTCCAACAAAAAGACATCTTCCAGTAACAGACCTCACAGACAGATTCACAACCTAGCTAGTACTCTGGCATACACAAGCAGCAGCAGCTACTACTCACAGTGATATCTTCCCTAGCACTGTGGCCTGCCCCAGAGCTCCCAATTTCCATCCCTGAAAAGGAAAACGTCGAGATGCCAAGCCCCAATTTCCAAACCTAGAGAAGCTTAGTGTTCGACTGGATGAAGTTAAACGAATGGTCACTACTGCAATGGAAATGAACATTTGGCTACATTATGTTACCAGTTTTCAGAGCCAACAATACCAAATTCTAAAAAATTAAGTGAAAGCATTACTACCAGAAGCAACAGTTGATGCAACTGGAGACAATATGCAATGCTCCAAAACCACCACCATGTGGGACAGGTTTTTCAAGCTAACGTAAGTCTGGTGAAGTGATGGCTGAGAAATCAGATGCCAACAGGGTTCATAAGAATGTGAACTTAGGCATCCTTCTTATGATTTTAGTTCAGAGAATACTGGTGGGAGGTGAGCAATACTACTTCAAGACAAACTTTATAATTATGAAAAGAACAGAACTCTGGGAAAATCTTGTTAAAAAGTATTGTGCAAATGAATCTGCTTTGTGACATAAGCAGTAGAGCCTGCAGTGGCAGGGACTGCCCTGTCAGATGCAGGTGTGGCGGCACCAGCTGCCATTACGGGTCTCACTGGGTGAGAAGTCACTATGGTAACTATGTCAGGATACATGAACAAATCTTACGAAAGCTATGAAGTGTTATACTGTGGCACTAAAAGCCATATAGTAAGTGCTGCAGAAAGAACTCAGTCTCCTACACCAAACAAAGTATCCAAGGTAGTGTGGCAAAGAAGCATGGCAGGGGAATTGCATTTGGAGTTGCCTTGCTATAAATATCTTTACTTTTACAATTACATGTACAAAGTATACAGGCCTACCTGACATCAATGACATACTACTATATAGAATGTCCAGTGTTATGCAGAGCATATTGGGCAAATTAGGTTAATTTTGTCACAGGATGCAACCCACACCAGTTGACTAACCTCCAGGTACCCATTTTACTGATGGGAGAATATGGACAACAGGTGTAAGGAAACATGCCCAACATTTCAACCCTTGCCGGGAATCGAACCCAGACCCTCAGCATGTGAAGCGAGAGCTTTGCCTACCAGGCCATGAGCCACCCATGCTTAATGGCTGCTGTAGGTCACTCCACCAAGTCACCGCAGCAGCCAATACCAGAAGTGGCAAGTACAGGTGCCAAGGTATGCGAGGGGCAGGCCCAGAATACAGTGGACCCTTGCCTAACGCTATTAATCCATTCCTGAGAGCTCAATGTTAGGCAAAGTTATCGTTAGGCGAATTAATTTTCCCCATAAGAAATGATGGAAATCAAATTAATCCATTCCTGACACCCCAAAGTATGAACAAAAAAAAAATTTTACCACATGAAATATTAATTTTAATACACACAAACTGAAGAAGACATGCACAGTTACATGACACTTACCTTTATTGAAGATCTGGTGATGACTGATGGGATGGGAGGAGGGGAGTATGTTGATGGTGTTAGTGTTTAGAAGGGGAATCCCCTTCCATTAGGACTTGAGGTGGCAAGTCCTTTTCTGGGGTTACTTCCCTTCTTCTTTTAATGCCACTAGGACCAGCTTGAGAGTCACTGGACCTCTGTCGCACAACATGTCTGTCCATAGAGGCCTGTACCTCCTGTTCCTTTATGACATTCCTAAAGTGTTTCACAACATTGTCAGTGTACAGGTTGCCAACACAGCTTGCAGTAGCTATGTCAGGGTGATTTTCATCAAAAAAGGTTTGCATTTTAAGCCACATTGCACACATTTCCTTAATCTTTGAAGTAGGCAACTTCTTCAATTTCTCTATCCTCTCCTCCAAAGCAGTTTCCTCAGGTGTGGCCTCTTGCTGTTGAAGATGATCTAGCAGCTCATCAGTGGTTAGTTCTTCATTGTCCTCCTCCACCAACTCTTCCACATCCTCCCCACTAACCTCCAACCCCAAGGACTTCCCCAATGCCACAATGGATTCCTCAACTTGCATAGGATTCCCAGGGTTAGCCTCAAACCCTTTAAAATCCCTTTTGTCTACACATTCTGGCCACAGTTTCTTCCAAGCAGAGTTCATGGTCCTCTTAGTCACTTCCTCCCAAGCCTTACCTATAATGTTTACACAATTGAGGATGCTAAAGTGATCTCTCCAACTCTCTTAAGAGTCAATCGAGTTTCTGAGGTCACTACAAAGCACTTTTCAAACATAGCTTTTGTGTACAGTTTCTTGAGTTGGAAATGACCTGCTGGTCCATGGGCTGCAGGAGAGGAGTGGCATTAGGAGGCAAAAACTTGACCTTAACCTTTTGAGGGTCGACAGACCCTCTCCGAAACTAGTTCTCAGGGTCGGCCAAATTTCAAAAAAAAAAAAAATTGTTTTTTCTTATGAAAAAATAGTTTTCTTTTCTAAACATTATAGGCTAAACAAAATTTTTTTACAGTCAATACTTACCGAGATATGGAGGCGTGAAGTTTGCCAAAATTGAACAACATCTGGTAACATCGCTGACTGCCATCACCCGGTATTTTTCTATTTACTTTATGTACTATTTTCAATTATTTTTCAATTTTTCTTCTGAGTAACTTTTATGGCCTCTGAGGCCAACATGATCAGTATTTTGTAAGTTATTTCTTTTTCAATACTACACAATAAAGGCGTAAACACTGTTGTCATTATTTTGTTTATAGAAAATATTTACACAAACAAACGATATGAAATGTTGTTTATTACTATTTTTCTATATTTTATATATGCATATACAGTCACAGGGAATGTTTCTAGAAGTTCTGCAGCCTGTAGAAGTCTTTGAAACATGGTGTCATGCACAGTGGTGTTTTACATTCCTCACACATAAAACGAGTGTCTCTGCGTTGTTGTAGGCGTTTTTTTGTATGTGAACAGACGTAACACCTCTTCTGAGCCTTTTTCTTGAAAGCAGTAGCAGGCAGTTTAACCAAGAAGTGATCACCATGCTTCAGACGAGCAGGTAGTTGTTGATAATTTGGTGGACGGTCAATTGCAGGTGCTGTTCCTTGGTACTTGAATACTATTTGTCTGATGACAGACAAACAGAATTCGCCGTACTGTGGTTTGTTTCTGGTCCTCATCTTATACATATTGTAAGCATTGAGCATGGAAATGTCCAGAAGATGGAAAAAGAGTTTGATGTACCACTTATAACTCTTGCGAACACAATCAGCAATCCCAATCTGCATGTCACATTTGTCCACTGAACACATGTTGAAGGTGTAATCAATCACAGCTGCAGGTTTTAGAATGGGTTCATTGCTCTCTCTATGCTGCCTGCCACTGTCTGCCATTTCATTAGGGTGAACTGATGACAACAGTGTGACATCTCGTTTGTCATGCCACCGAAATGCCATGATGCCATTGGCAGCAAACGCCTGCACCTCACCTCTACGAGTGCCAGCGTCAAACCTGGGCATATGTTTCCGATTTGCACGCACTGTGCCACACACATCTGTCATGTTCACTCGCAAAAAATCACTGAGTGAGGGGCTTGTGTACCAGTTATCTGTATATAATATATCCCCCTTACCAAGGTATGGTTCTATCATTGTTCTAACTACATCACCTGAGGTGCCCAATAACTTCTGGTATTTTGCAATGTATAACTTCCAGTGTACACAATAATATCCAATACCAGACCACTGTAACAATCACAAAACACAAACAACTTTATACCAAAGCATTTCTCTCTTGCTTGGTACGTACTGCTTGAAAGAAAGTCTTCCTTTGAGCAGAATCAAAGACTCGTCAATTACAAGCTTCCTGAAGGGATAAAAATGCGTACTGAATTTCTCTTTCAAATACACAAACACATTCCTAATCTTATATAACCTGTCATTACTGTCAGGCCTGGTTTTGTCTGAAGTGAAGCATACGTAACATTGGCACAAATTGATTCACTGGCATTATATCACTGAAACCTGGGGTTGCAATCAGGCGGTCTGTTGACCAGTATGATTTCACTTTGTGCTTATACACATGTGGCATAAGCATTATTGTGGCAAAGAAAAGATACATCTCAGTCACAGTTGCCTCCTTCCACTGGTGTAGACGTGATTTTGGTGAAAGTCATGTGTTTGCCATGGTGTACTCGTATGTGTTGCTTTCCATGACAATACTTTCCATCAGTGGTTCGTCAAAGAATAACTCGAAACACTCCAGTTCAGTGGCATTGTTCTCAAGTGTACAAGATGGCCGTATTCCACTTCGGCTGTCATCAAACTGGTGGGCATTTGGAACAAAATTGACAGCTTCCTGCCAATCCCAGGTGTGGTCTGCTGGTGGGTACTGGACAATGACAGGTGGTTGTGGTTGTGGAGGTTGTGGTTGTGGAGGTTGTGGTTGTGGAGGTTGTGGTTGTGGAGGCTGGTGTGGTGGGTGGGTGGGGGATGGTGGCCTTTGTTGTAGATCAGCTGAGGCAGCGGCGTGGGTGGCAGCGGCGTGGGTGGCAGCGGCATGAGTGGCAGCATTGCCCACTGCTGGTGCCTCACCGCCGGCACCACTACCACCACGCACATTTTCCATCCCAATTGCAACAGTATCATCGTCATTTTCACTGTCTGTTCCTGTTGTACAGCCACAGGATGCACTCCTTCCCCTTGGAATAGCATATGGCACACTACCAGAGCGCATACATCGTCGTATATACCGACGCTTCACTGGGGAATATTGCACTTCACTATCACTACTGGAACTAGTTTGTAGAGCTTGTAGTTCATATTCACTATCACTATCAACACATATGCTCTCATCCGAGTCTGGGATTTGGGAAAACAGAAGTTTCCTCTTGGATTCTGGTACAATTGAACGTGAACAAGACGGCCCAGCACCAGAGGTGGAAGGCTGAGGGTCGTCTGGGTTTTCCTCACTATTACCGATATTATGGTCATTAGTTTCGGTCAAAACCTCACCAAAACCTTGAAACTCATCTTCATTGGCACTTCCATCTGTATTAGAACTGTCACTGGGTAACAAAAGTGTCCCAATTTGCCGAGGAGTTAGGAGCTTCTTACCGCGAGGCATGGTGGATATTGTTTACTAAGATGGCATTCCCACAATGCACCATTGGGTCCCAATTTTTTTTCTACCGCGCACACCAACCACACAGACCCATTCTCTCACATGTAAGCCTACCAGCCTTTTCCCGCGAGATTTGACGGCGCTAGAATTTGTGCGTACTAGTACGTCAAAAACCCCTGTGCGTAAGACGTACTAGTACGTCCAAAACCCTCAAAGGGTTCATGAAGCTCGTTTCCGCAGAAAGTCGCTCTGCCACGTCTGAAGGATGACCAGGAGCATTGTCTAATACCAGGAGGCACTTAAGGTCTAATTTCTTTTCAATTAGGTAATTTTTCACAGTGGAGGCAAATGCATGGTGTAACCAGTCATAGAAAAAGTCCCTAGCGACCCATGCCTTACTGTTTGCCCTCTACAACACACACAAATTAGCCTTGAGGACATTGTTTTTCCTGAACACTGGGAGTTTCAGAGTGATACACCAATAAAGGCTTCACTTTGCAATCACCACTAGCATTGGCACACCAACAGAGTAAGCCTGTCTTTCATAGGCTTATGTCCTGGGAGTGCCTTTTCCTCCTGTTTGGCATTTTCTTCCAAAACAGGCCTGTTTCGTCACAGTTAAACACTTGTTCAGGTTTCAGTCCTTCACTGTCTATGTACTCCTTGAATTCCAGCCGCTTTGTGGTCTGAACTGGCAGCCTCACCGTGCCTTATCACACTATGTATGCCACTACGATTCTTAAATCTCTCAAACCAACCTTTACTGGCCTTAAATTCCCTCACATCACTAGTTGCAGGCATTTTTCTAATTAAATTGTCATGCAACTTCCTAGCCTTTTCACATATGATCGCTTGAGAGATGCTATCTCCTGCTATCTGTTTTTCATTTATCCACACCAATAACAGTCTCTCAACATCTTCTATCATTTGCGATCTCTGTTTCGAAAACAAAGTTGCACCTTTGGCAAGAACAGCTTCCTTGATTGCCGTTTTCTTGGCCACAATAGTAGCGATGGTTGATTGGGGTTTTGTGTACAACCTGGCCAGCTCGGAGACACGCACTCCACTTTCATACTTAGCAATGATCTCCTTCTTCATATCCATAGTAATTCTCACTCTTTTTGCTGTAGGGTTGGCACTAGAAGCTTTCTTGGGGCCCATGGTGACTTATTTTGCAGGTGCAATCACTAAAAAGGCTGCGATAATATGAAATGTTCCGATTGTATGCTTGGAAGCGACCGCGGTGGCTGGCTTGTAAAAACTGGCACCCAAGGAACAAGTGAGGCAGGCTCAGGCCGCAAGTGGACGCTTCTTGAACAAACCGCGTTGAGCGATTTTTTTGCCTTAGCCGAGGCAAAATTTTTGCGTATCGCTAGGCGGATTTAACATTATGCGATGCGTTCGTTAGGCGAGGTTCCACTGTACTTAAAAATATTGGGATGTTTAACAGTATGTCTATCTTGCTATTAAATTAGGACTACCATACTGTACCTTCAACAAAATTAGAAGGATTGTGCAGTACTCTGGGATGTTCAACTACATCAAGCAGTTTCCCACCCATGTCAAATTGCATGAAGCAAGGTGGTGTTAGGCATGGAAGCAAGTGTTCTAAAGTCAGATAGCAGCATTACCAAGGACAAGATGTATTTCATCAATGGGGGTGCAGTTTGTTCCTGTCACTAGAGAAAACCCTTTTACTATATGCCTTCTGTGTCTGCTGCCCCAAGAGAACCTGCAATATGGGGCAAGTAACCCCTCTCTCCTGCTGCACTACCCCCAGTCTGAATTGAGGAAAATACAGTGGACCCTTGGTTATCGGCCGTAATCCGTTGCAGAAGGTCGGCCTCAAGCCAAAATGGCCAAAAACCAAAATAATATTTCCCATAAGAATTAATGTAAATACAATTAATCAGTTCCAGACACCCAAAAATATTAACAAAAAATACATTTTTTAAAGATTAACTACGGTTTTACATACACAAAACAATGAGAACTAAATAAAATGACTATTGTTTGGAGACAGGACAAAATGCTTAAATACGATGCTATTATCAATTTTACAGCTTATTTATCTATCACAATTCACCTATTATGACATAATAAAAAATATTGGTGGTGGCCTCTGCAGCAGCAGAGGCCACCACCATCATTCACACTGAAACAATGTATGTATGTAATTTATAAATAAGAAATACTTATACTTTATAAATAAGAATTATTTACACTTACCTTGGAGGAGATGCTGGCATTGGTTTAGGGTGGTGGAAGATACACAGGGAGGCATATATTGTCAGTGGCCCTATATACCTCCAATAACACTGGAGGAGTCAGTTTCATGTCATCCTTTTTCTATCGCTTAAGCGCTTAACTTACTTGCTACACTGTTACTGTTACACTTTATCGTTGGCTGGCGCTACAGCCTTTATTGACTCCTGCTGCTTTAGTATCATACATATTGCAGAATTACTGAAGGCACATTCTCCCCTCTCTTCCTCCTTCACTTTCGTACTTGGCTAGGAGTTCTTTCCTGAATTTTATCGTGTTTCTCACTTTCTTTACCAAAGGGCTGGCACTAGGATTATAGTGAAATGTTTAGATGAAAGCACTGAATCTTCCTCACTCACCCAGAGACACAGCCAGACTGACTCACGAATGCAGCAGAGCAGTGGGTGGATGCATCCAATATGGCCGATCTCCAAAATAACGGCCAATAACAGGGACAGAATTTCAGCCAAAAAAAAGAGGGCAAAAACCGAATTGGCCAATATCCGGAACAGCTGATAACCGAGGGTCCACTGTATGTCATATGCTGCAAGAATGATTTAGGAGGCATTTCTTGTCCATGACATTCTACACCTCTGGAGATCCACTATGGGTGATGGAAATAGAACCCAACCACAACCACCTAGCACCCAGCTTTAAACAATAGGCATCCCTTCTTACACCTACCTCAGTGCCCAAGCACTGGGAGACTGAGGTGAAGCAGCAGCTGGTGATATGAGACCAGGGATTATACGACTACAGACAGCCGAGGCCACTGAACGGTGTTTCAGAATGATGGCGATTCCTAAGAAGGATCAGCCCCATTGCATCACAGAGTTTTAGTGCATAATGCCTGTTGCAAATGGGAAACCCACCACATGCCTGCATCATTTGATATGGTGTCCAACATCCCTCTACATGTACAAAATAGTAGCCAATGCATATTGGGGAGTTTCACCAGCAGCAGCTGGACATGCCAAACCAGCATTTGACAGCTTTCAAATCCATATTTATTATAATAAAAAAGCACTAAACCTACTAGGGTTATACAGCTTCAAATCTGTAGATAAGGTGCCATTACTGCTGCAATCCCACTGGCTATTGCACTGCCCTAGTGTAGACAGCCTGTACTGTCTGCATAGACGGCTTATGCTGTCTGCCAGCTGAGCTTATATTTTGCCTTGCTCGTGCTGCCACCTATAGGCCTATGCACTTCTCTCTCTCTCTCTCTCTCTCAGCAGCCTTCACTCAGTCAACAAGGCCTACTGCTCACTCCCTCTCAGGGCACACACTGCCTGTGTATCCCACGATATTGCAAATAAAGTAAGAAGCCTCCGAAGCCTTATCATTGAACCCCACTCTGCAAGAATTACCAATAAACTGGTAATAAACAGTGGAAGCAGTGGTCGCAGCAAGTGTGTGTGCCTGGAGAAAGGAAGGAAGAGGGATGAAGTCATCTTCACTTCATCACCCCACACAAGAAGCATCAGTCTCTCAACCTGTTATCCTGATGATGTGTCTGCACGTTTCAGCATCCAGACAGGTACATGCAGGATTTGGCCGAAATTTGCCGAATTTCTTCGAGAATTGTAAGTGGAGTTCTTCTGACTTCACGCCACAGCATCCCACGCTGTTTCTCAAGTCACATGTTCAGCGTCACTTGTATGTTGCTGTTGTTGTTGTTCAGCTCACCACAGCTATTTCAGCAAGTCAGAGGTGAGTCTGCGGTGATTTCAGTGTCCAGTGTGGGTGTTTCTCTAAGTGGGTATGTGGGAGAGGAAGTGGCCGGGCTCCTCGCCTCACTCACACCTTACCCGCCTACCACCACACTTCACCACTATGTACTCACTCCCTCTGCTGTTTTCCACGTGAATTCATTGCCAGAGCTCTGTATCCGAGTGCCCTAGGGCACTCGAAGCCACGTGGATCACCAAGCCACATGGATCACCAAGCCATGTAGATCACCAAGCCACGAAGATTACAAAGCCATGTGGATCACGAAGTCACGTGGAGCAAGCCTGTTGGGTGTGGGGACAATGTCACATGGATCTACAAGCCATGCGAGTTACCCAGCCATACGTCCCAAGCCACATGCTGTGGTCTGCTGCCACATCACTCCACTAACGTCACCAAATGACGTAACCCACGATGCTGCCTGACTTCACAATGTCACCTACAATGTTGCCCGACTTCACAACATCTGCCTTACGTCAAATCGCAATGTCGCCCCGTGACATCCCTCATGACGTCACTCCAGGACGTCACCTCGAGATGTCTGCTGACGTCACCTCGTGATGTCACCCCATGACATCAC
>NC_069400.1:121874224-121891724 GCF_026875155.1 Cherax quadricarinatus | reverse complement strand
TGGACCCTGAACGTAAAGCCGTAGATCTACGGGACGGACCCTGAAAGGGTTAACGATCACCTCCAAATTCGACCAATTATGTAAGTGTATTTATGTAAGTGTGTTTGTACGTGTATGTTTGGGGGTCTGAAATGGACTAATCTACTTCACAATATTCCTTATGGGAAAAAATTCGGTCAGTACTGGCACCTGAACATACTTCTGGAGTGAAAAAATATCGTTAACCGGGGGTCCACTGTATATATATATATATATATAAATATATATATATATATATATATATACATACACAGTGGACCCCCGCTTAACGATCACCTCCAAATGCAACCAATTATGTAAGTGTATTTATGTAAGTGCGTTTGTACGTGTATGTTTGGGGGTCTGAAATGGACTAATCTACTTCACAATATTCCTTATGGGAAAAAATTCGCTCAGTAAAAGGCACCTGAACATACTACTGGAATGAAAAAAGTTTTGTTAACCGGGGGTCCACTGTAATATATATATAATATATATATAATATATATATATATATATATATATATATATATTCAACAAGTCGGTCATCTCCCACCGAGGCAGGGTGACCCAAAAAAAGAAAGAAAATCCCCAAAAAGAAAATACTTTCATCATCATTCAACACTTTCACCACACTCTCACATTATCACTGCTTTTGCAGAGGTGCCCAGAATACAACAGTTTAGAAGCATATATGTATAAAGATGGTATAAACCTTGGTAATAAATACCGACAAGTTGGTTTAGAAAGACACGTAAGCAAACACTATAACATATTTATTAGAAAACATTTCGGTCCTGGGACCTTGATCACTGCTAAGTGATCAAGGTCCCAGGACCGAAACGTTTTCTAATAAATATGTTATAGTGTTTGCTTACGTGTCTTTCTAAACCAACGTATAAAGATACACAACATATCCCTCCAAACTGCCAATATCCCAAACCACTCCTTTAAAGTGCAGGCATTGTACTTCCCATTTCCAGGACTCAAGTCCGACTATATGAAAATAACCGGTTTCCCTGAATCCCTTCACTAAATATTACCCTGCTCACACTCCAACAGATCGTCAGGTCCCAAGTACCATTCGTCTCCATTCACTCCTATCTAACACGCTCACGCACGCTTGCTGGAAGTCCAAGCCCCTTGCCCACAAAAACCTCCTTTACCCCCTCTCTCCAACCCTTTCGAGGACGACCCCTTCCCCGCCTTCTTCCCCTATAGATTTATATGCTTTCCATGTCATTCTACTTTGATCCATTCTCTCTAAATGACCAAACCACCTCAACAACCCCTCTTCTGCCCTCTGACTAATACTTTTATTAACCCCACACCTTCTCCTAATTTCCACACTCCGAATTTTCTGCATAATATTTACACCACACATTGCCCTTAAACAGGACATCTCCACTGCCCTCCAACCGTCTCCTCGCTGCTGCATTTACCACCCAAGCTTCACACCCATATAAGAGTGTTGGTACTACTATACTTTCATACATTCCCTTCTTGCCTCCATAGATAACGTTTTTTGACTCCACATATACCTCAACGCACCACTCGCCTTTTTTCCCTCATCAATTCTATGATTAAACCTCATCCTTCATAAATCCATCCGCCGACACGTCAACTCCCAAGTATCTGAAAACATTCACTTCTTCCATACTCCTCCTCCCCAATTTGATATCCAATTTTTCTTTATCTAAATCATTTGATACCCTCATCACCTTACTCTTTTCTATGTTCACTTTCAACTTTCTACCTTTACACACATTCCCAAACTCATCCACTAACCTTTGCAATTTTTCTTTAGAATCTCCCATAAGCACAGTATCATCAGCAAAAAGTAACTGTGTCAATTCCCATTTTGAATTTGATTCCCCAAAATTTAATCCCACCCCTCTCCCAAACACCCTAGCATTTACTTCCTTTACAACCCCATCTATAAATATATTAAACAACCATGGTGACATTACACATCCCTGTCTAAGACCTACTTTTACCGGGAAGTAGTCTCCCTCTCTTCTACACACCCTAACCTGAGCCTCACTATCCTCATAAAAACTCTTTACAGCATTTAATAACTTACCACCTATTCCATATACTTGCAACATCTGCCACATTGCTCCTCTATCCACTCTATCATATGCCTTTTCTAAATCCATAAATGCAATAAAAACTTCCCTATCTTTATCTAAATACTGTTCACATATATGCTTCAATGTAAACACCTGATCTACACATCCCCTACCCACTCTGAAACCTCCTTGCTCATCCGCAATCCTACATTCTGTCTTACCTCTAATTCTTTCAATTATAACCCTACCATACACTTTTCCTGGTATACTCAGTAAGCTTATTCCTCTATAATTTTTAGTCTCTTTTGTCCCCTTTCCCTTTATATAAAGGGACTATACATGCTCTCCGCCAATCCCTAGGTACCTTCCACTCTTTCATACATTTATTAAACAAAAGTACCAACCACTCCAACACTATATCCCCCCCTGCTTTTAACATTTCAGTCATGATCCCATCAGTTCCAGCTGCTTTACCCCCTTTCATTTTACGTAATGCCTCATGTACCTCCCCCACACTTACATTCTGCTCTTCTTCACTCCTAAAAGATGGTATACCTCCCTGACCAGTGCATGAAATTACTGCCTCTGTTTCTTCCTTAACATTTAAAAGTTCCTCAAAATATTCTCGCCATCTACCCAATACCTCCATCTCCCCATCTACTAACTCCCCTACTCTGTTTTTAACTGACAAATCCATATTTTCCCTAGGCTTTCTTAACTTGTTTAACTCACTCCAAAATTTTTTCTTATTTTCATTAAAATTTCTTGACAGTGCCTCTCCCACTCTATCATCTGCTCTCCTTTTGCACTCTCTCACCACTCTCTTTACCTTTCTTTTACTCTCCATATACTCTGCTCTTCTTATAACACTTCTGCTTTGTAAAAACCTCTCATAAGCTACCTTTTTCTCTTTTATCACACCCTTTACTTCATCATTCCACCAATCACTCCTCTTTCCTCCTGCCCCCACCCTCCTATAACCACAAACTTCTGCCCCACATTCTAATACTGCATTTTTAAAACTATTCCAACCCTCTTCAACCCCCCCACTACTCATCTTTGCACTAGCCCACCTTTCTGTCAATAGTCGCTTATATCTCACCCGAACTTCCTCCTCCCTTAGTTTATACACTTTCACCTCCCTCTTACTTGTTGTTGCCACCTTCCTCTTTTCCCATCTACCTCTTACTCTAACTGTAGCTACAACTAAATAATGATCCGATATATCAGTTGCCCCTCTATAAACATGTACATCCTGGAGCCTACCCATCAACCTTTTATCCACCAATACATAATCTAATAAACTACTTTCATTACGTGCTACATCATACCTTGTATATTTATTTATCCTCTTTTTCATAAAATATGTATTACTTATTACCAAATTTCTTTCTACACATAGCTCAATTAAAGGCTCCCCATTTACATTTACCCCTGGCACCCCAAATTTACCTACTACTCCCTCCTAACATTTTTACCCACTTTAGCATTGAAATCCCCAACCACCATTACTCTCACACTTGATTCAAAACTCCCCACGCATTCACTCAACATTTCTCAAAATCTCTCTCTCTCCTCTACACTTCTCTCTTCTCCAGGTGCATACACACTTATTATAACCCACTTTTCACATCCAATCTTTATTTTACTCCACATAATCCTTGAATTAATACATTTATAGTCCCTCTTTTCCTGCCATAGCTTATCCTTCAACATTATTGCTACTCCTTCTTTAGCTCTAACTCTATTAGAAACCCCTGACCTAATCTCATTTATTCCTCTCCACTGAAACTCTCCCACCCCCTTCAGCTTTGTTTTCACTTAAAAGCCAGGACATCCAGCTTCTTCTCATTCATAACATCCACAATCATCTCTTTCTTATCATCTGCACAACATCCACGCACATTCAGACTTCCCACTTTGACAATTTTCTTCTTCTTATTCTTTTTAGTAATCTTTACAGGAAAAGGGGTTACTAGCCCATTGTTCCTGGCATTTTAGTTGACTTTTACAGCACGCATGGCTTACGGAGGAAAGATTCTTATTCCACTTCCCCATGGATATAAAAGGAAAATTAATAAGACCAAGAACTATTAAGATAAAATCAAAGAAAACTCAGATGAGTGTGTATAAATAAATGTGTACATGTATGTGTAGTGTGACCTAAGTGTAAGTAAAAGTAGCAAGACATGCCTGTAATCTTGCATATTTATGAGACAGACAAAAGACATCAGCAATCCTACCATCATGTAAAACAATCACAGGCTTTCATTTTACACTCACTTGGCAGGACGGTAGTACCTCCCTGGGTGGTTGCTGTCTACCAACCTACTACCTATAAATATATTATATATATATATATATATATATATATATATATATATATATATATATATATATATATATATATATATATTATATATAATTCGTGCCGAATTGGCAGAACGTGCGATCTTGGCTTATATAGCAATGCTCATCTTGCCATATAGGACAAGCAAAAATTTGTGTATGCAATAATTTCGCCAAAATCATTCTGAACCTAACAAAAAAAATATATTTCAGTGTTTGTTTAGTATTAAATTATTGTAAACAAATCTAAAATATATTTAGTTGGGTTAGGCTAAATTAAATTGCGCTTGTTATAATAAGGTTAGGTAAGTTTTCTAAGTTCCTTTTAGTGCAAAATTATAAATTTTTACATCAACATTAATGAAAAAAATATATCTTTAAACGTATAAGAGAAAATTTTAGAAAGGACTTAATTTTAAGCGAGTTCTTGCTATTTGACCAGTTTTACATATTCGGCACGACGTGTATATATGTGTGTGTGTGTGTGTGTGTGTGTGTGTGTGTGTGTGTGTGTGTGTGTGTGTGTGTGTGTGTGTATGTGTATGTATATGTATGTATATGATGTATGTATATGCATGTATATGTATGTATATGTGTATGTGAATGTGTGTATATGTGTGTATATGTGTGTATATGTGTGTGTATATGTGTGTGTATATGTATGTGTGTATATGTATGTGTGTATATGTATGTATGTACAGTGGACCCCCGGTTAACGATATTTTTTCACTCCAGAAGTATGTTCAGGTGCCAGTACTGACCGAATTTGTTCCCATAAGAAATATTGTGAAGTAGATTAGTCCATTTCAGACCCCCAAACATAAACGTACAAACGCACTTACATAAATACACTTACATAATTGGTCACATTCGGAGGTAATCGTTATGCGGGGGTCCACTGTATATGTATGTATGTATATGTATGTATGTATATGTATGTATGTATATGTATATGTATGTATATGTATATGTATGTATGTATATGTATGTATATGTATGTATGTATGTACATGTGTGTGTGTATGTATATGTATGTATGTATATGTATGTGTATGTATATGTATGTGTATGTATATGTATGTGTATGTATGTATATGTATGTGTGTATGTATGTATGTTATTTTGTGTTCTGTGCCCTGTTCTGGCACAGAACAGAGAGAGAGAGAGACCAAGTTTTTTTTTTACAGCCAGTCATGGTCAGGGTTGACCACGGTGGTGTGTGGCCGAGTGAATGTAGACAGCCTGTACTGTCTTAATAGAGAGCCTATGCTGTCTGCCAGCTGAGCTCATATTTCATGTCTTGCTCGTGCTATCACCTATAGGTCTATGCACTTCAGTATGCCCAGACCTGCCTCTCCCTCACTCTCTCAGCAACCTTCATTCAGTCAACAAGGCCTACTCCTCTCTCCCTTGCGGGCATGGCCCTCCTGGGCCATGGGCACAAACACACTGCCTGTGTACCCCATGACATTGCAAATAAAGTAAGAAGCCTCCGAAGCCTTATCATTACTCCCCGCTACCAAGAACCACTAAGTAACTCAGAATACTAGATACACACACTAATGATGCTATCGAAGGAATAACTAGGAAGCACGTGTGGAAGATCCTGTCAGTGTTGAGAAGACATACTAGTACACACAACTTCTTCGAAGTATGCAATAAAAGTAGAGGAAAACTGCGGCTGGAAGTGTTCAAGCTCTGCCAGAGATGGAACTTGTATGCTACTACCTAGGATGGGAGGAATACTATTCCACTTGAAACAAATTGACTGCATTCAGGGATTTCTCAATGCCACCATCACTGACAAGGTCATGGCATAGGCTGGTCAATCAGCTTTTATTGTTTATGGTCATGGTACCTGTCATGCAAACTTGCAGGGATCTCCTGAAGAAGTCCATTTGGAAGAAAGTTTACTGGCACCAGCAGCTGCAATAAAAGTTCAAAGCATTCTAAAGTCACCAATCTGTGAGGGTTGTATGTGTTTTTAGTACATCACAATATATCCCAACTAACAGCAGTGGTCAAGTGGAGAGAAAGCATTGGGTTCTTAGTATCACAACAGAACTGCTCCTGCACAGTGGTTGATGCACCATTCTGCTGCCCACATGACTGGCAGTTGGCCCTGTGTAGAAGCCACCAGCTGACTTTAGCTGAGGCAGGTTATCTCAGTTAAGGGAGAGGTGCTCTCAGTAGTGTGGTGCTTAAGGAAGGCCTGCCTATTCCTGCTTGGATGATCACTTTTGTAACTTACCACTGCTCCCTGGTCAAGTTATTTGGGAACAAGGCATTAAATGATACTGCAAAAACCCAAGCTGTTTTGCTTGAAGACAGTGCATTACCATTACCAGGTTTAATATCTTCGAGGAAAAGACTGTGCAGTGGACACCCTATCCTATTATCTTGTGCTGAAAGCTCCCCAGACAGTGAGGATTATGTGTACAATGATGAACTAGCAGTGGCTATTGTAGCAGCCACTGTGGTGGCCCTAGTAATGGAAAAGGTACTGTAGTAGCGGTGAACCAAGACAGTGTAGAGAGCAGCAGTAGCGGACTTCAAATATGAATTGCTAATGAATAGTCAAGAAAGGAGCTGCCCTACTTTAAGCCCATCTATCTGAGGGAAAAGTTGGCCATCAAAGACAAGTTGATGACTCTCATACGCACAAGCAGTGGCGGCTTGTAACACCAGTAATACCTATACTATCATACAGCATCAAACTTCTATTTTTAATCATTTTTTATCTTGTTTCAACAAAAAAAAATAAAATAAAAAATTCGCTTTTAAATACATTGAAAACAATATACAACATATTTTCCCTGTAATATATTTGTCAGCTGCAAATTATTTCAGTGTAAGACTGATGAAGTCGTATGTCTGGCAGTGAGCATCTGGGGGGACTGCAGCTCTGTAGCTCTTATGGATGAGCTGCCACTGCACACAAGGATGTTTTTGCCATGTAAACCCAGTCAGTACAGCACCAGTTAGCAGACAACTTGCATGTGGGTCATCCAGGAGTAGAGTGCATTCTATGCAGAGCCTGGAAGGCAGTGTTGTGGTAAGGACTGGAAGCTGACCTGTAGTACCACTGGTCATCTTGTCAGACGTGTCAACTGAATGTGCCATTCCAGCACCCAGAGCCACTGCTCCCAACTCTACCTCCAAAATATTTCTTCCAACAGGAGAGAGCAGACCTGTTTCAGTTTGATGACCAGGTACTATATATATGTAGCCTATATGGGTGGAATGTCACACCTGCCTCATGGTGCCTCATTAGCTGCCCCATCTCAAAATAGAACCTCCCACACATGAAATGTACTACAAATTTTTCAAACCGCTAACTGCCACTAACAGGTTATCTGCCCACCATTCTCAGTCTAATGGGTAAACAGAGGTTACAGTTCATATGACCAACAGGATAATCTTCAACACTACTGGAGAGACAGCAGCCTGCTGACCAATACAGCAGGCAGTCTACAAGGCGATTCTTCAGCACATTCCTTTGAGACAGACAAGTTGCCTCTGAAGCTAGTTACTGGGAGACATTTATGATTCTGTTCCCATGGCCAGGAAGTATCAAAAAGTGGTCCAGCACTGGAGGATAGTAAGTTGTAAAAGTCAGATAGTAGAGGCTGCAGATGTCAACTCCCCTGGTCCTTCTGTTCTCCAGGGTCATTAAATTCAATTTCTTTAGCCTTTCTTCACAGCTGATACCTTAGTACTGGAATGAGTCTTGTTGCATATTTTTGTTTTCACCTTAAAGGTAGGCAGACTATCACATAACTGTCAGTTCCAAAAAGTATATAGTAAATATGAACCCACCACATGTGCATAATACACCTCAAATATTAATACAATTGATAAACATATGAGAAAAGTGCATAAACTGGATGAAATTCTCAGGAAGCATGAAATCTGGTTCCTTTTCCTCCCTATGAAGGCTGGGAAACAGAATTCATTATATTCTCACAATTAGTATGGGACACCAAGCACTGCTATGTTAATAACCTGATACTATGTAAAATCTTCTCAGTCAAGAATGTACCGAGGCACTGATTAACTAAGGGTCATACAGCGCCGCTGGGCAGGGAAGGATGCAGGGGTATAGGGTAGCAAGAGGGAGAGGGATGATTATTAGGTCATGGAGTGCAGTGGGGCAGTGGATAGTGCAGGGGTAGAGGGTAGCAAGAGACTGAGGTAGAAAGTTCTGCGAAAAGTACTAGAGGCATCATCATCAGAGTTTGTGCAGTAAATCAGTTGCTGTCAAAAAGTCAATGAGAGAGTCTGGGTTAAAGGAGGGTCCATCAGCAAGAAGGGAAGGCAAAGTAAGGGCAGTAGAGCAGTGATGACGGAGGTGAATTCTGTGTGCTCGTTGATAGGGTGGGGTAGTTCAACAGAATATGGCTAACAGAAACTGGAACCTGACAATTCTCAGAGTGGAACAGGGCGCGTCCCCATGAGATACCCATGAGCAAGGCAAGTGTGGCTGATGCAATGACGAGAGAGAGTAGTTCCCATCCTCGACACTGATAAGAAAATAGCCAGAAACCTATATTTGGTTTAATAGAATGTACATAGTTGATTATGGAGCACATCAAACCAACATTGTAGCCAACGAGTGCGAAGGTGGGTAGCAATTACAGCAAAATAGTCTGTGAATGGAACACCTCTATGAAACTGGGAGGTCATGTACTGCAGACCATGCAGCAGTGTGTGCCTGTTTGTTGCCCTGTATGTCAACATGACCAGGGACCCAACAAAAAACTATCTTTGTGCTTGCTAGAGATATGGTGTAACCAAAGTTGGATACAAATAACCAGGGGATGAGGTGTATAAAATTTTTGTATAGCCTGTAAAGCACTAAGGGAGTCTGAGACGACCACAAATGGTGACACAGGCTTAGATGCTGCATGGGTAAGTGCTACGAGAATGGCATACAATTCAAGTGTAAAAATAAAGAATGTCTACTAACATCAGTGACTATCCTATATATGGAAGGATTGTGGAGTCATGAGAGCGAACATAATAACAAAGGCAATGAGCATCACGGCGATCGGACAAGGATGGAATATTTGCCTCTGCATAGAGGCTCTCAACCGGTAAAGAGCGAAAAGCACCGAGGCATAAACATAATCCCTGATGATGGATGGGATTAAGGCTAGAGAGAGCTGCAGGAGAGGCCGCTGAATGTATCTGGTTGCCATGATTGAATTTCAATAAAATTAGGGCTGAATGCAGTTCGAGTTCTACGATCAGCCCCCCATGAAAGATGAGCAAGAGTTTTAAGGAGGTTCAGCCAGCTATGACAAGTTGCCTTCAGAACGGCCCTTATGAAAGCCATATTGACTAGCGGAGACATTGTTTTGCATCTCTAAATACCACATAGAACATCTATTTACCACACGTTCCATCACCTTGCAAACTGCACTGGTAAGGGCAATCGGACAAGAGTGCGAGGCATCATGTCCTGTAGTACCCGGTTTGCGAAAAGGGAGAATAATGGCAGAGTTCCACAGCTGGAGAAGAACTCCTTGTGACCAAATAAGATTAGAGAGTCGAAAGAAGACAGCAAGGGCTGACTGATGTAAATGCTGAAGCATATGAATAAAATGCCATCAGGCCCAGCTGCCGATGATCGGCAAGTTGAGTTGCCTCGAGTTCCAGAAGTGTAAAAGGCACATTATAAGATTCTTCTCTGATAGAAGAAAAGTTTAAGGGCGCTAACTCTTTGGCAGACTTTGAGGAATGAAACGAAGGGCATAGACGAAGCCCCTGAGAAATACAGACAAGATGATTACCAATTTCGGTGGCAACGTCAAGAGGGTTTGTGATAACACCGGCAACCCGAAGAACAGGAGTCGGGTCGGGAGAGTATTTACCACTCAGTTTCTGTACTTTCCAGGCTGCACTCCTAGAGGAAGCATTAGTGATGGTAGAAACAATCCCACCAGCAAGTGCGTTTAGCATCACGGATGACATGGCGAGCGACCGCTCTCTTCTGCTTAAAATCAAGGAGTCTCTCTGTGGTTCTATTATAGTGGTACCTGCCACATGCAGCGCATTTCAAACATACTGCTCGAGCACAAGCAGGAGACCACCAAGGCATGCACTTTTGAGAATGCCTGCCCAAGGTTTGGGTTATGGATTGTGAAACCACAGTTAAAATTGGGGTTGAGGTGTAAAAGCTCATCAATGGAGGACGAAGAAGGAACCTCACTAAAAGCAGTTAGATGCAAGTAAAGGTCTCAATTTGCTCGGTCAAATTGTTAGCGTGGGCTACGAGGTGGTGGTGAATACAAAGAAGTAAGGATGATTGGAATATGATTGCTGTCATGAAAGTTCGGGAGGACAGACCAGGTGAAATCTAGTACAGATGAGGAAGAGCAGACAGAGATCGATGCAAGAGAGAATGAGTATGAGGATCAAAATGGGTGAGAGTATCCGTATTTAAAACATGGAAGGGGAGAGAAGCAAGAAAAGCCTCCAAGTGAATGCCGCAGGAGTCACAATGAGACCCCCCTAAAGGAAATGGTGGGCATTAACCCTTTGAGGGTTTTCGTCGTACTAGTACGTCTTACGCGTAGGGGTTTTTGACGTACTAGTACGCATAAATTCTAGCAGCCTCAAATCTAGTGGGAGAAAGCTGGTAGGCCTTCATATGAAAGAATGGGTCTATGTGGTCAGTGTGCACAGTTTAAAAAAAATCCTGCAGCACACAGTGCATAATGAGAAAAAAAAAACTTTGACCATTTTTTTGGAATAAATCAGCGACTTTGCAGTGTATTTTCGTATGGTATTTATTGTTGTATTCTAGTTTTCTTGGTCTCATTTTATAGAATGGAAGACATATTACAGAAATTGAGATGATTTTGGCTGGTTTTACAATGAAAGGTGCCTTGAAATTGAGCTCAAAGTAGCAGAAATGTTCGATTTTTACCAAACTTCAAAAGTAAACAAATCGTGTCAAGCGTGCAATACACCTCAACTGGTGAGTCTAATATTCTTTCACAAGTGCACCAATAATATTTATACCATTTTTTACACTAATGCAGTAGTCTGCATAACAGTAAATCTTATATTTTTTGTGAGAATAAAAATTCAAAATGGAAAGCAAAAGAATATAAGAGGGGCCTTGAGACGTGACTAATGACTAGAGGAAATGTCATTTTAGTGCCAGGAATGTCTTTCTTGTTTATTCTGGACCCTATTCGGAAATTGGCATCTTTTGAAATTTGTGTGAAATTGGCAAAATTGCTAAATTCTGACCACTGTACTGGATAGTTGAATTTCATAAATGGGTGGTTTTTTCACCCATTCGATAGAAAAAATGGAGTTCTAGCGAAATATTCATGTTTTTTGTCGATTAGTACAGCGAAATTGGCCAAAAATGGGGCTCAAAGTGGGCAAAATCGCCGATGCGTAAACATCGCCGAGACCGCTAACTTTGCGAGAGCATAATTCCGTAAGTTTTCTATCAAATTTCAAACTTTTGGTGTCTTTATGATCGGGAAAAGATTCCCTATCTTTTCATAAGAGAAAATAATTTTTTTTTTTTTTAAATTTGGCCGACCCTGAGAACGAGTTTCGGAGAGGGCCTGTCGACCCTCAAAGGGTTAAAATAGCCAAGTAATGGAAAAGGTGGCAGGAAGGAAGAAACCAGAAATGCAACATCTATGATGGATAATGCCTGAGAAGGAGAGATATACAAAGAACAGATTGTGTACCACTTATTCAAGTGGATATGGGCTGCAGTGTAATGCAGTGAAGTATGAACAAAGATCTGATGGTACGGAATGCCAGTGCATATAAGAAGTGCACTTTCATTAAAGGTTCCATCAAGAAAAGGATCCGATGAATATAATAAATCATAGCCCGAGATGGGATGGATAACAGCAGAGCTTAATTTGGATTCTTGTAAACAAACAAAAACGGGGGAAACCTGGAAGAGCAACACCTGAAGCTCACCCCGGTTACCTCTGAGGCCGTGGGTATTCCACTGTAAATAAGCCATGATTTGCAAAGAAAAAGATACAAGAAATCTGAAGGTAGAGGTATCTACGGAATAGTAGGGTTAGAAAAGTGCACATGTGGAGGCAGCGGGAAAACTTTTAAGCAGCGAAGGATTGGGACGCTGCGAAGAATGGCGCTGTGCAGATGGAGAAGAGTGAACAGGAGGAATAGGAGGTAGATTGGTGTCTATCAATGGTATAGTCTCCTTAATATATTCTGAGATAGCTTCAAGTGTTTCAGAGGACAAGGACATTGTATGTGGTACAATACTGGAGATGGAAGGACGGGGGTGAGTAAAGATCGGGGTAATGATGGACTGTACCAAAGTAGGGGAGGGGGATGAAAGGGTAGAGAGAACTGGAGAAGCTTGGGAAGGGACAGGAGAGAAAGAGACCTGGGAGAGGAAAGAAGAAGAAATTTGGGAGGGGACAGGGAAAGAAGGTACTGTATGAGGAGGAGGATGAACCTCCACACTCATAACAGAGCCAGTTAGAGGTGAAGAACCGGGTATAGAGACTGGGACTGAAAAAGGTGTAGGTTGCAAAAGGGAAGGAGGAGTTAAAGGTTTTAATAATGGGTATGTTTTGGACTTTGGAGGAGAGGGGCAATGGGGAGTAGGTGTTGTACGAGGTCTTGTAGACACAAACTTGTGAGTGAGAAGAGGAAGAGGTGAGAACAGAATGAGGTGATGAGATAGGGACCTCAGAGTCCAGGACAGCAGAGGAGGCTGCAGAAGGTGGGACCCCAGAGGTGGGGGGACATTTAGTAACTTGAGAATAAGAAATACGGGGAAATCTCCCTTGGAGGTGGAGGTGTAGATGAGAGACTGCCATAGCATATGGGAGGCCTTCTGCCTATTTGAAATAATGAATCTCATGCTCATTTAAGAAACCTTGGCAACAACAAGAGTAAGATGGGTGAGCCTCATGACAATTAAGGCAAGAGGAAGGTAGACAACAAGACGTAATGGCATGGTCGTCGGCACCACGGACTGGGCATTTGGCCATGGACCTGCAATATTTTGCTGGATGACCAAAATGCCAGCAATTTCTACACTGTTGCAGTGTAGGGATCACCCTTGCGAACTTGTAAACGGTGTCCCACAATATAAACAGAGGATGGAAGCTCACGGCAGTCAAAAGTTAAGCAAGCTACACTGCAAGGGTATCGTCTCTGCCTGTGGGCAGGGAGAACGTAAGTGTCTACTTTGAGGATTAGGAGGTCTTGGAGTTCTAGCTGTTCCAGAATGTCATTGCCACATGTCTGGAAATTCTGTTGGACAGTGTTATAGGGCAGAATGACAGTACCACTACAAGAATTGAGGGAATATTTTTCAATTGTTACAGGAATAGCATTGACAGTTGTAAGGAGAGAATGATCATGAGCTTGGCTAGCATTCTGGACAGTGATGATGCATGTACCGCTCAAGAGCATGAAAGGATATATATCTACCAACATGGCATAGGAGCGCCTTGCCAATACTATGGTCGGAAAGATAGGCAGTAGAGGAAGTTAGTCGTAGAGTAAAAAACTTAGTCCATTGTGTATTTTGAAACAGCATGTAAAGGGAGTGCATGACGTGCCGATCTTTTCTGAGTAGAATGAGAAGGAAGTGAAGAAGTATCATGAGGTAATGGTCTTGGGCATATAGGTATAGGACCAGAGTTGGTCCAACGAGGGACAGGCAGGCGATCAGAAAATTGTCGGAAGCAAAGTCAAAAAAGAGTGAAGGTCAGACGTATCAAAGGAGTCAGTCGGAACCCCAGTACCTGAATCGGGTGATGAAATAGCACCAGCAAGAGGTACAGGGGCATTAGAAATGTCCAAAGAGTGGTCAAATAATGAGGCAGGGTTGGAACAGGGTGCAGTATCAGGAAGGGGGGCCCAGGGGGAGCAGGTTCATGGATTTGGGACTCCATGACTATGTTACTTCTTTTTGTTTTGTCACTTTTCTTTTTGTTCAGCTCTTACTCTATAAAACTAAGGTGTTAAAAAATAGACACACATTAAGAGTTAAATCAAATTAGGTAACTCAGAGGAATAATTTGCAAGAAAAACCTGATCACAGACTGGGCCGTGGGGGCACTGACCCCCAAAACCCTCTCCAGGTATCTCCAGGTAACCCTTGGTTAGGGGCAAGGGATCGTGAGTGACTATCTGTGGTGATAAAAAGGGTTGTCATGCCACTGCACATTTATAGTCCCTTCAAGATCCTATTTTTAGCACAAAGACAGGAGGGGTAGTGCAAGGTTATTCAAGCTAACTTTTGTTATAAGAACATTGTTTAGTGTGCCGCAATTACTTTTTTGGCTCAAGACTTTCTACCTAACTTTCATTAAGCACTATCTTCCAATATTGTTATAGTAGTGTTGAAAATACTGTAGTTGGTGAACTTGTGCAACTTAGACTGTGAGACCCAACTTACTTGACTTTCACTGTACAGTGGACCCCCGCATAACGATCACCTCCAAATGCGACCAATTATGTAAGTGTATTTATGTAAGTGCGTTTGTACGTGTATGTTTGGGGGTCTGAAATGGACTAATCTACTTCACAATATTCCTTATGGGAACAAATTCGGTCAGTACTGGCACCTGAACATACTTCTGGAGTGAAAAAATATCGTTAACCGGGGGTCCACTGTATTAATGAAGGCAGTAACAAACCCAGTATGCATAGTAAACCACTGCTCCCTGCTTCCTCCTAATTTTAACAAATTGAAGCAAAAATATGATGAAAATAAAAGATAATAACAAACTTTTATAAATTCTTTAAAGACTTTCTATATACTCTACATCATAGTTTATTAAGCACTACCTACATGTGTCTTAACTCACGAACTTATCTCCATCCTGAACTTCATAATCATTTTTGCAGTTTTAAATCTACAATTTTACTGACAAACAAATTCTGGAGCTATCATAACAATGACTACCATAATATGAATGCTAGGAGACATACTCTGGGCAGTCCAAAGGAGGGATTAAGCTCTGGTGAGGAGTTGTCAGATCCATCTTCCAGTCACTTACTGTTAACAAAAATTAAGAAAAATATTTTCATAATTATAAACATACATGGAGTGCTCATCATTAAAGTACACAAGCACCACCTCCAACATCATGACCACAAAATAAATTGTCCCTTGCACCTTAGGTCATTCTTCAATTGTCTAGGAAGTGATTAAGATTCATTCTTCAGGATTTCATAGAATGTATTCCCCCACAACTGACAGATGGCATCCTAAAGCCATGAGAGTAGGCTAATATTTTCCTCTTCAGTCAAGTCCTCTCTCTGTTCTCAATGGGGTTTAAGTCTGGGAAATATCCTGGCCAGTCACCAAAGAAGGATCCCTAACAAGCATGAAGCCATTGAACAACAGATTTCATGGTAGCAATGAGCAATGTCCTATATAAAAACTTAGTGTCACACTGTATGAAAGGTTGGGGCAAGTGATAACAAACCAATTCTAGGTATATTATTGAGGTTAATGTTTGTGGCGATGTTTTCAGAGGCTTCTGCAGCCATGCTTTTGGTGCAAGCATGTCATCAACACTGTCCAAAAGTAACTTACACAACCAGGTCCTCATTGGCCACTCGCAGACATCAGTGGCTTCCACTATTACCCGTGTTTGATGGCGTGCCTTATGTAATCTGACGATCTTTCCAATTGCCTCCAGTTAGCAACTTACTCCTGCCCATATTAATTTGTCAAGAGCCAAAAATGTCAAACAGGGCCCCTGGGACCACATGGCACAGGGGTACCATGGATACTAAACCATTTACCACACAAGCCTAGAAGGCACTTAAGATGCAGCTAGTAGCTTTAAGAAATCTTGAGATGTCCCACTGAGCTGCAAGGATAGCACAGGTTTTTGTTTCGTCAACAAACCTACTTTGGACATTAAGTTATACTAGTTGCCTTTCACCCAGCATACTTTAATGATGAGCACTGTAATTCAAAATTGTGAAAAATTAATTGTTTAGCCTCCAAAGATTATCACCACCATACTCATAGTACATGGGTTGAATTTACCACCCATATATTTTTGACCAGCTTGTACTTGTATCCTACTCTTGTATACAAATTGTGAGCAAGAATCCCAAGGACTAGAGCAAATCTTATAGCTACAAAGTTAATCAATAACATAACATGCAGGAAGCATTTTTTTTTTTTTTACCATAGTAGAGGTTTCTCCAACAAGGCAGAATGAGTCAGAGGACACATTTACTTTCATGATTTAATAGCTGGCTTGCCAAGTGTGTAGACATTACAGTTCAAATAACTCTTCAAACCACTACATTCCCAGTCATCCTTCAGAATGGGGCTAACAAGTTTCCCCCTGAAAATCTTCATAGATATTACCTTGTTCACACTCAAGAAGTATATCAAATCTTAAAAACCATTTATCTACACTCACTAACATGCTCACATGTGCCTGTTGGGTACTCAAGCTCCTACCATACAAAACCTCCAGATTCCACTTCAGTCATCTACATTACTAAAGAGAATTTTCATTTTTTATACAAGTTAAGCAATGTATTAAATAACTAGCCTTCTCCCCTTGAATTTCCTGCTTGTGAGGTTTCATATCCTGAAAGTGTTGGAGTGAGCATAAACCCTGAGGAAAAAAGAGAGAGAAGTTTTATATTAGTTTAAGAACTTAAATGTATTGCAAAAAAAGCTAAAATAAATCCATTAGCATTGTTGTGTCAAGGTCTTTCAAATAAAATGAATATCTATGTTTATGAAGTGCTGTATGGATTATGTTTGAAGGTACCAATTGGGCTCTTTTGTAGTTTGAATCTATACTGGCATGGAGTTGATATATTTCATGGTTATATACAATAAGGGAATATTTATCAATATTATTTGCTCAAATACCTGACAATATTGGAAGGTTTAACTGTCCTTAAATTGACTGTCAGAGTCAATTTTACCTTTCTAAATTGGGATTACTCTATTTTGAGGTTTTCCAGGAAAGCCAATTAATCAACAATGAAGTTCTAAGAATATTTTCAGACACATGAGCTATACATGTCAATATACTAAACAG
>NC_069400.1:121760851-121873724 GCF_026875155.1 Cherax quadricarinatus | reverse complement strand
TTGGGGGGGTATGCGGGGGAAAAAATTTTAGCGTTTAAAACCCTTTTCCCCCTATGGGATTGTCTTTAAGGGCAAGGGGGCCCTTTTTGGGGGGGGGGTCCACTGTAATATATAAAATATATATATATTATATTTATATTATATAATATTTATATATTTTATATTTTATATATATGCAAAAGATCACAGAAAAAACAGGTGTTTTGGGAATATCCCAAAACAACCACTCTGAAAGAATAGAAAAATTTCCCAAAGGGGGCTTTCGTGATACTAAATTATAAAGGGAAACTATAGTTCCTTGATAATGGATTTGTCACAAAAGCGTTGGGAAATTTTCTCTTTTTTTTCAGGTGGTTGTTTTGCATATTAATATATTATTTATATATTATAATATTTATATATTTTTAAAATAATATATAATTATATATATATAAAATTTTTATATATATATATATATTTTATTTTTTGTTTTATATATATTTTATAAAACTATATATACATATCAGTGGCCCCCCGGGTTTAACGAAATTTTTCTTTCCCAGAAGTATGTTAGGTGCCGGGTTACTGCCCGGGAAATTTTTTCCCAAAAAGGAATATTGTGAAGTAGATTATTTCCTTTTCAGCCCCCCCAAACAAAACGTAAAAAATGCCTTACAAAATACATTACAAAATTTGGGTGGAATTTGGGGTGATCGTTTTTTGGGGGGGCCCAAATGTATATAAAACTTATATTTTACTACTTTCAAAACAGAAAAGGGTTTGGTTTGAGAGTTTTAAAAGAATTTGTACTGGCTTTACCCAGTGGGGGTAAGGCAGGGTTTGGGTTCCCATTTTTGGCCACAAGGCGGTTTAAAAAAATTTTATCGGGAAAATTCGGGAAAAAGTAATGGGAGGTTGAAGGACTAAAACCTGAGAAAAAGTGTTTTTTGTGAGAAAAAAAAGGCCTTTTTTGGGAAAGAAAATCCCAAAGGGGACCTACTTTTACTCAAGAAGAAAAGGCACTGCCAGGACACAACCCTATGAAAAAACAGGCTGACACTAATGTTCTGTGTTTAATGTTGTGGGGTTTTCAAAGTGAAGCCTTTACTAGTGTACCATTCTGAAAATCCCAGGTTTTAAAGAAAAAACAATGTTATAAAAGAGAAAATTTTTTGTTTTTTTTTTGGAGATCTAAAATTTAAGGCATGGGTCCCCGAGGGGAAAATTTTTTTTCAAAGGGGTTTCAATGAAAGTTTTTTTGGCCCTAGTGGGGAAAAATTTACCTCCTGGAAAAAAAATTGGATCTAAAGGTGCTTCTAGTAATGGACAGTAAAACCTGCTCATCCCCCCCAAATTTGGATAAACCAAATTTCTGAAGGGCTTTGGGTTATAAAGAAAATTTTCTTCCCCCCGAAGACCTCCTTCCTCCACCCCATGGACCAGCGGGGTTATTTAAAACTTTAAAAAACTTACACCAAAGCAATGTTGGAAAGGGTTTTGTTTGGGAATGTGCCCTCAGCCATTCCCCCCTGCCCCTTTAAAAATTTTTTTGGAAAAAACACTTAAGTTTTCCCCAATTGCAAAACCCTTTTGGGGAAAGGGGTTTGGGGGGGAGGGGACTACCAGGACTTTAAACTCTGCTTGGAGAAACTTGTGGCCAGATTGTGTCCACAGGGGGGATTTTGAAGGGTTTGAGGGCAGTCCCTGATGAGCTATGGGCTGTTGTTAAATCAATTGTGGGGACTGGGGAGTTTCCATGGGGTTGGGGTGCGAGTTTGGAGGTGTGGAAGAAATTTGGGAGAGGCCAAACGAAGAGCTAACCCCCTAGGAAATGCAAGGCTTCAGCAGGGTGAGCAAAAAGATCACAGTCAGGGAAACTTGCTGCAGAGGAGGAGGAAAAAGAGATGGAAGAAGGTTTTTTTCCCGCGAAAAAATTTAAAGGGGATTTTTTAAAATGTGGGGAAGGATGGGAAAAATTTATGTAGAAACATGCCCTGAGAGGGATGGGTTTCAACCCTATCGGAACTTTTTTTCAGTTTACAGAGTGTTGGCCCCTTTTAGGGGAAATTTTTTTAAAAAGACGGGGAGAGCCTCTGGACAGGGTTTTTTTTTTCGAGACAGGCCCCCGTGACTCAAGGTTTGGGCCTAGTGGCAGTTAAACCCTTTTGGGCTGTCGCGGCCGTATTTATACGGCTTACAAGGTTCCGTGGGTTTTAGTTTTATACCATAAAAATTTTAGCGGCTTCAAATCAAGGGGGGAAAAAAAGTGGGAGGCCCCATGGAGTGAATGGGGCTGTGTGGTACAGTGTGCACCCAAAAAAAAAAAATCCTGGAACACGCAGGTTTCATAATGAGGGAAAAAAAAAACGTTTTTTTAAAATTTAAAAAACCGACTTTGTGGCTATTTTGGTTTTAGTATTTATGGTTGTTTTTTCCCTTTTCTTGGTTTTCGTTTGATAGAATGGAAAAATATTACAGAAAAAAAAAATGATTTTGATTGATTTTACTAATTTAAAAAAAACCCGGGGAAATGGAGCTCAAAGAGGGGGGAAAAATTTGATTTTTACCAAAAGTTCCAAAAATAAAACAAATGACATCACTGTCAAATTTAAAAGTCCAAATTTGCCATTTAATATGAGTCATGAATTGGTTCTGTTATTTATACAATTATTACAGTATTGGAGGATGTTGCAAAAATAGTAATTTTCTATTTTTTTTTTGAATAAAAATTTTGAAATAAAAAAAGCAAAAGGGAATATCAGAGGGGCCCGGAGACATGGGGCTGATGAACAAAGAAAAATGGTTTTTTTTTTAGGGGCCAGGGATGTCTGCCCCTTGGGTTTATTTGGGACCTTTTTTTGAAATTTTCATTTTTTTTTTAAATTTTTGTGAAAAATTTGGCCCCAAAATTTCAAATTTTTGACCCCGTTATTGGGTAGTTGGGGAAAATTGGGAAATGGGGGAGTTTCTTGTACTCAATTTAAAAGAAAAAAAACGGAAACTATAAAGAAATAGCTATGGTTGGTCGACTGGAACAAAAGGAAAAAAGCCCGGGAAAAAAGGGTCAAAGTGGGCGAAATCGCCCCAAATTTTTAAATATCGCCAAAAGGGCGCTAACTTCCCGGGGCGCGTTTTCAGTCAGTTTTCCTTTAAATCTTGTTTTTTTTTTTTTTGGTTTTCATTACAATCGGAAAAAAAATTCTCTATCATTTTTTCCCAAGAAAAAAAAAATTTTTTTTTTTTTTTTTAAAAATTTTTCGACGTCAAAAGGGGTTTTAAAAAACAGAGAAGAGAAATAACCCCCGAAAAGCCACTTGGTACCTGAGGTGTTGATGGAAGGGGGGTTCCCCCTTTCCCAAAAAAAATAAATTTTTAATTTTTCTCCTCCCCCAGTCTTCCAATTTCACTAAAAAAGAATTTGCCAAAAAAAGGTAAGTGTTATTTCTGGGTTTAAAGTTTCATTCACATGACCCATTGTTTTGTTTATTACTACATTTATTTCATCGATACGTTAAAACCAAAAAAGGGACAAAATTTTTAAAAAACAAAAAAAATTTTTCCCCCGGCTAGCGCTAAAAAAAACCCCGCTCATCGCGATTCGTTCGGAAACCCTTTCCCCAGGAAACCTGAAAACCCACCCCATTGTTCTGTGGGTTGGCCCTTGTTTTCAAGCCCGCCACGGGGGTCGCTTCCAAGCATACAAAACGGAAACAAATTTTTTATTATCACAGCCTTTTTAAACCATTTTGATGAAAATCACCCTCACACAGCTATTGCAAGCCATGCTGGTGACTATTACACTAACAATGTTGTGAAACACTTAAGGAATGTCATAAAGGAATGGGAGGTACAGGCCTCTATGGACAGATATGTTGTGTGACAGAGGTCCAGTGACTCTCAAGCTGGTCCTAGTGGAAGGGAAGTATCCCCGGAAAAGGACTTGCCACCTCAAGTCCTAATGGAAACGGATTCCCCTTCTAAACATTAACACCATCCACAGTCTCCCCTCATCCCATCCTATCATCACAAATCTTCAATAAAGGTAAGTGTCATGTAACTGTGCATGTCTTCTTCAGTTTCTGTGTATTAAAATTAGTATTTCATGTGGTAAAATTTTTTTTTTGTTCAAGTTTGGGATGTCAGGAATGGATTAATTTGATTTCCATTATTTCTTATGGGGAAAATTAATTCGCCTAACGATAATTTTGCCTAACGTTGAGCTCTCAGGAACGGATTAACAGTGTTAGGCGAGGGTCCACTGTACTTCTGGGTGTCACGAACGGATTAATTGTGTTTACATTATTTCTTATGGGGAAAATTGATTCGAAAATAGTCTATTTCGATAATAGTCCCACTTCCAGGAACGAATTAAAGACGATAATTGAGGGACCACTGTATATATATTTTCTTTTAACAAGTTGGCCGTCTCCCACTGAGGCAAGGCGACCCAAAAAGAAAGAAAATCCCCAAAAAGAAAGTACTTTCATCATCATTCAATACTTTCACCTCACTCACACAATCACTTTTTGCAGAGGTGTTCAGAGAGAGTGCGAGAGAGAGAGAGTGCGAGAGAGAGAGAGAGAGAGAGAGAGAGAGTGCGAGAGAGAGAGAGAGAGTGCGAGAGAGTGCGAGAGAGAGAGAGAGTGCGAGAGAGAGTGCGAGAGAGAGTGCGAGAGAGAGTGCGAGAGAGAGTGCGAGAGAGAGAGAGAGAGAGGAAGAGAGAGAGGAGAGAGAGGAGAGAGAGAGAGAGAGAGAGAGAGAGGAGAGAGAGAGAGAGGAGAGAGAGAGGAGAGAGGATGAGAGAGAGAGAGAGTGAGAGAGAGGAAAAAGAGAGAAGAGAGAGAGAGAGAGGAGAGAGAGAGAGAGAGAGAGAGAGAGAGAGAGAGAAGAGAGAGAGAAGAGAGAGAGAGAGAAGAGAGAGAGAGAGAGAGAAAGAGAGAGAGAGAGAGAGAGAGAGAGAGAGAGAGAGAGGAGAGAGAGAGAGAGAGGAGAGAGAGAGAGAGAGAGAGAAGAGAGGAGAGAAGGAGTGAGAGAGGAGAGAGAGTGTGAGAGTGTGAGAGTGTGTGAGTGTGAGAGAGTGGTGAGAGATGTGAGAGAGTGTGAGAGAGTGTGAGAGGTGTGAGAGTGGTTGAGAGTGTAGTGTGTGTAGTTGTGTGTGTAGTGATGTGTGATGTGATGGTGTGTGTGTGTGTGTGTGTATGTGCTAGGTCTGTGTGTGTGTGGTGTGTGACGTGTGTGAGAGTGTGTGAAGTGTGTGAGTGTGTTGTAGATGAGTTGTGTGAGTGTGTGTTGAGTGTGTGGTGTGTGAGTGAGTGTGTGTGTTGTGTGAGTGTGTGTGTGTGGAGAAATGTGCTGGTGTGTGTGTGTGTGTGTGTGAGGAGAAGTGTGGGTGGTGGTGTGGTGTGAGATGTGTGTGTGTGTACGAGTGTGTGCGAGTGTGATGTAGTGTAGATGAGCTTGAGTGTCGGTAGTGAGTGAGTGTGAGTGAGTGTAGTGAGTGTGGAGTGAGTGTGGTGGTAGTGAGTGTGTGTGTAGTGTGTGTGTGAGTGTGATGTGTGAGTTGTGTAGAGTGAGTGTGATGTGATGTGAGTGCTGAGTTGTGAAGTGTTAGTGTGCTGTATGTGTGTGTGATGTGTGAGGTAGTGAAAGAGAGTAGTAAGGGAGAAAAAAGTTAAGCATATGAGAGGCTTTTCAAAGTAAAGTGTACAAGGAGAAAAGAGAGGATAAGAGAGTGGTGAAGCAATGTAAAGAGAGCAAATGAGAGAGTGGGTGAGATGTTATCAACAAATTTTGTGGAAAATAAGAAAAAGTTTTGGAGTGAGATTAATAAGGTGAGGAAGCCTAGGGAACAAATGGATTTGACAGTTAAAAATTGGAGAGGAGAATTATTAACCCTTTCAGGGTTTAGGCCGTACTAGTACGGCTTATGCACCAGGGTTTTTGACATACTAGTACGCCTAAATTCTAGTGCCCTCAAATCTAGTGAGAGAAAGCTTGTAGGCCTACATATGAAAGAATGGGTCTATGTGGTCAGTGTGCGCAGTATAAAAAAAATCCTGCAGCCCACAGTGCATAATGAGAAAAAACTTTAACCGTGTTTTTGGATTAAAACAGCGACTTTGCACTGTATTTTCATATGGTATTTATTGTTGTATTCTAGTTTTCCTGGTCTCATTTTAAACAATGGAAGACTCCTCATCATCTATATCACCAGATTTCATTTAAAGGTATGTCAATGAAATGCATGGATTCGCTCAATCTGTAGTATTAATATTAGTTATTTTTCCCTTGTAAGTAAAAAATTTTTTGCTAATTTTTATTCAATGATTAACTTTTTATCTATTTTTTCCAAAAGCGGGTGAATATTAATTCCTTTCTAAAATAATGCCTAAGTTGAGTCTCAGAAAGGTAATTTACAGTGTTAGGCGAGGGTCCACTGTACTTCTGGGTTCACGAACGGATTAATTGTATTTAAATTATTTCTATGGGGAAAATTGATTCGAAATATCTATTCGATAAATATCCCACTTCCAGGAACGATTAAAGACGTATATGAGGGACCACTGTATATATATTTTCTTTTAACAAGTTGGCCTTCTTTTTTTTTTGTCAAGGCGACCCAAAAAGAAAGAAATCCCCAAAAAGAAGACTTTCATCACATCAATACTTTCACTCACTCACACAATCACTTTTTGCAGAGGTCAGAGAGAGGGAAATAGAGGATGTAGAATGGTGAGAAGGGAGCGTGATGAGAGAGAGAGGGAGAGAGAGAGATGTGCGGAGGAGAGTGCGTTGAGAGTGGAGAGAGAGGTGTGAGGAGTGGGGAGATCGAGAGGAGAGTAAGCGCAGGAGATGGGAGTAAAGAAGAAATGTTAAAGAGAGGAGGAGAGAGTTTGGAGTGGGAGGAATTAATGAGAGGAGAAGGAGAGAGAGACAGGAGATTGAGAGGAGAGAGTAGAGTCTTTGTATAAGAAAAGGGAAGAGAGAGGGCAGAAGAAAAGTAAGGAGAGAGAAGGTTGAGTATACGGAAAGTGAGGAGAGTTATGTAGAGAGAATGAGGTAAGAGAGAGTGAGAAGAGTGAAAGAGGTAGAAGGTAAGAGGTGAGAGAAGGTAGAGGAGAGAGAGAGTAGAGAGAGAGAGATTGAGATAGAGGGTAAGAGTGTTGGGGAGAGTTAGAGTTGAAAAGTGTGTGAGGGTGGTAGGGAGGCAATGTGGCAGATGTGAGTGTAGGTTGGAGTAGGTAGTGAGAGTGAAGTGTTGTGAGTGTAGTGAGTTGGGTGTGTGTAGAGGTAGTTTTCGTAGTGCTTAGAAGGTGTGTGGTGTACGTGTGTGTTGAATTTTTTGAGAGGGGGAAGAGAAAGGAAGAGGGTTGAGAGGGGGGAGTTAAAGATAAAGATCAATGCAAAGTGGAATTGTCACAGTTTCTTTAGTGATGACACAGTGCTTTTGGTAGGGTATGTAAAAGAATGTGGTGTGGGGGTTTTAGTGATGTGATGTTGATGGGTGTGTGTGTGTGTGTGTAGAGTGAGGAGAGTCAGGAGTTTGTTAGGCTGTTTGTGGTGGGGTGTGTAATTGTGTGATGAAGGATCAAATAGGTGTGGAGTGAGTGTATATTTCGTGAGTGATGTGATATGTTGTGTGTATTTTAGTAAAGATGTGGCGAAGCCCTCTGCTGTGGTGAGAGTGCGCTGATGTGATGTGAAATGTGTGAGAGGTCAGTGTAAATGAGACGAGTCAAGTAGTCGTGGGATGGCTGTGTTGAAATGTGTGAGTCGATAGTGTGGTAAAGAAGCTGAGTGAGTGGAGTGGATGTGAGTGTGATTGTGTTGATGTATGAGTGTTAGAGTGTGTGGAGTGTGTAATGAACGTGTTTGTGACTGCTTTCTGAGTTCTGTTAGTGATATTGTGGTGTGTGGTGGTATGCAGAGGAGTTGAGTGGAGTGTGCCAGTGAGATCTCGAAGTTGATGTAAAGATGTTCATGCATGTTACAGTGATAGTGTGAGAGTAGTTAGTTATGATATAAAAGTTAAGTCATAATTTGTGAACAAAATAAAAATTTACAAATAAAGATTGATCAGAGGTAAATAGATAGGATTAGGCATCAAGGAGTAGTGTGAAGCAATGTAAATGCATCAAATTTGAGAGAGTTGTGAGATGTTATCAACAAATTATTAGTTGGAAAATAAGAAAAAGTTTGAGTGAGATTAATAAAGGATTGAGGAAGCCTAGGAACTAATGATTTAACAGTTAAAAATTACTGAGGAGATTATTAACCCTTCAGGGTTAGGAAGTACTAGTACGGCTTTAATGCACCAGGGTTTTTGACATATAGTGCCTAAATTCAGATGCCCTCAAATCATAGTGAGTCCAAAAGTGGTAGGCCTACATATGAAAGAATGGTCTATGTGGTCAGTGTGGCAGTATAAAAAATCCTTGCAGCCACATGCATAAATGTGAAAAACTTAACCGTTTTTTAAGATTAAAACACGACTTTGCACTGTATTTTATATGGTATTTAATATTTATTCTAGTTTTCCTGGTCTCTTTTAAACAATGGAGACATATTACAGAAATTGATGATTTTGATGGTTTTTACAATGAAAAGTACCTTGGCATTGCGCTCAAAGTGCAGAAATATTCAATTTTTCCGAAGTTCAAAGTAAACAAATCATGCTATGCTCAATACGACTCAAACTGCGAGTTAATATTCTTTCACAATGCGTGATATTATTTAACCATTTCTAACTAATGCAGTAGTCTGCATGACAGTAAATCTTCTAGTTTTTTGTGAGAATAAAAATTCAAAGTGGAAAGCAAAAGAATGTAAGAGGGGCGTGAAGATGTGACTAATGAACAGAGGAAATTTTATTTTAGTGCCAGGAATGTCTTTCTTGTTTATTCTGGACCCTATTCGGAAATTGGTATCTTTTGAAATTTGTGTGAAATTGGCAAAATTGCTTAATTCTGACCACTGTATTGGATAGTTGAAATCGGTAAATGGGTGGTTTCTTGTACTCATTCGATAGAAAAAATGGAGCTCTAGCGAAATAGTTACGATTTTTGTCGACTAGTACACTGGAATTGGCCGAAAACAGGGCTCAAAGTAGGCAAAATTGCCATTGCGTAAACATCGTCGACACCGCGAGAGCATAATTCTGTAAATTTTCCATCAAATTTCATACTTTTGGTGTGATTATGATCGGGAAAAGATTCTCTATCTTTTCGTAAGAAATTTTTTTTTTTTTTTTTTTTTTTAAATTTGGCCGACCCTGAGAACAAGTCTCGGAGAGGGCCTGTCGACCCTGAAAGGGTTAAATGAAGAGTTAGAGGTATCGGGAAGATGGAGGGAATATATTGAGGAATTGTTAAATGTTGATGAAGATAGGGAGGCTGTGATTTCGTGTATAGGGCAAGGAGGAAGAACATCTTGTAGGAGTGAGGAAGAGCCAGTTGAGAGTGTGGAGGAGGTTCGTGAGGCAGTGGGTAGAATGAAAGGGGGGTAAGGCAGCTGGGATTGATGGGATAAAGACAGAAATGTTAAAAGCAGGAGGGGATATAGTTTTGGAGTGGTTGGTGCTATTATTTAATGAATGTATGGAAGAGGGTAAGGTACCTAGGGATTTGCAGAGAGAATGCATAGTTCCTTTGTATTAAGGCAAAGGGGATAAAAGAGAGTGCAAAAATTATAGGAGAATAAGTCTGTTGAGTATACCTGGTAAAGTGTATGGTAGAGTTATTATTGAAAAGAATTAAGAGTAAGACAGAGAGTAGGACAGCAGATGAACAAGGAGGCTTTAGGAAAGGTACAGGGTGTGTAGACCAAGTGTTTACAGTGAAACATATAGGTGAACAGTATTTAGATAAGGGTAAAGAGGTTTTTGTGGCACTTATGGATTTAGAAAAGGCATATGACAGGGTGGATAGGGGAGGGCAATGTGGCAGATGTTGCAGGTGTATGGTATAGGAGGTAGGTTACTGAAAGCAGTGAAGAGTTTTTATGAGGATAGTGAGGCTCAGGTTAGAGTATGCATGAGAGAGGGAGATTATTTCCCAGTAAAAGTAGGCCTTAGACAAGGATGTGTGATGTCACCGTGGTTGTTCAATATATTTATAGATGGGGTTGTAAGAGAAGTGAATGCTAGGGTCTTGGCAAGAGGTGTGGAGTTAAAAGATAAAGAATCAAATGCAAAGTGGAAGTTGTCACAGTTGCTCTTAGCTGATGACACAGTGCTTTTGGTAGGGTATGTAAAAGAAGAAAATTAAAAGTGAATACTATAGGAAAGAGTAATGTTATGAGGATAACAAAAAGATTAGGAAGATCAGGAAGTTTATTAGGTCTGTTTGATGCCATTGGGGCTTGTACATTGCATATGCTAATAAGAAGATACAAACTAAGGTTAATGGACAGCTGAAGAGCATCATTTCCAGGTGATCAGGAATGGCAACATCAATGAATTAGGCATGTACATTTTTAGTAAAGCATATGGCAACGCCCCCTCCTTGACCTTATGTATATCGCTGCATCTAATGCTAGCAAAATTTTCTGGAGTTCCAGTGTCCAAAACTGTCAACAACAGCAATCATGTCAGGGCAATGACTGTTTGCAAAACTGTGCATGAGCTCACCAACTTTGGTAAAGAAGCCCCTGATGCTGGCAGACTGGATGCTGATAGATTCTCTTTTTCATTCTTTAAAATGCCCTTTTGCAGCATGTATGCTGCAATGAGATTTCTCTCAAATGACAACTCTTTTCAACTTACTCTTCACACATGAGTTTACCTCCTTTATGATACTTGTATGCTGTGGTGGCTCATCCATAGGAGCTGCAGAGCTGCAGTCCCCCCAGATGAACGACTTCATCAACCTTATGCTAAAATAATTTGCAACTGACAAATGTATCACAGGAAAATCTGTTGTATGTTGTTTTCAATGTATTTATAAGCAAATTTATAATTTCTTTGTTGAAACAAAATAAAAAATTATTAAAAATAGAAGTTTGATGAGGTACACTAGTATAGGTATTATTGGCATTACAAGCTGCCACTGCTAGTATGTGAATTACTCTCCCACTCATTTGTATGAGCTATTTTAGTAATGCCACCACCAAATTACTTACATTTATGTAATGTGAAGATACTGATACAAAATAACTAGAAGAATTGTGTTAAGGAAGAGGATTAATATTATAAACATAGAAAAAGATCTAAACACTTAAGGATTAACAGTGCCTAGGGAATGGAAAGTACAGTAAGCATGTTCAATAAAAGGAGGGGAGCTCAAATTCCTTGGTTCAAGAACCATTCATTTATATGAAAGCATTCCATTTGAAGGGAGCAGAGGCTTAATTATTATTGTTATAATCATTATTATGGAGAAACGATAATCTCTTAGCAATCATAAAGTGTCTGAGGAATAGCTGGCTCTTTTTAATAACATACAAAGTGAAAAATTAACAATGGCCACTAGCTGTTAAAAAATAAAAAAAAAATTTCCCCTAAATAAGTGGCCAGCAGAAATTATGAGAGCAAATTAATGCTATGGTTCTTAAATTATCTTTCATTGGATGATGAAGTAAAATAGGTCATGCTTCTTATTTGCTGTGCTGAAAAAATTGCTGCAGCTTTGTATGTTAATGCTTACTATAATTCATACTTTTTTCCAGAATGTCATGATCTCTTTGTAGTGCCACATGAAAGGAATGTGGCACTACAAAGAAAGCAGGAGAATGAAAAATGAACAGTGTTCTTTTTTAGACAGAAATGAGCAGACCCAAAAAAAGGGGACAAACAGGGAAATACTACATATGGGACAGAGGTGGACAACAGTGGGAAAACACCATGTCAACATTAAAACCCGCGTCCAAATGAACAACAGACAAATGCACAATCAATACGGGAAAGGGGTATGTACACCAGACCATACAAGGTAAACATCACCATTCTACTAAAAAAGACACACCAACCCAAAAAATCCCAAATGGGAGATCCGCTTCCTTTTTACAAACATTTTGGGTCTGCAACAAATAACAAAGACAGTTATAAATTAGCGGGCTCCCCCCCACAAGCAAATGCCAGTTGGAGCATTTACAGAAACACACTGAAGGATGTTTTTGGATGGGAAACATAAACTAATATGCATAGATGTGACAAAGTTTTAGGTCACAAGAGGAGAACTAGGAAAAATATTTTTTTTGCATGAATTGCTAAATTCATCAACGATAGAGAAGACGTTAGGGATTAAAGTAGAAAATGAAAATTGGGAGTTATCATAGTATACAAACCACAATAGAACAGCTGGGAATTCAAACAATAAAGTAGTAATAGCTTTTTTGAAAGACTGAAAAATTTCCCCCAAACCAAAAATTATCCTTCTGGAGATTTTTAATCTCCCAAAGAAAATTGATGGGGTAATCACAATGTTATACCAGAAATTTTCTTGGAAGCATCCCGATCAAAAAGGTACTACCAAGGAACTGTCCTCAGAAAAAAATACACTGGACACCACAGCAACAACGGTAGACTATTCAAGCACCAGCAAGCCCGCCAAGGGCCCGGCTTTGGAAGTAGAAAAAACTTCCCTTTGGGAAACCCTCAAAGGTGTATTAAAAAGTTATGAAACACGGTGACCACAACTGTTTTAATGTGGCAATCGCAAAAACTCAATTCCAATTATCAGTCAATAAATTTCCCCTTTCTTTGCTTTCCCTTTCCATCTCCCTGCTTTTTGATTTTTCCAAAAAACTATAAAGTTGCAGCAATGTTTGGGCAAAAAGTCACGAGAGAGAGAGAGAGGAGAGAGAGAGAGAAAAAAAAAAAAAAAAAAAACTCACTTCCTGGGGGCTTTTTCCGGGGGGAAATTTGTGAAGACAAATCACAATCAGACTCGGTTGGCCTTCAAAAAGTTCTTCATTCCTCTTCCCGCCAAAGAGGGTACAAATTTTGTTTAACACCTTTATTTTCACCCCCCCACCCCATCCTTGGGGGTATCAAAGGGTTACAGAGGACCAATGGGACTGGCTGCAAAGTTTTTATAGCGAACAGTTATGGTACGGGTGCAAAGTTTTTATAGCTGAACATTGTGGTACTGGGGTGCAAAGTTTTTATAGCTGAACAGTTAGTGGACTGGACATTTACATGGGCACATTCATAATGAATTATTTAGGCAAAAATTAATTAGGTCACACACACAATCTATTTTTTTTTTATTATCACACCCGGCCCATTCCCACCCAAAGGGAGGGTGGCCCAAAAAAGAAAAAATTTCACCTCATTCACTCCATCACTGTTTTCCAAAGGGTGCTTACCTACGTTTTAAAATGCAACATTAAAAACCCCCCCCTTTAGAGTGCAGGCACGTACTTCCACTCCAGGACCAAGTCCGGGCCCGCCGGTTTCCCTGAATCCCCAAAAATGTTACTTTGCTCACACTCCAACAGCACGTCAAATATTAAAAACCCTTTTTCTCCATTCACTCCCATCAAACACGTTTCACGCATGCCTGCTGGAAGTCCAAGCCCCTCGCACACAAAACCTCCTTTACCCCCTCCCTCCAACCCTTCCTAGGCCGACCCTACCCCCCCTTTCCCTTCCACTACAGATGATACACTTTGAAGTCATTCTGTTTCGCTCCATTCTCTCTACATGTCCGAACCACCTCAAACAACCCTTCCTCAGCCCTCTGGACAACAGTTTTGGTAATCCCGCACCTCCTCCTAACTTCCAAACTACGAATTCTCTGCATTATATTCACACACACATTGCCTCGGGACACGACATCTCCACTGCCTCCAGCCTTCTCCTCGCTGCAACATTCATCACCCACGCTTCACACCCATATAAGAGCGTTGGTAAAACTATACTCTCATTACATTCCCCTCCCTTTGCCTCCAAGGACAAGTTCTTTGTCTCCACAGACTCCTAAGTGCACCACTCACTCTTTTTCCCTCATCAATTTATGATTCACCTCATCTTTCATAGACCCATCTGCTGACACGTCCACTCCCAAAAAATCTGAATACGTTCCCCCTCCTCCTACTCTCTCCCTCCAATCTGAATTCAATCTTTCATCACCTAATCTTTTTGTTTATCCTCATAACCTTACTCTTTCCTGTATTCACCTTTAATTTTCTTCTTTTGCACACCCTACCAAATTCATCCACCAATCTCTGCAACTTCTCTTCAGAATCTCCCAAGGCAGTGTCATCAGCAAAGAGCAGCTGTGACAACTCCCACTTTGTGTGTGTTTTCTTTATCTTTTAACTCCACGCCTCTTGCCAAGACCCTCGCATTTACTTCTCTTACAACCCCATCTATAAATATATTAAACAACCACGGTGAAAAATACACATCCTTGTCTAAGGCCTACTTTTACTGGGAAAAAATTTCCCTCTTTCCTACATACTCTAACTTGAGCCTCACTATCCTCGTAAAAACTCTTCACTGCTTTCAGTAACCTACCTCCTACACCTACACTTGCAACATCTGCCACATTGCCCCCCTATCCACCCTGTCTTTACCCCTTTTTCCCAAAAATCCATAAATCCCACAAAGACCTCTTTAGCCTTATCAAAATACTGTTAAACTTATATGTTTCACTGTAAACACCTGGTCCACACACCCCCTACCTTTCCTAAAGCCTCCTTGTTCATCTGCTACCCCTATTCTCCGTCTTACTCTTAATTCTTTCAATTATAACCCCTACCATACACTTTCCCAGGTACACTCAACAGACTTATCCCCCTATAATTTTTGCACTCTCTTTTATCCCCTTTGCCTTATACAAAGGAACTATGCATGCTCTCTGCCAATCCCTAGGTCCCTTACCTTCTTCCATACATTTATTAAAAATAATTGCACCAACCACTCCAAAACTTTTATCCCCACCTGTTTTTTAAACATTTCTATCTTTATCCCATCAACCCCGGCTGCCTTACCCCCTTTCATTTTACCTACTGCCCCCACGAATTTCCCCCACACTCACAACTGGCTCTTCCTCACTCCTACAAGATGTTTTTCCCTCCTTGCCTATACACGAAATCACAGCTTCCCAAATCTTCATCAACATTTAACAATTCCTCAAAATATTCCTTCCATTTTCCCCAATACCTCTAACTCCCATTTAATAACTCTCCTCTCCTATTTTTAACTGACAAATCCATTTGTTCTCTAGGCTTTCTTACTTTTAATCTCACTCCAAAACTTTTCTTATTTCAACAAAATTTGTTGATAAAAATCTCACCACTCTCTCATTTGCTCTCTTTTTACATTGCTTCAACCCCTCTCTTAACTTCTCTCTTTTTTTCCAAAATACTCTTCCCTCCTTGCATCACTTCTACTTTTTAAAAACTTCTATATGCTAACTTTTTCTCCCTTACTACTCTCTTTACATCATCATTCCACCAATCGCTCCTCTTCCCTCCTGCACCCACTTTCCTGTAACCACAAACTTCTGCTGAACACTCTAAAAAACTACATTTTTAAACCTACCCCATACCTCTTCGACCCCATTGCCTATGCTCTCATTAGCCCATCTATCCTCCAATAGCTGTTTATATCTTACCCTAACTGCCTCCTCTTTTAGTACATCTATATGTACATAAAAAAAAAAAAAAACTTAAAGTGGTAATGCTCTATTGAGTGAGCAAAGTCAGAGTATTTTTCCAGAATGGTTTGTAATATACCACTGTGGATAAAATACTTTGACATCTGAACATTTCTGAGTAAGTTGTCTCTGAATTCATCAATTTTTTTTTTTTTTTTTTTTTTGCATTTCAGTACTATAATGATGGAGAGGTGTGACTAATCCTACAGTCCATCTAGCAGAAGTTTACCATTCATTTCGGTTCCTCTGGTGGTGGTGACTTAACCTCTTCTGAGATTACTTGTAACGCTAGACAAAGCAGGTGCAGTGACTTCCAAGAATCTGCTTATTTTGTTTGGATACACCCGTAGAACATGTGGCTGCCTCCTGCTGATAAGAATGAATGGATAGATCAACTGACTAGTGTCCAGTCTCCCTCAGTGTCCGTAAGTCAATAAAGTTTTCAGCTAAAAAGTTCTTTTTGTACTATTTTAATTCTCAAACTGCTAACTAACATGAGAGTTTCTATCATGTTATCAGGACCATTCCACAAGAAGTGATGCCTGCTGAACTCAATGCCTACAATCCTATACCAACCTGCATCCTGGCTTCTGACAACATAGCATGCCACAATTATACATAAGGAGGTTTGAGAGCATTTATGGATGATAGAGAATCGTTTACAACTAAAGGTTTAAAAAAGGGGAGATGTACCCATAGTTGTGCCAACATCTTTTATACAAGTGAGAGGCAATGGGTTTGAAAACGACTACGTGAGATGCTAGAGGCAATAGAGGATGTCAGGTTTGGCAGAAATGTCTGGTGTGAATGTCAGGCAGAGAATTTAGAGCATAAAAGTTAGAAGGCAATGTGGGGTCACTAAGCTACTCATGGAAAGGACTGAGGATGGGACTTTGAGGCAGTCTGGACATGTAGGAGGGCTGAGAGAATAACGAACAAAAGGGTAAATATAAATCTAGGAGAAGATGAAGGAGGGGTAGGAGTTCTCCCAGGAAAAGTTTGGAGAATATGAAGAAATGGAGAAACTGCAGCATCTTATGGCCCATGCAAAGCAGGTCCTTATCAAAACCCACCAACAAAAAATATCTGCCCAATCCCATTTTTTTTTAATGTTCACCCAAGGAATGAAACTTTGATAATACTATTAACTTGTGTGCAAGTTTCCCTTAAATCTAACCCCTCACTCATATCTTTAAAACCTACAATTTGGATACAACTCCAAAAACCTACTGCAGAACAAAACTGTTCCACTCATTAACTTATTCCAACTTCACTCTAACCAATATTTTTTTGTAATCATTTTCTTAAATCTAAACTTATCCAATTTGAATTCATTTATTTTGATTTTCTTTCCTTGGAGGATATCCTTCAGGAACTTACTGCATCTCCACTGTTAATATGCCCATCCTTCCTCACTTTATACCACTTCAATCATGTTTACCCCCTCATCTTTTATCTTACAAGGGAATGTAAAATTTAGTGATTTTCAATCCTTTCCTTCGTAAGGAAGATTTTCTTATGCAATGGATTTAATTTTTTTGTTTATTGGCCCCTTTGCTGAACGGTTTTTTAAACAAATTTTATTCCATTCTGTAATATAAACAGAAACGCAAAATTGGGCTGCATAATGTTAAGTAGGGGCATTATTAATGAACATGTAGAAATGTATATACTACTATCTGGACTCCTGTTTTGCTTATACTGAGTTTGACATAAATCCCAGGTAGGAGTAAAGAAGAACGGTTTTTTAGGGCTTGCACATAAGAACATTAAAGGAGGAACACTGCAGCCAGCCTGTGGCCCTATACTAAGGGGATATCAGGGATCCCATTACAATTTCATACCCCCAATAACAAACAATTCCCAACCAATTTTTCCAATGCTACCCAAGAAATACAGTCTCTGATGTGCGTAAATCCCCACTCAAATCCAGACAACCCCCTCCCACTCATGTACTTATCCAATCTAAATTTGAAACTTACCCAATAGTCCTAGCCTCAATAACCAACTCAGGGGTAGACTGATTCACTCACATCAATGCTACCCTATTTTTCCAAACCAATACTTTTCCCTCTAGCCATTGTACTTTGTCCTTTCTAAATCATAAACTTAGCTATATTTAAATCCATTACTGTGCGGGTTCTCTCTTGGAGATATCCTCAGACCTTATTTAATATCCCCTTTATTAATACCTAGCCTTCCCATGACGAGGCCCTCAATTAAGAAGTTCACAACTGAACGCTACTGAATTGTTGACGTGGCCGAGATTTTCAGAATTCTCCAAGGCCAATGTGTAATTGATTGACTGGCCAGACATTTTTTCTTAACAAATTACTTAGACTATAACAAACAAACAGTTGTCCCTAATAAAAACGAAACAGATTCACAAACAAACGGCTTCTGGTTTGCCCATGGCTTAACCAGCACCATTCTGAAATCCCTTGACAAGAAACACCAAATGAAAAGCAAATATTGACAGGGCTTAATAACACAAAGATATTTCTTAAACACTATTCATCAAGTCTCTCACCAAAGTAATAAGAAAGCCAAACAACCTATACACTCCAGTAATTCACAACACTAGAGGAGATAAAAAAACACCTGGAAAACACTCTCAGATTCCTAGGGACCCACAACTGAAAAAAACCAAGAATATTGGTCCAAAACTAAACCTATATGAAAACACCACTACATCCCACTGACACATCTAAACACAGATAAACAACTTCTTCTCAACCATAGACTAATCTCCGGCCAAATAAAATTCGCCGACATACTATATGCCCCATTGCCGTGGGACTCCTAGATGGAATTTCCCAAATTCCTCTATCTTGCAACCAACGGAGCCCTCGGCAGTCCACCAGATTATAAATAGTCACTTAAAAACAACTCAGGAATCTGTCCATAATATTCCCCCACCATTACTGTACAATCGAGTGGCCCATATCCTTTCACATGCTATTTCATTACTTTTTAACAAGTCACTAGAAACTAGCACCTTCACCCGAAACTACTCAATGATGGAAGGGTTTACACCATTATTATAAAGTGGTGACCCACAGACTTAAACAACTATAGTGCCAATATCAAACTTACCATTTGCTATCCAACATCCTTTGAGAAGAAACTCGTGCACAGTAGACTATATTCATTTAATAACACACAAAACATACACAACCCCTGCCAATTTGATTTAGGAAAAATAAAAGCACTAATGATGCATCATAAAAATGCTAGATCTGCTTTAAACAGCATTGGAAACTAAAGGAATATCCACTAGGAAATTTTTTATTGACCTAAGAAGAAGCTTTCTGACACAGTAAGGACCACAACAATCCTACTCCACACTCTTGACCATTACGGTATAAGAGGCCATGCCTTGCTATTTTCGAAATCTTCCTTACTAATAGTACATAATGTTCTACCGATTAAAAACAGCATCCAACAACACGGCCTACTTGATACGAGGATGTATTCCGCAGAGGAAGTGTCCCTTGGTCCCCTGCTCTTCCTCATAATACATCAATGGTCCTTTCCCAAACGTATCCCAACATGATCCTGAAACCCATTCTACATTTCTGATGACACGACTTTATGTCATCTCTCACCCTTAGGACCTCTCTGTCACCTGCAGTCACCATTCACCATTGTTAACGACGGAGCTGATCAAATATCGACATGATGACAAGCCAATTAAACTTAAACGCTTGAAACACTAACAAAATACAAACATACATATTTTAGTCTGTTATGGTAGCAAAGCAGGAGATGCACAAATTAACATTAATATCGCCCAACAACCTCTAATTACCGAGACATAATGAGGGGCAAATTCCAGGCCATACCTTGACAACAACCTAATTTCAGCAACCCAGATCACAACACATCAACCAAAAATGGTCAGTATCCGAAAACACTTTGTATCCTCTCCAAGATACATACTACGTGCCGCAAAATCCTCTGATCTCGACATCTAATTCTAATCCACTCACTTTATTTATCCCAATAGCCCATGTTGCTATTTGTTAGCTTGGGGATCACTGCAAGCAACACACCTAAAGCCAATAAATAACCCAACAAAAAGCTGCAGTAAGAATAATTCACTAAATCCCATCCCTGGCAACACACCCCCCCACTCTTCATATGGATCTAAACTTACTCCCTGTTCAGTACATCCACATTTACTACTAGTGCAATCTACAATCCTACAGGAACTTAACCTCCAATAGAGCAACCTCTCTGATCCTAAAACGCTTTCTTGATAGTTGTGACAAAACCCACAGGCATAACACCAACAAAACTCCCGCTCTACGCGCATTCCGCCATGTCAGACTAAACCTTTAACAAAAATTCATGTATGTTCAAAGGCCCTAAAATCTGGAACACCCTAACCTTGAGAACTCTAGAACTTGCAGACAACATTCATTACCATCAAAACTACCATTTAGAAAACATCCTTATCCTCCCTGATAAACCCCCATTCAACTAACTACACGAAATACCACCTGGTTGGTTCACACATACACCTCACTCCACCCATTTGAACCATAAACAGAATATTAATCTCAATCTTAAAATAATAATCCTATGATACTCCAATACTGAAACTATGTTACTGTGCCAATACAAAAAGCATTCACATGCTAAACTCATACAAAACTAGTATTTTATCACTTAGGCGCCAATACCAACTTAAACTCTCATAATATGTAATATTTTAAAATAAAGATTAAACTAAGTCTGCCTGAAATGCCTACCCCATCTGGGTTTCTAGGGTACACCGTGATCATTATTTAACTACATTAAACCACAAAACAACCAAATTCTGTAAATTCAACTTTGTAATTTTATAGAAATAAACTTGAATTTGAATTTGAACTTATACATTTCATCAGGTCCCCCTCATTTTTCCCCGTCTAACAAGTGAAGTAACTTAAGAGTTTTTCATCTTTCTCCAAAAGGAAGATTTCAACTAGGGTATTAATTTATCACCCTACCTGAATTTTTTCTAACGAATTTATGTCCATTTGAAAATTGGGACCAAAATTTTGAGCCATAACTAGGTGAGGTTTACAATAAAGTATAAACTGCAGTAGACCTCGGGACTTTTGTTGCTTACACTTCTTGTATAACCCCAGAAAATCTATTTGCCTTATTACTACGTTTGGCATTGCTGTCGGGTTAAAGTTGCTGCTCACCAAAACCCCCAAGTCCTTTCGCAATCTGTATAGCTAAGTTCCCCATCATTTAACTTTTTAATCTAGGGTTATGGACACTCCCGAGCTCAGAACCCTTTCATTTATTTCAGTGAACTGCATCGCCACTTTTTTACCAAAAATAGAGTTTTTTAAATCCTCCAAGTTCCCAACATCACGTTTGAATCAATTTTCCCACCCATCTTTGTGTCATCGCGAATTTTGCTCATATCACTATGGGAACCCATGTTACAGAACCCCACTCGTTTTAAAACCCCCTTTTTTGGCATCTCTGCTTTCCCATCTGTGAGCCGGACTCGACCACAAGCACTTTTCCCCCAATGCCACAAGCTCCACTTTCTTTAACGTCTTTTTTGGGCGGAACCTATCAAAAGCCTTACAAACTCTAAGTAAAAAAAAATCAAAATTTATTATCGGCAACACCCAAAACTTTCTGAAGAAAAATTTAAAAAATTAGTTAGACAAAACCGGGCCCCTTATGAAAAACCCTGCCCAGTATCATAATCAAGCTATGCTTATCGAATGGGTTTTATAATCTCAGCATAAATTTACTAGTAATTTTCCTACAAATGGTCAGGCTTTCTGGCGTAATTTGACGGGAACACGTCCCTTGTTTTAAAAATTGGAATTACTTAGCCATCTTCCACATACACCCGTTTTAAGAGATAAAATTAAAAAAAATTATTTATTGGTTCACAGAGTTCCCCTTTTTTCATTTCCTTAAGAACCCTTGAAAAAAACCTCATCAGGGCCCCGCGACTTTTTTTGCTTCAGTCTGTCTATCTGCTTCACAACCATTTCACTAGTGACTGTGATGTTACAAAATTTTTATCTTCTTCTAGCCCATTATAAAAATTAATTACTGGAATACTGTTAGTGTCTTCCTGTGTAAAAACCGAGAGAAAATAATTATTTAAAATCGAGCACATTTCATTCTCTTTGTCAGTAAGATGCCCATTAGTTATTTTTAAGGGGACCTATCTTATCTCTAATTTTTGTTCAATAGACCGGGAAAAAACTTTTTGGGTTAGTTTTAGAATCCCTAGCAACTTTAATTTCTTTAGTCCCTTCTAGCTTTTCTTATCCCTTTTTAATGTCCCTCTTAATGTCAATATACTGTTTCATAAGATGACCCTCACCTCTTGATATGCCTATAAATTCCTTTATGCCCTAGTAGATATTTCAGCCTATTATTCATCCATTTTGGGTCATTTCTATTTGATCTAATTTCTTTAAAACGGGATAAACGTTCTTTGAGCAGCATGTATAGTGTTCAAAAAAACTGCCCATATTGAAAGCTCTCTTCGTTACCCCAGTCAACAGATAAGTGTTCTCTAAGCCCTTGTAATCTGCAAAAGCGAAAATCGGGAAACCCTGTTACCGAGTTGTCCCTACTATCATACTTCCATCTATGCTAAAGGTAATTGATTTGTGATCGCTTTGTGCAAGTTTCCTCATTAATTTCTAAATTATTAACAAGGGTCTCCTTGTTCGCCAGAACCAAATCAAGTAGGTTATTTCCCCCTTGTAAGGTTCTGTCAAAAACTGTTTTCAAAAAACATTCCTGAACTACTTCTAAGAATCATTTGATTCTAAATTCCCAGTCAAGAAATTCCAATCAATGTGACTAAAGTTAAAGTCCCCTAGAATTACTACATTATTATGCCTTGTGGCCTTTAATTTCCTCCCAAAAGTAATTTCCCTTGGGTCCCAAATCTAAGTTTGGGGGATGGTGTACCCACTCCTAGAATCAATTTTTTATGCCCCTCTGAAAATTCTATCCAGACAGACTCTGTATGTCTTACCTCAGACTTAATACCCATTTTTATGCAACAGTTCAAGTGATCTCGGACATACAGTGCCACCCCACCTCCCTTACCGAAAATTTCTATCTACTTGGAACAATTTAAAACCCCTGAATGTGAAAATTCCAAAGGCATGTCCCGATTTTTGGGAATTAAACCATGTCTCAGTGATTGCAAATACATCAATGTTACCTGCACTAGCAACTAATCTCAACTCATCCATCTTATTCCTAGCACTACGGCAATTAGCATAATATAATTTTGAAGACCCTCCTTTCTCTTTACCCTTCCTGCTCATATCTGTTTTTTCACTAAACCTATTACTGTCCTTGTCGCCTAGTGCCATTGGCTTTCCAATATCCACCTCATTCTGCCTATTACTAGTTCCCCTAGAACTCATAGTATTACTACACTGGGACTTCACTGTATTCACGCCAAAACCCATACCACTATCCATTCCTAGTTTAACCCTTTGAGGGTCGACAGGCCCTCTCAGAAACTCGTTCTCAGGGTCGGCCACATTTCAAAAAAAAAAAAAAAAAAAAAATTTTTTTTCTTATGAAAAAATAGTTTTTTTTTCTAAACATATTAGGCTAAACAAAAAATTTTTACCGTCAATACTTACCGAGATATGGAGGCGTGAAGTTTGCCAAAATTGAACAACATCTGGTAACATCGCCGACTGCCGTCACCCGGTATTTTTCTATTTACTTTTTTATGTACTATTTTCAATTACTTTTCAATTTTTCTTTTTCTGAGTAACTTTTATGGCCTCTGAGGCCAACATGATCATTATTTTGTAAGTTATTTCTTTTTCAATACTACACAATAAAGGTGTAAACACTGTTGTCATTATTTTGTTTATAGAAAATATTTACACAAACGATATGAAATGTTGTTTATTACTATTTTTCTATATTTAATATACACATATAGTCACAGGGAATGTTTCCAGAAGTTCTGCAGCCTGTGGAACTCTTTGAAACATGGTGTCATGCACAGTGGTGTTTTACACTCCTCACACATAAAACAAGTGTCTTATACATATTATAAGCATTGAGCATGGAAATGTCCAGAAGATGGAAAAACAATTTGACATACCACTTATAACTCTTGCGAACACAATCAGCAAACCCAATCTGCACGTCACATTTGTCCACTGAACGCATGTCGAAGGTGTAATCAATCACAGCTGCAGGTTTTAGAATGGGTTCATTGCTCTCTCTATGGTGCCTGCCACTGTCTGCCATTTCATTAGGGTGAACTGATGACAACAGTGTGACATCTCGTTTGTCATGCCACCGAAATGCCATGATGTCTTTGGCAGCAAACGCCTGCACCTCACCTCTACAAGTGCCAGCGTCAAACCTGGGCATATGTTTCCGATTTGCACGCACTGTGCCACACGCATCTGTCATGTTCACTCGCAAAAAATCACTGAGTGGAGGGCCTGTGTACCAGTTATCTGTATATAATATATGCCCCTTACCAAGGTATGGTGCTATCATTGTTCTAACCACATCACCTGAGATGCCTAATAGTAACTTCCTGGTATTTTGCAATGTATAACTTCCAGTGTACACAATAATATCCAATACCAGACCACTGTAACAATCACAAAGCACAAACAACTTTATACCAAAGCATTTCCTCTTGCTTGGTATGTACTGCTTGAGAGTCTTCCTTTGAACAGAATCAAAGACTCGTCAATTACAAAGCTTCCGAAGGGATAAAAATGCATACTGAATTTCCTCTTTCAGATACACAAACACATTCCTAATCTTATAAAAACGTCAGTTCTGTCAGGCCTGGTTTTGTCTGAGAAGTGAAGCATACGTAACATTAGCACAAATCGATTCACTGGCATTATATCACTGAAACCTGGGGTTGCAATCAGGCGGTCTGTTGATCAGTATGATTTCACTTTGTGCTTATGCACATGTGGCATAAGCATTATTGTGGCAAAGAAAAGATACATCTCAGCCACAGTTGCCTCCTTCCACTGGTGTAGACGTGATTTTGGTGAAAGTAATGTGTTTGCCATGGTGTACTCGTAGTATGTGTTGCTTTCCATGACAACACTTTCCATCAGGGGTTCGTCAAAGAATAACTCGAAACATTCCAGTTCAGTGGCATTGTTCCCAAGTGTACAAGATGGCTGTATTCCACTTTGGCTGTCATCAAACTGGTGGGGATCTGGAACAAAATTGACAGCTTCCTGCCAATCCCAGGTGCGGTCTGCTGGTGGGTACTGGACAATGACAGGTGGTTGTGGTTGTGGAGGCTGGTGTGGTGGGTGGGTGGGGGAGGGTGGCCTTTGTTGTAGAGCAGCTGAGGCAGCGGTGTGGGTGGCAGCATGGCCCACTGCTGGTGCCTCACCGCCAGCACCACTACCACCACGCACATTTTCCATCCCAATTGCAACAGTATCATCGTCATTTTCACTGTGTTCCTGTTGTACAGCCACGGGATGTACTCCGAGATGCACTCCTTCCCCTTGGAATAGCATATGGCACACTACCCGAGTGCATATATCGTCGTATATACTGACGCTTCACTGGGGAATATTGCACTTCACTATCACTACTGGAACTAGTTTGAAGAGCTTGTAGTTCATATTCACTATCACTATCATCACACATGCTCTCATCTGAGTCTGAGATTTGGGAAAATAGAAGTTTCCTCTTGGAGTCTGGTACAACTGAACGTGAACAAGACGGCCCAGCACCAGAGGTGGAAGGCTGAGGGCCGTCTGGGTTTTCCTCACTATTACCGATATTATGATCATTAGTTTCGGTCAAAACCTCACCAAAACCTTGAAACTCATCTTCATTGGCACTTCCATCTGTATTAGAAGTGTCACTGGGGAACAAAAATGTCCCAATTCGCCGAGGAGTGAGGAGCTTCTTACTGCGAGGCATGGTGGACATTGTTTACTAAGATGGCGTTCCCACAATGCACCACTGGGTCCCAGATTTTTTTTCTACCGTGCACACTGACCACACAGACCCATTCTCTCACATCTAGGCCTACTAGCCTTTTCCCGCGAGATTTGACGGCGCTAGAATTTATGCGTACTAGTACATCAAAAACCCCTGCACGTAAGCCGTACTAGTACGTCCGAAACCCTTAAAGGGTTAAAGACCTAACAGCTCCCTTCACTGCCGTTGCCAGTGCCCCCACCCCAGACCTAGATAAGTGAACCCCATCCCTGGCATACATGTCATTTCTGCCATAAAAGAGGTCCCAATTGTCAATGAATGTTACTGCATTTTCCTTACAGTATTTGTCCAGCCAGCAATTGACACCATTGCCATGGACAACAATTTGTTTCCAACTCCTCTCCTTGGCAAAATGCCACATATGACAGGTTTCCCACCCTTCTTCCTAATTATCTCTATTACTGACCTATACCTGCTAATCAGGTCCTCACTCCTACGTCTGCCAACATCGTTGCATCCCGCACTGAGGCAGATAATAGGATTGCTCCCGTTACCTTTCATTATGTCGTCCAGACGGCTAACAATATCCCCCATCCCAGCCACAGGAAAACATACCCTGTGCCTCCTCTTCCTGTCCCTTAGACAAAAGGCCCTATCCATAAACTTAACCTGACTTTCTCCAACTAAAACAATGTTATTTTATTTTTTTTTTTTTTTATTATCACACTGGCCGATTCCCACCAAGGCAGGGTGGCCCGAGAAAGAAAAGCTTTCACCATCATTCACTCCATCACTGTCTTGCCAGAAGGGTGCTTTACACTACAGTTATTAAACTGCAACATTAACACCCCTCCTTCAGAGTGCAGGCACTGTACTTCCCATCTCCAGGACTCAAGTCCGGCCTGCCGGTTTCCCTGAACCCCTTCATAAATGTTACTTTGCTTACACTCCAACAGCACGTCAAGTATTAAAAACCATTTGTCTCCATTCACTCCTATCAAACACGCTCACGCATGCCTGCTGAAAGTCCAAGCCCCTCGCACACAAAACCTCCTTTACCCCCTCCCTCCAACCTTTCCTAGGCCGACCCCTACCCCGCCTTCCTTCCACTACAGACTGATACACTCTTGAAGTCATTCTGTTTCGCTCCATTCTCTCTACATGTCCGAACCACCTCAACAACCCTTCCTCAGCCCTCTGGACAACAGTTTTGGTAATCCCGCACCTCCTCCTAACTTCCAAACTACGAATTCTCTGCATTATATTCACACCACACATTGCCCTCAGACATGACATCTCCACTGCCTCCAGCCTTCTCCTCGCTGCAACATTCATCACCCATGCTTCACACCCATATAAGAGTGTTGGTAAAACTATACTCTCATACATTCCCCTCTTTGCCTCCAGGGACAAAGTTCTTTGTCTCCAAAGACTCCTAAGTGCACCACTCACCCTTTTCCCCTCATCAATTCTATGATTCACCTCATCTTTCACAGACCCATCCACTGACACGTCCACTCCCAAATATCTAAATACATTCACCTCCTCCATACTCTCTCCCTCCAATCTGATACCCAATCTTTCATCACCTAATCTTTTTGTTATCCTCATAACCTTACTCTTTCCTGTATTCACTTTTAATTTTCTTCTTTTGCACACCCTACCAAATTCATCCACCAATCTCTGCAACTTCTCTTCAGAATCTCCCAAGAGCACAGTGTCATCAGCAAAGAGCAATGTTCTTACCTTCATTTGTGGAATTTGTCGTGACGTTCTTGATGGTCTTCACTGGGGTATCAAGGGATGTCTCACTCACGTCTGCCAATGCTCCCTTGGTGCTCACTGTGACGTTCCCAGTAGACAATCCACATTCGTCTGGTAACACCGAAAATGGGTTGGAAGTCTCCACAGCAATCTTCTGGATCTTCATTGTTTCCGCCACTTCAACAGACTTCTTGATTTTCAGCTTTGTTCCATGTTGGCTGGCCACTGACCAAGTTCCTCTCTTGACCTAAGGACTCACAACAGGAGGATTACTTTGAATCCTCTTGTTTTCCTCCATCAGTCGCCGTATCTCAAGCTTAGCAACCCTAAGCTCCTCTTAGCTGCTGGTACAGTTGCTCAAGAGAGGACATTTTGTGCAGATTCACGGAGAACACACTGGACAGAACTTCACATTCAGCACACTTGTGCAAGTGTGATAGGACTAAATAAAATAGTGTGATTTTTAATGGATATTCTGTTAGAGTGTAGGCAAAGTAACATTTTTTTTTTTGAAGGGATTCATGGAAATTGGCTAGCCAGACTTGAATCCTGGAGGTGAAAATGGCACTCTGAATGATGGGAGGGGATGTTATGTAGGATGGTAATCTGATAGCAGCAAACTTCTGGAAAGATGATGAAAGAATGAATGATGGTAAGGGTGCTCTCTAATTTAGGTCAACCTGTCTTGGTGGAATAAGTAAGTTTATTCAGGTATACACAAATAGTTACACAGATTATCATACATAGTAGCATATGTGTAGAGAACCTAGGATAACCCAAAAAAGTCTGACAAAGTGCCTTATTTCCATTGGAAACCTTTTATTGCCTTATTATAATATAGTGAAGGAGATATACTGGGAGTAAGGTAAACTGAGTTATTTATATTTACATGCATGTTAGCTAAAAATATAAAAAACATTCTCTTCCCTTTCTGTTGCTACATTTATTAGGCACCTTTTGGCTCTCTTCCTGAACTGGCTCATGCTATGACTGGTAGGCAGTCTCTTCTATTCCTTTATTGCTGTACAATAAAAGGTGTTGAAAGCCTGGCCACTTACTGTAGGAACTACAAAGCTGTATTCTCTCATCTTAATACTATGACTGCTTTGGTTCCCAAGGATGTGGTCACTGAGTTTAAATAAATATACGTACATACATATTCTAGTCCCTGCCTTGGTGGGATATGGCCAGTTTGTTGAAAAAGACGTATACTAGTAGGTTGGTAGACGTGCATGCATGCATGCCATGCACATGTACACAATGTAGGATAACCAAGCTGAAAAACAGTCAACAGATCCTTTAGGTACTTTTATCCAAGGGACACCTTTAGAGAAAATCTACACAGTACGTATGCAATATACACCCTTGGCAGTTGTTATTTTACATTTCTCAACAACATAGTGACACACAGAAGGAAACAACCATTTGGAACACCCTACTTAGGCTAGCATCAGCCAATGTGGTAATAAATGTTATCAATACAGGTATGTTCATGCAGTACATAGTCTGATCTACTGAATTCAATTTTATAATACATTTCATGTCCCAAAGCACAATTTTTCTCTTCACCTTCTAATACACAAAGTGCCTTAGACTTCAGCTTAAAATAGGGAAGCTTCTTTCATAACATGTACAGTAAATATCTATATGCTTTCAAAGCCACTAAAGATCATCTACTTTTAAGCCCAGATGCAAATTATATTTCTTTTTTTTTTTCTGCAAAAGCTGAAGAATGCGGTAAACTGTAAAAAAAAAAACAGAGGGAAATTTCAACAAATTACTTCAAAACTTCAGCAGCAAATGTTCAGGCCAAATATTGACATTCAAGCAGTTTTTGAGATCTAGGTGTGCTTTTTTTTTTTTTTTTAACAAGTCGGCCGTCTCCCACCGAGGCAGGGTGACCCAAAAAAGAGAAAATACTTTTATCATCATTCAACACTTTCACCTCACTCACACATAATCACTGTTTTTGCAGAGGTGCTCAGAACACAACAGTTTAGAAGCATATATGTATAAAGATACACAACATATCCTTCCAAACTGCCAATATCCCGAACCCCTCCTTTAGGGTGCAGGCATTGTGCTTCCCATTTCCAGGACTCAAGTCCGGCTATATAAAAATAACTGGTTTCCCTGAATCCCTTCACTAAATATTACCCTGCTCACACTCCAACAGATCGTCAGGTCCCAAATACCATTTGTCTCCATTCACTCCTATCAAACACGCTCACGCACACCTGCTGGAAGTCCAAGCCCCTCACCCACAAAACCTCCCTTACCCCTTCCTTCCAACCTATTCGAGGACAACCCCTGCCCCGCCTTCCTTTCCCTACAGATTTAAACGCTCTCCATGTCATTCTACTTTGATCCATTCTCTCTAAATGACCAAACCACCTCAACAACCCCTCTTCAGCCCTCTGACTAATACTTTTATTAACTCCACACCTTCTCCTAATTTCCACACTCCGAATTTTCTGCATAATATTTACACCACACATTGCCCTTAGACAGTACATCTCCACTGCCTCCAACCACCTCCTCACTGCTGCATTCACAACCCAAGCTTCACACCCATATAAGAGTATTGGTACTACTATACTTTCAAACATCCCCTGCTTTGCCTCCATAGATAACGTTTTTTGTCTCAACATATACCTCAACGCACCACTCACCTTTTTTCCCTCATCAATTCTATGATTAACCTCATCCTTCATAAATCCATCCGCCAACACATCAACTCCCAAATATCTGAAAACATTCACTTCTTCCATACTCCTCCTCCCCAATTTGATATCCAATTTTTCTTTATTTAAATCATTTGATACTCTCATCACCTTACTCTTTTTTATGTTCATTTTCAACTTTCTACCTTTACACACACACACTCCCAAACTTGTCCACTAACCTTCGCAATTTTTCTTTAGAATCTCCCATAAGCACAGTATCAATTCCCATTTTGTATTTGATTCCCCATAATTTAATCCCACCCCTCTCCCGAACACCCTAGCATTTACTTCTTTTACGACCCCATCTATAAATATATTAAACAACCATGGTGACATTACACATCCCTGTCTAAGACCTACTTTTACCGGGAAGTAGTCTCCCTCTTTTCTACACACCCTAACCTGAGCCTCACTATTCTCATAAAAACTCTTTACAGCATTTAGTAACTTACCACCTATTCCATATAGTACTTGTAACATCTGCCACATTGCTCCCCTATCCACTATCATATGCCTTTTCTAAATCCATAAATGCAATAAAAACTTCCCTACCCTTATCTAAATACTGTTCACATACATGCTTCATCTACACATCCCCTACCCACTCTGAAATCTCCTTGCTCATCCGCAATCCTACATTCTGTCTTACCTCTAATTCTTTCAATTATAACCCTACCGTAAACTTTTCCTGGTATACTCAGTAAACTTATTCCTCTATAAAAATTTACATTTTTTTTTACAATCTCTTTTGTCCCCCCTCCCTTTATATAAAGGGACTATAAATGCTCTCTGCCAATCTCTTGGTGTGGTTAAGTAAAAATCTAGGCAATATAGAAAATTCACCCTTTTCTTAACTTCTTATTGCAGCATTTATGAACATTTAATACATAATTTAGAACTTTAATAACATGACAGCTACCAAGCATGTAGAAGACCAAGACATCTAGTAAACTTTTATTTTGGCCTCATACATAACTCAAAACTTTTATAATGGTTTTACACACTGTACATGAGGAAATTATGTACAAGTTAACTATCTAGTATAACCCAGCAAAGCCAAAGCAACTTATTTCCATTGGGGACCATGTAAAATTTAATGTTTGGTTATTTTGAGATATACCCTATCTCAATTATAAATAACTGATACAACATACTGTATTTTATTACCTTTGTATCAAATCCTAATGCAAGACTTCCAATGGGGAAAGACACTCCATCAGCATTTTCAAAAATTTCCACAGGAGCTACTTTCATGCACGATACATCATCTTTTCCAACTGCAGCAGCTGTTGTACCATTTGAAGGATCCATCCTGAAATTATTCATATTATAAATATAATTAAAACTGTGTAGTTTATCTACATTCAAAGGCATATAGCCCAAGATGATTTATGACTACATGATCTAAGACCAATAGAAACCTAAGGTCCAATGCATCATGCTCATATGTAGCACCCCATCTATATAAAACAAATTAATCAAGCTATTCTTACACTGCTATATGGGTTAGTCATTATAACATTAGGTTTGGTAATTTAATACAGTACTCAATACTGATGAAAAATCTAAAAACTACTGAAAAAAATTTTTTTTATTATTATCACACCGGCCGATTCCCACCAAGGCAGGGTGGCCCGAAAAAGAAAAACTTTCACCATCATTCACTCCATCACTGTCTTGCCAGAAGGGTGCTTTAACACAAACAGTTTTTAAACTGCAAACATTAACACCCCTCCTTCAGAGTGCAGGCACTGTACTTCCCATCTCCAGGACTCAAGTCCGGCCTGCCGGTTTCCCTGAATCCCTTCATAAATGTTACTTTGCTCACACTCCAACAGCACGTCAAGTATTAAAAACCATTTGTCTCCATTCACTCCTACAAACACGCTCAGGGCATGCCTGCTGGAAGTCCAAGCCCCTCGCACACAAAACCTCCTTTACCCCCTCCCTCCAACCCTTCCTGGGCCGACCCCTACCCCGCCTTCCTTCCACTAAAAGACTGATACACTCTTGAAGTCATTCTATTTCGCTCCATTCTCTCTACATGTCCGAAACCACCTCAACAACCCTTCCTCAGCCCTCTGGACAACATTTTTGGGGTAATCCCGCACCTCCTCCTAACTTCCAAACTACGAATTCTCTGCATTATATTCACACCACACATTGCCCTCAGAAAATGACATCTCCACGCCTCCACCCTTTTCTCCCGCTGCAACTTTTAAATAAACCCACGCTTCACACCCATATAAGAGCGTTGGTAAAACTATACTCTCATACATTCCCCTCTTTGCCTCCAAGGACAAAGTTCTCTGTCTCCACAGACTCCTAAGTGCACCACTCACTCTTTTTCCCTCATCAATTCTATGATTCACCTCATCTTTCATAGACCCATCCGCTGACACATCCACTCCCAAATATCTGAATACGTTCACCTCCTCCATACTCTCTCCCTCCAATCTGATATTCAATCTTTCATCACCTAATCTTTTTGTTATCCTCATAACCTTACTTACATAAAATTAAATTTCTTATGAATTTGGGAAAAGGAGTGGAGGCTAATGGGGAGTTTTTGATGGAGTGGGAAGATGAGGAACACGAGAATAAAGTATCCATTGCAAATATACCATAAGAAACAGGTTTCAATTAATCTTGTACAATATTCAACACTTTTCTAGTACCAACAGGAACCTTTTAAACAAATACTTCTGTATTAGTAACAGCAAAAAAAATTTACTGTCATTTTTCAGGTTATCAATGCATCACCTAGGAACTGTTAAACTGGATCATATACATTTATTAATGTTATTGTTCTATTATAATTCTTATTATTACATTCATGTGGAAGCACTAAAACTACACAGATAACAGTGCATAGGAAAAAAAGGTAATATGGTATGATTTAACAGAGAGGATGGTAACTCCAATCATAAATGAATAGAGAATACAGTATTTAATTGAGGAAATGAACTAAAATCCTGACAGTGTTTAACAATAAAATTTTCATTTCTTTATGTAGTATTATTAATGTGGTTTACACGTAATGAAAGATTGGTAGGCACAAAACAAAGCCACTAATATGCAATGAATTTTGGGCAAACTAATCCTAATATGTACAGTGGAACCTCAGTTTTCGTCTGATCCAGTTATCGTACAATTCAGTTTTTGACCACTTTTTCGGCGAAATTTTCCCCGTTTTCGTACATCCACTCTGAAACCACCCATACCAGACATGTCTGCCTGCCCGCGGCATGCAACCACTCATACATTCGTGACTCAGTCTGGCTTCGTTACTCGTTCAGTGAGCACTGCTCCACGCATTCATCCGAAACATTTCGTAACAATCCACTGTTTTTTGTGCTTGCGACTGCTAAATAAGCCACCATGGGGCCAAAGAAAATTCCGAGTGCCAGCCCTTTGGTAAAGAAGGTGAGAAATACGATAGAATTCAAGAAAGAACTCGTGGAAAAATACGAAAGTGGCATACGTGTGGCTGAGCTCGCCAGGATATATGGAAAGTCCAAATCAACTATCAGTTCCATCCTGGCAAAGAAAAAAGAAATCAAGGAGGCTGATGTTGCAAAAGGGGGTAAATGTGCTAATAAAACAGAGATCACAAACAATCGAACATGTTGGGAAGTTGTTGTTGGTGTTGATCAACCAAAAACAGTTAGCAGGAGATAGTGTTGTGGAGGCAATAATTTGCGAGAAGGCAAGGCAGTTGCATGCAGATCTCATAAAGAAAATGCCTGGAATGAGTGCTGCTGTTAGTGAATTTATGGCCAGCAAAGGCTGGTTCGACAACAAGTCTTCAATAAAGGTAAAAGTGATGTTAAATGTTCATTTATCCATTTCATTAGTCATTTATATTTATTTCTCATTGTTTTCTGTACATAAAACTAAAGTTATTCTCCATAAAATGTATTTTTTGTTAATATTTTTGGGTGTCAAACAGATTAATTGGATTTACGTTATTCCTTATGGGAAATATTGCTTCAGTTTTCGTACAAATTGGTTTTCGGCCAACCTTCTGGAACTGATTAAAGACGAAAACCGGGGTTCCACTGCAATTAAACGTTTAAGATTTACAGACTATTAAGTAGGATTTCTTATGCATTTAACTACAATCATATAAACAATAAGGAAGCTAATAAACAAATGGTATAATTCTACAAGTATGACTTATATTATTTCAAACTGATTCAATGATCAACATTATTATTATAATCACAGTAAATCACAAGTAAAGGTTGGATGCGAAAAGTGGGTCATAATAAGTGTGTATGCACCTGGAGAAGAGAGGAATGTAGAGGAGAGAGAGAGATTTTGGGAGATGTTAAGTGAATGTATAGGAACCTTTGAACCAAGCGAGAGTAACTGTGGTAGGGGACATGAATGCTAAAGTAGGAGAAACTTTTAGAGAGGGTGTGGTAGGTAAGTTTGGGGTGCCAGGTGTAAATGATAATGGGAGCCCTTTGATTGAACTTTGTATAGAAAGGGGTTTAGTTATAGGTAAAACATATTTTAAGAAAAAGAGGATAAATAAGTATACAAGATATGATATAGGGCAAAATGACAGTGGTTTGTTGGATTATGTATTGGTAGATAAAAGACTGTTGAGTAACTTCAGGATGTAATGTTTATAGAGGGGCCCACTAGATATATCAGATCACTTTCTAGTTGTAGCTACACTGAGAGTAAAAGGTAGATGGGATACAAGGAGAACAGAAGCATCAGGGAAGAGAGAGGTGAAGGTTTATAAACTAAAAGAGGAGGCAGTTAGGGTAAGATATAAGCAGCTATTGGAGGATAGATGGGCTAATGAGAGCATAGGCAATGGGGTCGATGAGGTATGGGGTAGGTTTAAAAATGTAGTGTTAGTGTTCAGCAGAAGTTTATGGTTACAGGAAAGTGGGTGCGGGAGGGAAGAGGAGCGATTGGTGGAATGATGATGTAAAGAGAGTAGTAAGGGAGAAAAAGTTAGCATATGAGAAGTTTTTACAAAGTAGAAGTGATGCAAGGAGGGAAGAGTATATGGAGAAAAAGAGAGAGGTTAAGAGAGTGGTGAAGTAACGTAAAAAGAGAGCAAATGAGAGAGTGGGTGAGATGTTATCAACAAATTTTGTTGAAAATAAGAAAAAGTTTTGGAGTGAGATTAACAAGTTAAGGAAGCCTAGAGAACAAATGGATTTGTCAGTTAAAAATAGGAGAGGAGAGTTATTAAATGGAGAGTTAGAGGTATTGGGAAGATGGAGGGAATATTTTGAGGAATTGTTAAATGTTGATGAAGATAGGGAAGCTGTGATTTCATGTATAGGGCAAGGAGGAATAACATCTTGTAGGAGTGTGGAAGAGCCAGTTGTGAGTGTGGGGGAAGTTTGTGAGGCAGTAGGCAAAATGAAAGGGGGTAAGGCAGCCGGGATTGATGGGATAAAGATAGAAATGTTAAAAGCAGGTGGGGATATAGTTTTGGAGTGGTTGGTGCAATTATTTAATAAATGTGTGGAAGAGGGTAAGGTACCTAGGGATTGGCAGAGAGCATGCATAGTTCCTTTGTATAAAGGCAAAGGGAACAAAAGAGAGTGCAAAAATTATAGGGGGATAAGTCTGTTGAGTATACCTGGTAAAGTGTATGGTAGAGTTATTATTGAAAGAATTAAGAGTAAGACGGAGAATAGGATAGCAGATGAACAAGGAGGCTTTAGGAAAGGTAGGGGGTGTGTGGACAAGGTGTTTACAATGAAACATATAAGTGAACAGTATTTAGATAAGGCTAAAGATGTTTTTGTGGCATTTATGGATTTGGAAAAGGCGTATGACAGGGTGGATAGGGGGGCAACGTGAATAGTTTTTACGAGGATAGTGAGGCTCAAGTTAGAGTATGTAGGAAAGAGGGAGATTATTTCCCAGTAAAAGTAGGCCTTAGACAAGGATGTGTGATGTCACCGTGGTTGTTTAATATATTTATAGATGGAGTTGTAAAAGAAGTAAATGCGAGGGTCTTGGCAAGAGGCGTGGAGTTAAAAGATAAAGTATCACACAAAGTGGGAGTTGTCACAGTTGTTCTTTGCTGATGACACTGTGCTCTTGGGAGATTCTGAAGAGAAGTTGCAGAGGTTGGTGGATGAATTTGGTAGGGTATGCAAAAAGAAGAAAATTAAAAGTGAATACAGGAAAGAGTAAGGTTATGAGGATAACAAAAAGATTAGGTGATGAAAGATTGGATATCAGATTGGAGGGAGAGAGTATGGAGGAGGTGAATGTATTCAGCCAATAAACTTACGTTTAACACTGACAAAACCTACTATATTATGTTTGGTAGCAGAGCAGGAGTTGCACAAATTAATATTAAGATCGACAACACTCTAATTGCCAGACATAATGAGGGCAAATTCCTAGGCCTATACCTCGACAACAACCTGAATTTCAGCACCCATATCCAACACAACCAAAAAAGTATCCAAAACGGTTGGGATCCTCTCCAAGATACGATACTATGTGCCGCAAAATGCCCTTCTCACACTATACCACTCACTTATTTATCCATACCTCACCTATGCTATTTGTGCTTGGGGATCAACTGCAGCAACACACCTTAAGCCAAAAATAACCCAACAAGAAGCCACAGTAAGAATAATCACTAAATCCCATCTCTGGCAACACACCCCCCCCACTCTTCATAGATCTAAACTTACTCCCTGTTCAGTACATCCACACTTTCTACTGTGCAATCTACATCTACAGGACCTTAAATTCCAATATTAACCTTGACCTAAAACGCTTTCTTGATAGTTGTGACAGAACCCACAGGCATAACACCAGACACAAACATCTCTATGACATTCCCCGTGTCCGACTAAACCTTTACAAAAATTCAACGTATGTCAAAGGCCCTAAAATCTGGAACACCCTACCTGAAAACTCTAGAACTGCAGACACATTCATCACCTTCAAAACTACCATTAGAAAACATCTTATCTCCCCGATACACCCGTCAACTAATTGCACGAATACCACCTGGTGGTTCACACACTCACTCACCCATTTGACCATAAACAGAAATATCAATCTCAATCTTAAAATAATGAATCCTAACTAGTCATAAGTTGGCCTGTGATACTCCAATACTGAAACTATGTATTGTGCCAAAACAAAAGCATTCACATTGCTAAATTCATAAACTAGCATTTAGTCACTTAGCCATAATACCAACTTACCTCATAATTTGTAATATTTTAAATTTAAGAATTAATCTAAGTCTGCCCGAAATGCCTAGCCATGCTAGGTGTTCTAGTGGCACCCTCTGTAATTAGTACTTCACTACATGTAAACCACACAATAACCAAATTGTGTAAACTCAGCATTGTAATCCTTATAGAGAATAAACTTTGAATTTGAATTGAGTGGACGTGTCAGCAGATGGGTCTATGAAAGATGAGGTGAATCATAGAATTGATAAGGGGAAAAGGGTGAGCGGTGCACTTAGGAGTCTGTGGAGACAAAGAACTTTGTCCTTGGAGGCAAAGAGGGGAATGTATGAGAGTCTAGTTTTACCAACGCTCTTATATGGGTGCGAAGCATGGGTGATGAATGTTGCAGCGAGGAGAAGGCTGGAGGCAGTGGAGATGTCATGTCTGAGGGCAATGTGTGGTGTGAGTATAATGCAGAGAATTCGTAGTTTGGACGTTAGGACGAGGTGCGGGATTACCAAAACTGTTGTCCAGAGGGCTGAGGAAGGGTTGTTGAGGTGGTTCGGGCATGTAGAGAGAATGGAGCGAAACAGAATGACTTCAAGAGTGTATCAGTCTGTAGTGGAAGGCGGGGTAGGGGTCGGCCTAGGAAAGGTTGGAGGGAGGGGGTAAAGGAGGTTTTGTGTGCGAGGGGCTTGGACTTCCAGCAGGCATGCGTGAGCGTGTTTGATAGGAGTGACTGGAGACAAATGGTTTTTAATACTTAACATGCTGTTGGAGTGTGAGCAAAGTAACATTTATGAAGGGGTTCAGGGAAACCGGCAGGCCGGACTTGAGTCCTGGAGATGGGAAGTACAGTGCCTGCACTCTGAAGGAGGGGTGTTAATGTTGCAGTTTAAAACTGTAGTGTAAAGCACCCTTCTGGCAAGAGTGATGGAGTGAATGATGGTGAAAGTTTTTCTTTTTCGGGCCACCCTGCCTTGGTGGGAATCGGCCAGTGTGTTAATAATAAAAAAAATCACAGGGGAGTGCTAAACCCATAGGATTATACAGCGCATGTGGGGGGAATGGAAGGTATTCAGGCTCAGTTCAGGGAACCGAATCACAGATCCAATTCCCTAGATCAAGAGCCCCTCACCAGCGTCAAGGAACCTACCTGGAGGGGTCAATGATCTACAGTTTAGCAGAGTGATTGAATAGAAAAGGTGAAGAAAAAGTTCTAGGTAGTAGGTTGGTAGACAGCAATCGCCCAGTAAAATGGAGCCTGTACTTGGTTTACACCATGGTAGGATTGCTGGTGTCTTTTCTCCATTTCATAAACATGCAAGATTTCGGGTAAGTCTTGCTACTTCTACTTACACTTAGGTCACACTAAACATACATATACAAGCATATATATACACACCCCTCTGTGTTTTCTTCTATATTCTTACTAGTTCTTGTTCATTTCCTCTTATCTCCATGGGGAAGTGGAACAGAATTCTTCCTCCATCAGCCATGTGTCGTAAGAGGCAACTAAAATGTTGGGAGCAAGGGGACAGTAACCCCTTCTCCTGTATAATATACTAAATTTAAAAAGAGAAACTTTCATTTTTCTTTTAGGGCCACCCTGCCTCGAAGGGATATGGCCGGTTCGTTGAGAGAAGAAAGAGACAGTTATACTTAGTTACAACAGAAATACAATGGGACAAGATGTGTTACAAGTCACTTTCCCTATAATAAATCTGTCATCCCAGAAGAACTCGGCCAGTTTATACCTGGGAGGGTTTCGGGGGTCAATGCCCCCACAGCCCGGTCTGAGATCAGGTCTCGTGGTGGATCAGGGTCTGACCAACCAGGCTGTTACTGCTGGTCACATGTAAACCTACGTAAGAACCACAGCCCGGCTGATCAGGTACTAACTTCAGGTGCCTGTCCAGCGCCTTCTCGAAGACAGCCAGGGGTCTATTGGTAATCCCCCTTATGTATGCTGGGAGACAGTTGAACAGTCTTGGGCCCCTGACACTCACTGTGTTGTTTCTTTGTGTACTCGTGGTGCCCCTGCTTTTCATTGGGGTAATGTTGCATCTCCTGCCCAGTCTGTTTTTTCATGGAGAAATTTTCATGTGCAAATTTGGTACTAATCCCTCTAGGATTTTCCAAGTGTATATTATCAAGTATCTTTCTTGCCTGCATTCCAGGGAATGCAAATCAAGGGACTTCAACCATTCCCAGTAATTTAGGTGCTTTAACATACTTATGTGTGCCGTAAAGGTTCTCTGTACATTCTCCAGGTCAGCAATTTCACCTGCCTTTTATTATTATTATTATTATAATCAAGGGGAAGTGCTAAACCCGTAGGATTATACAGCGCTTGGGGAGGGGGATGTGGAAGGCATTCAGGCTTAATTCGGGGAACTGGAGCACAGATCCAATTCCCTAAATCAAGAGCCCCTCACCAACATCAAGGAACCTTCCCTGAGGGGCACCTGCCTTGAAAGGGGCCATTAGTGTACAGTAATACTAGAGAGAACAAGTGATTTTAACAGAATTATCATGGGCTTGGCATCCCTAATTTTGAAGGTTCTCAGTATCCATCCTATCATTTTCCCTAGCAGATGTGGTACAGAAGGCCCTCCACATTCATAAGTTCCACTTTCACAAACACCCAGCTGCCTGGATTTCATGTGTTTTATGTTATGTTTTCATGTGTTTTATGCTTGTTTGTGGTTCAATAGGTTAAGGAAGCAGTATTAGGCTAAGTAAATGCTATTATTGCATTTCCCTACATCATATTTACGCACCAAACATTCGCAAATTTTCAACATTCGTGAGGTTCTTGATCCTCTAACCCTCGCAAATGTGGAGGGCCTCCTGTATATACATGTACAAATGCATTTGTGGTCTTTGAAGGAGAAATCCTCTGACATTATCACTCGCAGCTCCTTCACATTAGTTTTCCACTACTGTGTGGCTGGAATTTGTTTTATACTCTGATACAATTTTAATTTCCTCAAGTTTTCCGTATCGGAGTAACTGAAATTTCTCTTAACTGAACTTTATATCGTTTTCTACGGCCCATTTAAAAAGTTGGTTGATGTCCGCTTGGAGTTTTGCAGTGTCTTCAATGGATGACACATGTAAATTCGGGTGTCATCGGCAAAGGAAGACGTGGTGTTGTGGCTTACATCTCTGTCAGATATGAGTAGTAGTAGTTTTAATATTTAAGGAGCCGGTGGGAGACTTGACCTGCGAGGCAGGTCAAGTCTCTCTCTGGTTTAAGCCAATGACCCAACCTAGTCAGGTCAAGTCACATCCACTTAAGGAAGGAGCATGGCATCAGACCCACTAGCAGAAGCTAGTCAGGTCCAATTCACACCCACTCGTGTATTTATCTAACCTATTTTTAAAACTACACAATGTTTCAGCTTCTATCATGGTACTTGGGAGTTTGTTCCACTCATCCACAACTTTATTACCAATCCAGTACTTTCCTATATCCTTCCTGAATCTGAATATTTCCAACTCAAAACCATTGCTGCGAATCCTGTCTTAGCTAGATATTTTTTAGCATGCCATTTACATTCCCTTTATTTGTTTGTTTTCCATTTATACACCTCAATCACATCCTCCCTAATTCTACACCTGTCTAGAGTGTGCAGATTCAGGGCCCTCAATCTATCCTCAGAGGGAAGATTTCTGATACATGGGATCAACTTTGTCATCCTCCTTTGTATCTTTTCCAGTGTATTTATATTCATTCTGTAATACAGTAACCAAAAGTGTGCAGCATAATCTAAATGAGGCCTAACCAAAGATATACAGAGATGAACAACCTGAGAACTCTTATTATTTATCTTCTTGATATGAAGCCAAGGATTCTGTTTGCTTTATTTTACACACTTATGCACTGTTGTCTTGGTTTTAGATTATTGCTAACCAGAACTCCCAAATCCTTTTCGCAATCAGTAATATTAAGATCTACATTATTTAGTTTATATGTGGCATGGTTATTTTCCTGTCCAACGTTTAGAAACTGGATAAAATTAACAAACACTAAAAACTACAACAAAATACTCAATGCAAATATTATTATGCTAAATTAAAATAAACAGCATCAGTTAAAAAAACATTAAATTATTAATACTGAAAGGCTCCAATACAGGTACCTCAGGACCTAGGTAATTACAAAAACCATGTAGGCAGAAAGATGGAAGAAGTGGGAAAACCTGAATTGTTTGTCTCCAGCACACCAATAACCTGGGGGGGGGGGGGGGAAATGAAAAAACCTGTGACCAAATGGCCGGCCAATGATGCTCTCCTAAACAGAGATTTGTGGTACTAAAAATACAAACCAAGTCAAGACCTTGCTTTTCACCTCACGATAAAGGTTCTGGTAATGCGAATTTTCTCACATTCACATAGAATACTATTGAGGTCAACACAATTCCCACTGTGAAATTTTCTGATGTGAGGAGAGGAACAATCCCGATGTGGAGCGAGAGAAGAAAAAATCCTCGATGGGAGTGTGAGAAGAAACAATTTCCTCAAGTGGGGTGTGAGAAAGAACAATACCTCGATGTGGGGTGTAGAAGAGAACAATACCTCGATTGGGGTGTAAAGGGGAAAAATACCTCGATGTGGAGTGTGGAAAGAGAAAATACCTCGATTGGGGTGTAGAAAAAACAAAACCTCGATTGGGGTGTGGAAGAGAACAATACCTCGATGTGGGGGTGTAAGAGAGAAAAATACCTATGTGGGTGGAGAAGGGAGAACAATACTGCGATTGGAGTGTGAAAAAGAGAACAATACCTGATTGGATGTGAAAGGGGAAAATACTGCGATGTGGGGTGTGAGAAGAGAACAATACTTTCATGTGGGGTGTGAAATGGAAAAACAAAACTCGATGTGGAGTGGAGAAGGGGAAAAAAATACTGCGATGTGGATGGAGAAAGAACAAAACCCCCGATGTGGGGTGTGAGAAAGGGGGAACAAACTGCGATGGGAGTGTGGAAGGGAAACAAACTGCGATGTGGAGGTTTAAAGGGAGAACAAACTGCGAGTGGGTTAGAAAAGAACAATACCCGATGGGGATGTGAGAAAGAAAAATACCACGGGGTGTGGGGGGAAAAAAAGGTGGGTAAAAAGAGAACAATACCGATGTGGAGTGTGAAAGGAAACATACTGCATGTGGGGGTGAGAAAGAGAACATACTGCAAAGTGGAGGTGAGAAGAAGAACAAAACCTCGTTGAGGTGAAAGAGAAACAATTCCGCTGTGGGGGTGTGAGAAGAGAAACAAAACTCATGTGGAGTGAGAAAAGAGAACAAACGCAAATTTGGGGTGGGGGAAAAAAGAAAATACCCCATGTGGAGTTGAGAAGAGAGAACAAAACCGCAATGTGGGGTGTAGAAGAGAACAAAACCCGATGGGAGTGGAGAAGAGAGAACAATACGGGGAGGAGTGTGAGAAAAGAACAAACCCGATTGGAGTGTGAGAAAGAGAACAAACTGCGTTTTGGGGTGTGAGAAGAGAGAACAATACTGCGATGTGGAGTGTGAGAAAGAGAAAATACTGCAAAGTGGAGTTGGGGAAGAGAACAATACCCGATTTGGTGTGAGAAGAAACAATACTGCATGGAGTGTGAGAAAGAGAACAATACCACATTGGAGAAAAAAAAAAAAACGCGATGTGGAGTGTGAAAGGAGAACAATACCACAAAGGGGGGGAAAGAAACAAAACTGCGATTTTGGGGTGTGAGAAAAGAGAACAATACCCAGTGGATGTGAGAAAGAACAAAACGCGTGTGAGTTGGAAAGAGAACAATACCTCGATGTGGAGTGTGAGAAAGAACATACTCGATTTGGGGTTGAGAAGAGAGAACAATACCTCGATGTGGGGGTGGAAAAAACAATACTGAATGTGGAGTGTAGAAAGAAAAACAATACTTCGTTTTGGGGGTTTGAGAAGAGAAACAATACCCCAGTGGAGTGTAGAAAGAACAATACTGCATTTGGGGTGTGAGAAAGAGAACAATACCCCGATGTAGTGGGGAGAAGAGAGAACAATACTCAAAGTGGATGTGAAAGAGAAAAAATACTGCGATGTGGATTTTAGAAGAGAGAACAAAACTCATGTGGATGTGAGAAGAAGAAAAATACTGCATGGGGTTAGAAGAGAGAAAAATACTGCGATGTGGATGTGAAAGAGAGAACAATACGCGATGTGGAGTGTGAGAAAAGAGAACAAACTCATGGGAGTGTGAGAAAAAGAAACAATACTCAAATTTGGAGTGTGGGGAAGAGAGAACAATACGCATTGAGTGTGAAAAGAGAAAATACTGCAGGGAGTTGAGGGGAAACAAACTGCGATTGGAGTGTGAGAAGAACAATACTGCGATGTGGAGTGTGAGAAAAGAGAACAATACTCATGGGATGTGGAAGGAGAACATACGCGATGTGGGGGGAGAAGAGAACAAAACTGCGATGTGGGGTGGAAAAAGGGGAAAAATATTTCCCATGTGAATGTAGGGGAGAACAAACCTCGATGTGGGGTGTGAGAAAGAACAAACCGGGGGTGTGGAAAGTTTTTGGGGGGGTGAGAAGGAGAACAATACGCGATGTGGAGTGTGAGAAAGAAAATACGCGATGTGGAAGGGGGAAAGAACAATACCAAAGTGGAGTGGTTAAAGGAGAACAAAACTCAAAGTGGGGGTGAAAAGGAAACAAAAATGCATGTGGGGGTGTAGAAGGAGAACAATACGCGATGGGAGTTGGAAAAGAAACAAAACGAATGTGGAGTTTGAGAAGAGAGAAAATACCCCAATGTGAGGGGAAGAGAGAACAAACCGCATGTGGAGTTGAAAGAGAGAACAATACTGCAAGTGGAGTGTAGAAAGAAAACAAACCAATGTGGATGTAGAAAGAAACAAAAACCCATTGGGGTGTGGAAGAGAGAAAATACGCAAAATGGGGGGTGAGAAGAGGAACAATCGCAATGTGGAGTGTGAAAGAGAAAAAATACCCGATTGGAGTGGAAAGAGAGAACAATACCGCGATGTGGAGTGTGAAAGAGAGAAAAATACTGCATGGGAGTTGAGAAGGAGAAAATACTGCAATGTGAGTGTGGGGAGAGAGAACAAACCCGATGTGGAGGTGAAAGAAAACAATACGCGATTTTTTGGGGGGGTTGAAGTGGGGGGAGAAAGAACAAAACTGCGAGTGGGGGTGAGAAGAGAGAACAATACCCAATGTGGATGTGAGAAGAGAACAATACCACGATGTGGAGGTGAGAAGGAACAATACTGATGTGGATTGAGAAGAGAGAAAAACCACGATTGAGTGTAGAAGAGAACAATACTGCGATGTGGATTGAGAAGAGAGAACAATACCATGTGGGGGTGTGAAAAGAACAAATGCGTGTGGGGTTAGAAAGAAACAAAACCCATTTGGGGTGGAGAAGAGAGAACAATCCGATGTGGAGTGTAAAAAGGGAAAATACTGGATGTGGAGTGTGAAAGAGAGAACAATACCCATGTGGAGTGTAAAGAGAACAAACTGCATGTGGAGTGTGAGAAGAGAGAACAATACCCGATGTGGAGTTGAGAAGAGAACAATACCCCGATGTAGTTGAGAAGAGAACAATACTCGAGTGGAGTGTGAGAAGAAGAACAATACCGATGTGGAGTGTGAGAAAAGAGAAAATACGCGATGTGAGTGTGAAAGAAGAACAATACTCGATGTGGAGGTGAGAGAGAACAATACTGCAGTGATGTGAAAAGAGAACAATCGGATGTGGAGGTGGAAAGAGAACAATAAACCATGTGGGTGTGAAAAGAGAACAAAACTGCGATGTGGGTGTGAGAAAAGAGAACAATACTCAAAGGGAGGGGAAAGAAGAACAAAAGCATGTGGGGGTGAGAAGAAGAACAAACGGTGATTGGAAAAAAAAAAGGTGTGAGGGAGAGAGAACAATACTGCGATTGGAGTGTGAAAGAGAAAAATACTGCGATGTGGGGTGTGAAAAGGAACATACTGCAGGAGGAGAAAGAAACAATACTGCATGTGGAGTTGAAAGGAGAACAAATCCGATGGAATGTGAGAAGGGGGAAAATCCTCGAGTGGAGGTGGAAGGGGGGAAAAAATACTGCATGTGGGGGTGTGAAAGGGAAACAATACCGAGGGAGTTGAGAAAGGGGGAAAAAATACTGCGATTGGATTGAGAAGGGGGAACAATACTCATGTGGATGTGAGAAGAGAAAAATACCCGCATGTGGAGGGGAGGAGCAAAACCCCGAGTGGGTTGAAAAGGAAACAAACTCAAAAGTGGAGTGTGGAAAAAGAGCAAACTGCATGTATTGGGGAAAGGGGCCCCAATACCAAGGGGGGGAAAAGGAACAATAAGCAAAATTTTAAAAAAAAAACCTCAATTATGTAAAAAAGAGCAAACCCCATTTTAAAAAAAAAAACCAAATTGGGGGTTTAAAAAAAAAATACCCGAGTGGGGGGGGGAAAAGAGCCCGGATTTTAAAAAAACAAAATTTAAATGGGTTAAAAAGGGCAAAAATGTTTTTAAAAAAAATTTTTTAAAAAACATACCCCCTTATGTAAAAAAAAAAGGGGTTGATAAAAAAAGAAAAAATATAATTTTTTAGGAGGAACAAAACCACATTATGTAAAAGGAAAAATATTTTTGAGGTAAAAGGAAAAAATAGAATTAGTTGGGAAAAAAACAATCTGCAAAATTTTAAAAAAACAATAAATTAAATTGAAAAGGGGGAAAATAAATGTTGTTTAAAGTCAAACGTATATTAAAAAACCCACGGGGGTTCAAAAAACTACTTGTAAAAGGAAAGGAACAAATGATGTGAGTGTAAAAAAACCGGGAAATTGGGGTAAAAAGAAAGCAAACCCCTTGGGGATTGAGAAAGGAAAAAAAGGGGGTTATGTAAAGAAAACCTAAAGCAGAGGGAGAAAGAGAACAATCCTCATTGGGGTTGAGGGCAAAACCTTAATTGGAAAAAAGAAAAATAGGGGATTTTTGAGAAAAACAAACCTCGATGTGGAGTGTGAGAAGAGAGCAACAGCCACACCTTGTTTACCTTCCTCCTGACACTGGCTCCTCACACTCACACAAGAGCGGGAAAGGACACTAGCTCATGTATCTTTATCCTTCACATTTTACGTGCTAAACTGCACCTAAACGACTTTTAAAATATTTAAAAAACATTAGTTCATATATAATATATTACCGAGTCGCTGAAATGAGCGTGAATTCACATATTGTTCATATTTTATGGCGTTTACACTTTGCAAAAATGTTTTTCAAAAATTATTTATATATACATTACTTTTTTATATTACAAAAAAAATGATGAATAAAAGTGTTAAATATTTTTTATGCAGTGCTTTCAACATAAACATATGTAAATGGTATTATTTTTGAGTTACTTTAAAGTAACTATTATGAATGCTTTGCAAAAACAGGATCTTGCAAAATATATGAAATTAATATCACCTATTTTTTATTATTCATGTTGATTTTGAAAATTAAATGTTTGTTTAAAGTCTAAAGCGTACTAATATAAAACCCACAATTATCTAACCATAACCGGACTTGTAGAAATGGATAGTTGGACAAATTTGGATTTGTAGATGAATGGTTCAGAGAACCGACATGTTGATAAATTAGACACATGTGCAACTCTTGGGTATCTTTATTGAGGAAACGTTTCGCCACACAGTGGCTTCATCAGTCCATACAAAGGAGAATCTTGAAGAACAGGAGGAGAATGAGGTAATCAGTCCCTCAACCTTGAGTCGATGTGGTCAGTCCATCAATCTTGAATAGAATACGGCATACGTGCTGAGAAGGAGCTTATAAACCGTTGGCAGGAGAGGTGAAGCAGTCATAGGTCGTGTAACATTTGTTCCTATGACTGCTTCACCTCTCCTGCCAACGGTTTATAAGCTCCTTCTCAGCACGTATGCCGTATTCTATTCACGATTGATGGACTGACCACATCGACTCAAGGTTGAGGGACTGATTACCTCATTCTCCTCCTGTTCTTCAAGATTCTCCTTTGTATGGACTGATGAAGCCACTGTGTGGCGAAACGTTTCCTCAATAAAGATACCCAAGAGTTGCACATGTGTCTAATTTATCAAATTTGGATTTGTAAGATATAGGATAGAACTGATCTGGCAATAAATGTAGATGAGTGGATTATTATTATTATAATCAAAAAAGAAGCGCTAAGCCACAAGGACTATACAGCGTAGATGAGTGGAGTAAACTCCCAAATAGAATCATTAAACTGAGAGTTTTGTACAGCTTTGAGAATAGGATGGAAAGTTAATAATGGATGTGAGTTGGACTTGCCTAGCATGGCCCAGTAGATGAATAAATGAATAAGACACGTGTAACACTTGAGTATCTTTTCCGACGAGACATTTCGCCTGGTAGCAGGGTTTTTTTTCCGATCTAATACACAGTGACATACTGGGGACCTCTCCTCTGGCTACTTTATTTAAATCTCCAACCTCATGCATGGGTCATCTATATGATTAAGACCAGTGTCACAAGAAACTTGTCCCGTTTCCTGCCAAATAAAACAACAGCCTCTGTTTAAAATAGATAAAAACTAAGGGCCTGAACGTTCAACTTAAAATTACCTTTCCAATTCTTCCAGTATAAAAGTCGTCTCTGATTCTAAAAGCCTCCTGAGGCTTAGCTATGTTGTAGAAGCCATTGTTCTGCTTGAAATTATTGAATAAGGCAATGTTTGATAATTCTAAAATCATGCATCTCTGAATGACTTCATCCTTGGTAATGAGTTGTGCATCCTTGTAATTAATTAAACATTGAAAAACGTTGCTGCACAAACGAAACATCTAGTCAGTCAAGATTCCCAGGTGTTGCACATGTTTTCTTTAACAATTTATCAGTAGTGTATGCCATTAATGTAATGAGTCAGTATGACTCACGAAATCGTTTTAATGAGTCAGTAGGCCTACTGCAATGCTCCATTATTCTTGACGAATAAGACACTTGTCGAACACTAGGATATCTTTTTTGCCAAAACACTTCGCCTATGCAAAGGTTTCTTTAATTTAATATAAGGATGATTTAAATACTGGAGACAGTAAAAGAATAGTATAGATAATTCTGAAGTGTTCAGTCCCTAAGCCTTGACTGATGTCCAGTCACCTTACCCTTGAATGAAGGTGGTCACTTCCTTAGCCTAAAACAGAAGCATGAATTGGAGACTTATATACCTGAACCAGAGGTGTGGTGCAGCAGTTGGAGACAGCATTAAAGGTGGGTATGGCCCACTAGTGAAAGCTGCATTTCAACTCTGACTCAAGTATATAAGTCTTCATCTTAATGTCTCTGCTTTAGTCTGTTTAGCATGACCTACTTCCACTAGTGGGCCCCACTCGCCTGTGATATTGTCACAACTTGCTACATCTTATTTCCAGCTCCAGTATATAAGTCTCTAACCTCACTTGTTTTAGGCTAAGGGACTGATCACCTCAAAATTCTCCACTAGGTACCTGAATGTTGCACATGTGATTTACTTGAAACTATACTATTGCATAACAAAGTTATATAGTACAGTACTCCTAGAAAACTTTCTCACATATGTACAAAGGGGCAGAGTCTGGTACGGCTGAGTAAACTTCGGACAGTAAAGTAAAGGTGTTCAACTGTATCATCCTGGAGAGGGTACAAAGGGTAGTTCAGGTTGTTCACCAGGTGTAGAGAGGACAGATATGCTGCTAGATGAGTATGTCCAGTATGTACACACCATGGCAACATCCAGGAGACAATCTTTAGCACAATTCCACAAGTAGGATTTACGTATTAGAATCACAAGCGAGTCCCAGGTGAGTGGGTCTGAGGGCTGGCACAATGTCTATCAGCTATAGTTGATGACAGGACTGCCCTACCACTGGAGCCAAATCATTGATATCTTAACAGCCCCAACTAGGCTAAGCAAAATTTGCAGCCTCGTCAACTATTCATTTCCTTAGATAAAAGAATGAGAACAAACAAACAAACAATTACTTTTTTCTGCAGTATTAAAAATGTAGTTTACATGCAATAAAATATTGTTAAGAATAAAAGAAAGCCACCAGCATATGTTGCATCTCAGGCAAACTAATCCTAATGCTTACAGATTACTTAACCCTTTGACTGTCGAAGGGCCAAATCCTGAAGTTGCTTCTGGTGTCGCAAAATATTCGAAAAAAAAAATTATTTTTTCTTATGAAATGATAGAGAATCTTTTCCCGATTGTAAAGACACCAAAAAAACGAAATTTGATGGAAAACTGACGGAATTACGCTCTCGCGAAGTTAGCGACTTCGGCGATATTTAAAAATCGGCAATTTCGCCCACTTTGAGCCCTATTTTCGGCTAATTCCGTTATTCCAGTCAACCAAACTCATAACTATTTCTTCAGAACTCTATTTTTTCTATCGATTGAGTACAAGAAACTGCCCATTTACCGATTTCAACTACCCAATAACATGGTCAGAAATTTGCAATTTGGCCAATTTCACGAAAATTAAAAAATACGACAATTTCAAAATAAGGTCCAGAATGAACAATGCAGACATTCCTGGCTCTAAAATAACATTTTCTTTGTTCATCAGTCATGTCTCCAGGTCCCTGTGATATTACTCTTGCTTTTTATTTTGAAATTTTATTCAAACAAAAAATAGAAGATTTACTGTTATGCAGACTACTGCAATACTGTAATAATTGTAAAAATTACATCAACCCATTCATGACTGCGTATTAGAATGGCTATTTGGACATTTATTGGACAATGACATCATTTGTTCACTTTTGAACATCGGCAAAAATCAAACATTTCCTGTACTTTGTGCTCCATTTCCAGGTTCTTTTTATAGTAAAATTAATCAAAATCACCTCCATTTCTATAATATAGTTTCCATTCTATCAAATGAGACCAAGAAAACGAGAATACAACCACAAATACTATACGAAAATAGACCACAAAGTCGGCATTTTAATTAAAAAAAACGGTCGGAGTTTTTTTTTTCTCATTATGCACTGCGTGCTCCTGGATTTTTTTTATGTGGTGCACACTGACCACACAGACCCATTCTCTCACATGTGGGCCTACTAGCTTTCTCCTGCCTGATTTGAAGCCGCTAGAATTTATGAGTATATATACGTCAAACACGGTACCTCGCAAACGTATATATACGGCCGCGACAGTCAAAGGGTTAAGAACTAGACATAGGTTATCGAGCAATTTTTTTTGTTTTAATGTACAAGAAGTGAAGTAACAAAGTGAACAATAGTACAATTTTATGTATTTATGCACTAATACAAAAAAAAAAAGAGGTAACTCAATAAAAATAGTACAGTTTTAGGTATGCATTAATACTTTAGACTGATTCAGTGATCTTAAGTTAATTGGGACTTCTTAAGCAGTTTCAAACTGGCTCTGTGTATTAAGGCTATGGAATGATTATAAGAGATGGTGAAGAAACAGAAAGCTTATTTGGTTCCCATAGAATTATAAGGGTACAAGATGAGTAATTAATTTTCTATATTGAAGGAAGCCACTGTAGAATAATGAGCCAGCCCAGCATCAAAATGAACAATACTGTAATAAGAGTTGAAGTATGTCTCTCACCAGGAAACAATGAGAAACAGGCCATTTAGCAGACAGAAGAGACAGGGAAGATGGAGAGTTTGAATAATATATTGTGGTAAAAGGTATACCCTCCACAAATAAGAGTATGTATTAATTTGTATACAGTATAGTAAAAAGTTTGCTTATTAAGAGTGTGTTTAATCTGCAAGATTGACATAGAGATAGATCAGGAAAGTATGCAACAGCAGAGGTAGATTGGGATGAGTTGATTTGTGACCCATCTGAATAGTGTGAAAAACTTCCTAGTTTAGTCACCTGAAATATTAAAAAAATAATAGCAGTAATTGGGAACAACAAGACCTTGGTAAGAAATGGAACAGTTAGTCAAATGGAAGACAATCAAAGTTGATCAAAGGAAGGGAAGGCATTGGCAATTTCACTCTGGCAATACCTCTATTTTGAGGACATCACTACATCAGTGATCATTCATTCTTAAAGTGTGTGCAAACAGACAAACAACAGTTTATGTAGGGTTTTACAGGACATGGGAGTTTGGCCATCCTCCTTTAGCAGTAATTGTCACCAAGACAGTTCTCCTTCCTGCTCACAGGTGCTTTTTTGCCCCTTTTGACATTTAGCATTACCTCCGAGTCTGGAGTACATTTTAACTGTTTGCTCATAGCTTCAGCCTTTTTGCCTCATTGTGGTTTTTATAATGATAAGGATGCCTACAATGATCTTGGGAAACTTTTTGGGCTCTTTTAACCATAAACAGTTCAATGTTTAGTAAAGATGTTAGGTAAATGAACACAAATGCAACTAATGTGATATTTTATTGTGGCAACGTTTTGCTCTCCAGGAGCTTTGTCAAGTCGGTAATTCTACCATTATTACTATTAGCAAGATATTTGCGTTGTATTTTCTATGTTTATATTTCTTTTTATTGCAAAGAGATCATCAAATCTCATGAGTTTCCTTCATTCATGTTCTCACAGTAAACAAACATTTAATTAAGAAATGTTTAAAAAACTTTTGGCTAACATATGATGGCAGCTACCAGTACTCCTCTGGTGCTTCAACCTGTTGTAACCTTCATGTGTACTGCTTAATATTAAATACACATTAGCTTTAAAATCAAGATTAAAATGAGATAAGGTTAGTTGAGAGCTATTGGCTTAAAAAATGCTATTTTTTTTCCAATGTAGTCAAGGGAAAGCACTAAACCCAGTGCTTATATAGTGTCTGGGGAATGGGTGGCATTCAGTTTTGATTCACAGGGAGAATAAATCCAATTCCTTGGATTGAGAGCCCTTCACTGGCATCAAGGCACCTCCCTTGGAGATAAAATGCTACTAAGAACTCTCATATTTAATCCCTGTAGAACCCTTAGGTGTGAAAGAAAATAAGATGAGAGAAATAACAAATATGATATAGAGTACATACTTTAAATTTTTCCTGAATACTAAATTATGAAGTCTCATGATATTGAATATAAACCCAGGAAAGGTTACTGTACATGCTCGCCAATTAATATTTTCATTATTAACTAGTGTATAACCCAAAGTCTGTGCACATACGCTTGTCCAGTCTTGGGTAACATAATTCAATTAGGAATGTTGCTTGACTAAGAAAGGGGATGCCTTATAATATTCATGGAGGGGTGCTAAACTCACGGAGGTTATACAGCACCTGGGAAATGGGAGGAGATCATGTTTAATCCTTTGACTGTTTCGGTCGTATATATACGTCTTATGCGCCACTGTTTCTGACGTATTTATACGGGTAAATTCTAGCAACTTCAAATCAAGCAGGAGAAAGCTGGTAGGCCTACATGTGAGAGAATGAATCTGTGTCGTCAGTGTGCACCACATAAAAAAAATCCTGCAGCACGCAGTGTGTAATGAGAAAAAAAAAAAACTGACCGTTTTTTGGGATTCAAACGCCAACTTTGAGGTATATTTTCGTATAGTATTTATCGTTGTATTCTCGTTTTCATGGTCTCAGATGTTAAAATGGAAAACATATTACAGAAATAGAGATGATTTTGATTACTTTCACGATGAAAACGACCTTTTAATTGAGCTCAAAGTAGCAGAAATGTTTGATTTTTACCAATGTTCAGGAGTAAGCAAATTACACCACACGTCCAATACACTTCAACTGAGGAGTCTGATATTCTTTCACTAGTGCACTGATATTATTTATACCATTTTTACAATAATGCAGTAGTCTGCATAACAGTAAATTTTGTATTTTTTTGTATGAATAAAAAATCAAAATAGAAAACAATAGTAATATAAGAGGGGCCTAGAGACATGACTAATGAACAGAGGATATGTTATTTTAGTGCCAAGAATGTCTACATTGTTTATTCTGGACCCTATTTTGAAACTGGCATCTTTTTTAATTTGCGTGAAATTGGCCAAATTGCCAATTTCTGACCACTTTATTGGGTAGTTCAAATCGGTAAATGGGCGTTTCTTGTACTCAACTGATAGAAAAAATGGAGTTCTAAAGAAATAGCTATGAGTTTGGTCAACTGGAACAATGGAATTGGCCAAAAACAGGGCTCAAAGTCGGTGAAATTGCTGATGCGTATATGTTGCAGAAACTGCTAACTTCGCGGGAGCGTAATTCCTTGAGTTTCCCACCAAATTTCGTACTTTTGGTGTCATTACCATCAGGAAAAGATTATCATTCCATAAGAAAAAATAATTTTTTTTTTTTTCCAAAAATTTACCGACATAGAATGACAGTTTCAGAAAGGGGCCTGTGACAGTCAGAGGGTTAATGTGAGAAAGAAGAGAATAGATTCAATTGTAAGCCCCTCCCTACCTTGTCAATTTGGCTGAACCATACTGGGCACCTGCCCTTCCCTCTAGCAAAGAAACTTCAGTAGAGCTCATGGTAGCTCACCTGCTGCTGTCTCACTCATGCACCAGACCCTAGAGTAGACAGACAAGGAGGTCCCATCTCTCTGTCATCAGCCTAAAGGGCTGGTGTGGGTTTTGCATGCATACCACACACATTTTGGGAGCCCACAATAAAACCTACTGCATGCAGTAGTGTGTTTAACTTGCAACCCTGCTTGCTAATACCATCAAGAACCCTTCACCTGCATGAGGGCATCTCCCTTGAAGGGAAGATATGTCTTATATACAAAAATGAACGCAGAAACCAATCCTAAAAGCTACATCCCTACAGGAAACCCATTTGAATATTAATATTACTGTTATATTTTTGGGGAAGCACTAAACCCACAAGATATTGGCTTACATGCAGAAGAGTTGGGGCACGCATCTCTTATTTTGCCATTCCCTATATACTAGTATTTCAGAGAGTAGATAGTCGTCACTGTGCCTTAGTTTGGAACAGTTGCAGAACACTACCTTTTGCAATATTAACAATGAAACTTACCAAGTGTGTCATCATTAAGAATGTCAGTGTTACTGACCATCAGTTTGCTTAAAGACATTAGAAGACATCTTCTTCACAATGTATTGCAATAGTCTACATAAAGAATAGTAGTAAGCTTTAAACTGACATAACTTCTGATCAAGGAGTTACCTATATCATTAAGTTATTTGAATTATTTATATCTGCACAGTATCATCTCTTCTGTCATTGCTGTTGATGTGACCCCAGATAGATGGAGTGCATTACAAAGTTGAAAGAATATTCATTAAGCTTGCCAGTCTTTGGAATGATGTCATGTTCAACTGCAAAAGCTTAACATTTGTTACTGAGCCACTATAAAGCAGTTAAGCAATGCCATGTTGTGGCATACCTTCAGTTGTCAACATGATAACTGTACTGCAGTTCTTAGTTAACAGCTATGATGATGCTCTTCAAATCCATGGCATGCTCAGAACTTAAATAATGTTCTGTGCTCACAGTGACTTTCAGGTCAGGAGAGATAGCAGAGCTGCAAAATGAACAAAGGTCATATACTGCCTTCATAGAATAAATAGTGCACTCTAAACCACTGAGAAAAGGTAAAAGCACTTAGCTCTCTCCAGAACTGAGAAGAGAGAGACAGAGATATCTGATAATATATACATGGAATATATTTGAGGGCCTGGTACTCCATCTATACACTGCTAAAACAACTTACTCGAGTAAAAAATATGGGAGAAAGTATAGAATAAGCTCAGTGAGAGGCAGGAGTGCCATACATACAAACAGAGAACAGTGTTAACATTTGTGGTCCAAGATTCTTCAACCTAATATCAGCATACATATAAAAAATATTACCAAAACAGTAATACTGTACAAGTTTTCAGCTGGAACCTGGACAACTATCTTCTGCAAGTGCCTTATCAACTAAGGTGTGATGGTTATGGAGGCCTGCAGGCTGCAACATGAACAGCCTAATTGACCAAGCTTGGTCCCAATCCTAGCTTGCATGCAAGGATAGAATAACCTTCAATACTGGTCACATGTTTGCTATAATTTTTCCAATATTGTTCAAGCATGGTAAATACCATTTGAAGACTTGAACATCTATGTAGATCAGGGGCTAGATTATTTAGATCACAATGGTCTGGGTTCAATTCCTGGATAGGATGGGACATATGGACAAATCTCCTTATAGCCAAACAGTAAAGAGGTACACTACCTGGGTATTAGTCAGTGGCATCCTGGTGGGTAGTATACAACAGCTAGAGCTAGGCTTTGAAAATCAGCTGAGGTAGGATAACAGCTCTTAGCCTGTAAAAATTTACATAAATATTCAGCAGCTAGAAGGTTTACCATAGAAGGGGATGAATACAGTGGACCCCTGGTTTTCGTCCTTAATCCGTTCCAGAAGGTCGGTCGAAATCCGAAATGGATGAAAACCAAAGTAGTATTTCCCATAAGAAATAATGTAAATCCAATTAATCCATTCCAGACACCCAAAAATATTAACAGAGAATAAATTAAGTTAGTAATAGAAATAGGCATAAAAAACACAATAAAAAGTATATATACATACACAGTGTATTCATTACTTACCTTAAAATATTTGTACATAGTCTTAATGTAGGGTGAGAGGCAAGAAGCATTTATTTGTGGGAAGTCAGTGTAGGTAACCGGTAGGTGTAACCCGCCTGGGCTACACCTACCGGCTACCTACACTGCGGCCCAGAGCCATATTATTACCATCGACATACCATGTTCATTGAGTTTAATTGTTTCTGACAACTACCTTTGGATGCCACCATAAACAAAGGGAGAAGTAATGAATAATTCATGCCAAGAATTGTAAACAAAAGCGTTATGTATTAAGGGCAGTGACTGGGCCAACGCAGATTCATACATGTTTTCTCCAATGCTGGACCAGAGAAAACCTATGTTTTCCCTCCACTGACTACCTCCCATCCATAGCATATAAACACTGCATATTTATATGCTATGTAATGTGTTTTTTATATAATTTTGAAGAAAATATCATAGATGGATTAATGAAAATGTTTATATTAACGTAAAATAAGACATTTAATGTGCCAAAGAGTGATTATTATTAAACATACATAGCATATAAACACTGCATGTTTGTATGCTATTTAATGTGTTTCTTATATAATTTTGAAGAAAATATCATAGATGGATTAATGAAAATGTCTATATTAATGTAAAATAAGACATTTAATGTGCCCGAGAGAGATTATTATTATGTATGAGTATTATTACTACTGCATTAACCCTTTGACTGTTTCAGGCCCCTCTCTGAAACTGTCATTCTATGTCGCTCAATTTTTGAAAAAAAAAAAAAATTATTTTTTCTTATGAAATGATAGAGAATCTTTTCCCGATGGTAATGACACCAAAAGTTCGAAATTTGGTCGAAAACTCGTGGAATTATGCTCCCGCGAAGTTAGCGGTCTCGGCGACATATGCGTATCGGCGATTTCGCCGACTTTGAGCCCAATTTTCAGCCAATTCCATTGTTCCAGTTGACCAAACTCATAGCTATTTCTTTAGAACTCCATTTTATCTATCAGCTGAGTACAAGAAACCTCCCATTTTCTAATTTGGACTACCCAATATGGTGGTCAGAAATTGGCAATTTGGCCAATTTCACGCAAAATAAAAAAGATGCCAATTTCAAAATAGGGTCCAGAATAAACAAGGTAGACATTTGTGGCACTAAAATAACATATGCTCTGTTCATTAGTCACATCTCTAGGCCCCTCTTATATTATTATTGCTTTCTATTTTGATTTTTTATTCATACAAAAAAATACAAAATTTACTGTTATGCAGACGACTGCATTATTGTAAAAATGGTATAAATAATATCAGTGCACTAGTGAAAGAATATTAGACTCTCCAGTTGACGTGTATTGGACGTGTGGTGTGATTTATGTACTCTTGAACATTGGTAAAAATCGAACATTTCTGCTACTTTGAGCTCAGTTTCAAGGTCGTTTTCATCGTAAAAGTAATGAAAATCATCTCTATTTCTGTAATATGTTTTCCATTTTATCACCTAAGACCATGAAAACGCGAATACAACGATAAATACTATACGAAAATACACCTCAAAGTCGGCGTTTTATTCCAAAAAAACGATCAGTTTTTTTTTTCTCATTACGCAATGTGTGCTGCAGGATTTTTTTTATGTGGTGCACACTGACCACACAGACCCATTCTCTCACATGTGGGCCTACCAGCTTTCTCCCACTTGATTTGAAGCCGCTAGAATTATTGAGTATATATACGTCAGAAACATTGGCTCGTAAGACGTATTTATACGTCGAAAACAGTCAAAGGGTTAAGACTAAAGGGATACTCTTAGTGAACGAGTAACAAAGGCATGTTTATATGCTATGTAACGTGTTTCTTATATAATTTTGAAGAAAATATCATAGATGGATTAATGAAAATGTCTATATTAATGTAAAATAAGGCATTTACTGTGCCCAAGAGTGAGTCACAAACGTACGAGTGGCCCAGGCGGACACGTCTGGTACGGACAATTTCCAAACAGATGTACAAATCTTGGGGTAAAATTTCACCGAAGAAAGTGGTCAAAATCCGAATTGCACAACTTCCACGCCAGACAAAATCCAGGGGTCCACTGTATTGTAGATGTTGGACATGTGGTGTATTAAATTTATGCTCCTTTGTATGTTACAGATATCCAATACCTACAGATCAATGAGGTCAACAAAGACTGTTTATAGTTAGTTTAAAATTAAGCAAATAATCTCAAGTCACTGTTTTCCCTTTACAGCACATAAATAAATGAATATCAAAATAAATATATAAATTGCAAAAATAAATTAATAAATATTAAAAATAAATTAATAAATATTAAAAATATCAATATTACAAATATTTATGAATACAAAATTAAACAAATTTACATCACAGCCATGAATATAAAAACCATAACCCCATCTTGAGACTACTAAGTACTGTATACAGTATACATATTCCAAAAAGTTTAACAACCTGGACATCAATGACATACAGTACACACAACAGCTAGTAGAATAAAATACATTAAAACAAAGTGCATAAATGAATACAGTATTAGAAACAATATAATTGATGCTAATATATTTTAATGAATTAATTTTTAAAATAAGTAAAAATTTTTTTACATCAGTAACTGTGTATTAATATATGGCAACCAAAGGAGGAAACTTATTCATTTTCATTATTTTTTTGGAGGGTATTTAAAGAGGATAGAGAGGGATAGGATGGGAAAGAGGGTGCATAAATCTGGGGATTGAAGGCAGGAGGAATAATAGATTGTCACAGGAATGGCTGGAGGGAAAAAGAGGTTCTGAGTGCTAAGGAGGGTTTGAGCATCCATCAGGTGTGTGTAGACCGAAGTAAATTGAGACAAACTGTTTTTAACTGACATGCTGTTGGAGTGTAAGAAAGGTAACATTTATGAAGGGAATTAAAGAAACAAGTTAAGTGAACTGGAGCCCTAAAGGTGGGAAGGGTAGTGCCAGCACTGTGAAGGAGGGCCAAGAATATCAGCACACTTCTGGCAATACACAATTGAATGAATGATATGAAAAGGAAGATGGATGATAAGGTGAAATAAATTAAAATACAGTAGTACAATATCAGAAATTTATATTTAATAAACTATAGTACACTAAATACAGAATACACAACAAATATTATTTATTAACCCGTAAACGGTCCAAAAGTATTTATACGTTCACTACCCCAGTGCCCTGAATATTTTGAAAAATAAAAAAAAAAAATTTTTAAATGAAAATAAAGAGCATATTTTCTAAGTGTTATAGGATTAAAATAAAGAAATTAGGGTCAGTACTTACTGAGATATGAGGCTGCAAAGTTGGCACTTAATGCTCACCTGATGGCAACATAGAGTCCTGCCGCTTGCAGAAGTGTTGCTGATATACCATTTTTTCTCATTTTTATATTATTTTATATAATTTTTATGTTCTGATAATTACAACTTATTGCAGTTCTTGTCATTTCATAACCAATCTTTGTGCTGACACCAATATTAGGTACTGAAATTGTACTAAAATTGTCACAAACACATTGACAGGTGGACATTTACACCTGCCTTGGTCATTTACTATTGTCTAGGAATATATACAAAGTATTTATAGGTCCCAGAAATGTTTTGGATACACAGGAGTAAAGAAGAAGAAGAAGAAGAAGAAGAAGAAGAAGAAGAAGAAGAAGAAGAAGAAGAAGAAGAAGAAGAAGAAGAAGAAGAAGAAGAAGAAGAAGAAGAAGAAGAAGAAGAAGAAGAAGAAGAAGAAGAAGAAGAAGAAGAAGAAGAAGAAGAAGAAGAAGAAGAAGAAGAAGAAGAAGAAAGAAGAAGAAGAAGAAGAAGAAGAAGAAGAAGAAGAAGAAGAAGAAGAAGAAGAAGAAGAAGAAATTCCCTTGAAGCAATGTGTAAGACAAGTGTTCAGTGACAAGCATCTGGGAGGGCAGTGATAAAATCAGATATGAGATGACATTTAATGGGCTCCAGGGAGGGTGCATAGATGAGATAGTGCAGAGATAAGTGGAGATAAGCTATGTCATTTGATGGGTGCCAGCAAGGGTGTAGAGATAAGGGATGACATTTGATGAGCTCATATCTCTGATTATCTGTCTCTGTCTTATTTCTCTGCTTGTCTCTTTCAGTCTCTCTGCTTGTCTCTCTGTCTGTCTCAGAGAGAGCTACTGTGAACCAACAGGTATTTTTATGCAATATACCTACATGCGCAGTATAGCACTTCGGATTTTTTAGGCTATCCTAGGTAATTTACACTACGTATAATTGTATTTGTGTGTACCTGTGAGACAGTGACAGATAGACAGAGACAGAGATGGACAGAAACAGAGACAGACAGAAAGACCCTAAACTTGGGGTTAACATCACTTTCCTCTTAAAAGGGGAGTGTTAATATGACATTACATCAGTGAATCCTTGGTGTTTGCCCCACTGTTTGCTCCAGCTGGCACTCAATATAACTGGCGCTCCCACAAGGTACTAAATGGTCCCAGATTTTTTTAATATGGTGCACACCGAGTGTTAAGACCCATTCTATGCTGACCAGGCATCTCAGGCCAATCGTGCCAAATTTGGAGGTAGGAAAAATAAAACGTATATTTTCGTTTGGGGCACTAGCGGTAAGAACGTATATACAGTGGACCCCCGCATAACGATGGCATCACATAGCGATTTTTCCGCATAACGATTACTTTTATCGCAAAATTTTTGCCGCGCATACCGATTAAAAACCCGCTTACCGATTTTCGTCCGAGACGCGTCCAATGTGCCCTCACATGTGCCGGCCGTCCCATTGTTTACCAGCCAGCCTCCGCGGTAACATCCAAGCATACACTCGGAATATTTCGTATTATTACAGTGTTTTCGGTGCTGTTTCTGGAAAATAAGTGACCATGGGCCCCAAGAAAGCTTCTAGTGCCAACCCTGTGGTAAAAAGGGTGAGAATTAGTATGGAAATTAAGAAAGATTTTGAAGGGTTTGGGGCTAACCCTGAGAAGCCTATGCCAGTTGTGGAATCCATTGTGCCTACTTCAAAGATTAAGGAAATGTGTGCACAGTGGGTTGAACTGCAAACCTTTATAGATGAAAATCACCCTGACACAGCTGTTGCAAGCCGTGCTGGTGACTATTTCAATGACAATGTTATGGCCCATTTTAGGAAAGTCTTGAAGGAACGGGAGGTACAGAGCTCTATGGACAGATTTGTTGTGCGACAGAGGTCCAGTGACTCTCAAGCTGGTCCTAGTGGCATTAAAAGAAGAAGGGAAGTAACCCCAGAAAAGGACTTGCTACCTCAAGTCCTAATGGAAGGGGATTCCCCTTCTAAACAGTAAGAAGATAATGCTCTCCCCTCCTCCCATCCCATCAATCATCACCAGATCTTCAATAAAAGTAAGTGTCATGTAATTGTGCATGCCTTTTTCAGTTTGTGTGTATTAAAATTAACATTTCATGTGGTAAAAAAAAATTTTTTTCATACTTTTGGGCGTCTTGCACGGATTAATTTTATTTCCATTATTTCTTATGGGGAAAATTCATTCGCATAACGATTATTTCGCATAACGATGAGCCCTCTTGCACGGATTAAAATCGTTAACCGGGGGTCCACTGTATACGTTTGGACTGTTTACAGGTTAAATATAAAAACAAAAAGGAATACAGTATTGCAAGCAGTGATAGGGAGGTTGTAAATGCAGTTTCCTGTTACTGTATGCTGCAGTTACCTATTTGTGGTTACAGGAGCAGAGCTATGCTTGTAGTGTCCCATCTTCAGTATTTTTTTTTTCACTGTACATTTCACCTTTACATACTATAGGAAAAAATTAATCTTGTTGAGTAAGGATCAATTGTGGTAGTGTCCTTGGAGCCAGTTCAGCCTCATTTAAGTTCCTGAAACAGTCATAAAAAAAATTGCAGACATGCAATTATATAATCTAAGGATACACAAACTCCACACTAATAATCAATATCTATTTATTTACATTATTTACCACTTCATATAATATATACTGTATATACATTATTCAAAAAGTTAACATTAAATGTGTTCAGTAGGATCCAACAGGTATTATAAAAATTCTTGTTACAGAGGTTTTTGTTTTGGGTGAGAGAGGGGTGAGGCAAGGTGGTAGTGTCAAAAGCCAACATGATGACTAGCAGAGTTACACACTCTGGGGAAGACGAATAGTGGAAGGGAGCCCCTTCACTAAACACACTCATACACACAAAACTGTCCCTTTTTTTCTTCTTTTTTTTTATATAAATTTTTTGATGGGAGAGAAGGCAAGGAGAGAATACTTCTGTGGAAGGTTAGAGCTTCCCTCCCCCCTTTTCACCAGCTGCAAAGGTGATTTACACATACAAAATAAATAGATAAACCAAAGTAAATCCTACTTACTACTTTCCTCACTCAATGACTTTGTTTTGTCTCATAAGACTGTGAAAAAATGTGGAAAGTGAGACAGAGGAAAAAAGCACCAGGGAGACTTAGAGGGGTCTTTACATTGATCATTAATATTAATCTCATGTTTCTTACAAGATTCAGATGAAAATAATACAAAATATAGTTTGGATTACAGAACTAGACATAAAATTTTATGTACTCTGTTGTTAGCAAATTGAGAGTTAATGTTCTTGGTTACAAAGAGGAGAGACTGAATGCACTGTTTCCAGGTTGTACACAATCCTAATGAAAAGTTGTTTCCTGGTAATGCCCCTCTAATATTATCTTAGTAATACTGCTTCTAACACTTTTTATATTGAACTAACTTTTGTCAATGAATGTGTGCATGACCATGTATAATGTTATGTGCTTATAACAAGTGTAACATGTGTGACCAAGTATGTACAAGTAATGTGTGCGATGACCTAGTAAAACAAGTGTATCTGTATGACCAGTCATGGGTGTGTATGAGAAAGTATAAGTTTATGATGAAGCCTAATGAGTGTGTGACAAAGAATAATGAGTGCATGTATGTATAACCAAGTACTGTACAGTATAAAGTACTTCAGCAATGAGTTTGCCTGCTACTTTCAACCACATTGTTTGGGTACAAAATTATTGCATAACTTTAATATGTATAATGAAGTACTGTATCTCTCCTGGTGGATGTGAGAAAAAAAAAACATTTTGCAGACATGAATGAATCCACAGACAAAGGGATGTGAAATTAGTGAATATTAATGGTTTTTGAAAATATACTTTAACTCTAAAAACTAAGGAGAAAGCCAAATGTCTGATAAGGCTGATCTCATGGGGTTACCAGTGAAGTTTGAGGTGATGGAGATGTGGTTGTAATGTGAGTATCCGAATGAGTGATTTTGATCATCCCAAACTTCCAAGCCTTACTACACATGATTCTAACACCGGGAAACACCCTCCATCAACATAACCACATGCCTTCATTATAATGTGCAATTCAAATATTCCCTTCATGAAAGTGCCTCAATACATGCTTATAAATTAAAAAAAAGTTTATATGTGAGGGAGATTGTCTTTGGGCTATGAAATCTATTATTTTTCTCAATTAGGTTTCATATATAAAAGGTAAAGGTAAGAACTCCTTAATGAAAGGGTGTGCTTGACTGCTACCCCTCACTAGATGCTAATTAGATGTTAGTTATCTAGTAGTTGGTGTGGAATGTCTCATATTAGAATGTGTAAATGTATTTTGTTGGACGGGATTTGTTTTGTGAGGGCTCGGGTACTGGGTAGTGGTGAGAGGTTGGTCTGAGGGTATCATCTGATTGTGAGTTACTCTCTGCTGTGTGTGGGAGGTGCTGCTGGGTGTAGTAAGATAAGTAGGAGAGGTGAGGGATGTAGCACTAGTTGAACACTGTGGTTGTGATGCTAAGCTCAGTGTCCCCTTGCTGTTGTGCATGTGAATCCCCTCCTGATGGTGTGCCAGCTGCTGCTGACGCTGCTGTTGCTGTTGTACTTGTTGGTGGGGAAGTTTTCCTCGATGCTGAAGACTCTTGTGGTTGGCTAAAGCATTGCGTGTGCGATAATGTTTGTTGCAGACGTCACACTTGTGCTGGTACGTTGTAGTAGAAGAGTGCTGGTCACGAATGTGTGTGGGTAAGTGGGTCCTCTTGCTCAGCCACTTGTAGCAGATGGGGCACTGCTGTTGCCGCCGTGGATCCACTGCAATGAAACACCGACACGATCAACAACTATAATCAGCAATACTGTACCTGTACCTCAACACCTGTGTCTACCTCATGTAACTTGTGCAACTAACTTCTTCAACCTCTAATTCACATCATGTTCCCATTACATTCTTCATGGCATAATAAAACTGTAGATTTGTACATATTCCTCTTCTTATGTTGACCTCAAGTCTTGTATGAAATATTACAAGACTGGTTCAAACCACACGAGCATATATATATATATACCTATATTATTATTGTGGCTCAATGCAGCATATTACACAAAAAGGTAAACTTAATTATAACTATGAATTTCTTTTGAAAAAACAAAGAAAGGGAAAACCTTCAAATTATCAACAAGAAGTGTGTAAAATCTAGAGTAGAAAAGTTGCAATTCAGTAACTAAGAAGAAATTTTCTCCATTAAGTATGAGAGTCTTTAAACCATTAACTAAGAATAGTTACCAGATTATTTAACTAAGAATAGTTACCCCTATTATTTAACTAAGAACATTTATCCCCATTATTGAACTAGTTACCCCCCATTATGTAACAAAGAATAGTTGCCTTCCACTGACAATCACTCTCCATTAACTGAGAATAATTTTCCATTAACTGATAATAGTTACCTTCTATTAACTACATTATTAAGGATGAGAGGTACATATATCTACAAGTATTTTACAAGGCAAGAGCTGTTATCCTTTCCGAGTTCCTTTGTTTCTATTTTAATCAGGGGAAATGCTAAACTCATAGGGGTCATATAGCTCCTGGGGAATAAGGCATTCAAGTTTGATTGAAGGAGCAGGAGGATAAGTCCAGTTCCTTGAATCAAGAGCCCCCTCACTTGCATCAAAGCACCTCCCTTGAAGGGTCAACTCATTACAAACCTTTACTCTAGCAATAGCTTTATTAGAGATAATTTATCAATATATTGGTAAACTAAATTTAATACAGTATTAAGCAACAAACATAAAGTGTGAAAGATAAAGTTAGAGCTGTCTGAGCCAAAGCTTTTATTTGGTCAGTTGATATAGTTCATGAATTTGTATTATGAAAACATGCTCTAAATTAAAATCAATTGAGAAACAAGTGATCACTGACGGATTAATAGCCTTAAAAAAATAGTACTACTGAAGTGAACCCACTGACTGCTGCCACTCTTATGACATAATCAATACAGCTTGCTTGTCAAGCTGACCCATGTTGGGGAACCCAGAGATTGTTGTTCTTAGACATAACAGTATGGTCATCATCATCTCTCCAGTGTCAAAGCTCTTTACTGAAATGACATACCCAAGCAAAATAGTTAAATGATGGAAAAGGGAAATCACCTAAGAGAATGATGCATATTCCAGGTGAGCCAACTTGTGCTTTGTAGAGTTTGACAGCTAATTAATATTACATTCATAGAGAAGCATTAAACTTGTGTGAGTCATATAGCACCTGTGGAATTCAGGGTACAGTAATTAAATTTTATTCAAGAAAGGGAAGGTTAACTTTGATTATTTTAAGGGTTGGTAACTAATGCTGTGAAGAAAGTAAACCTATTTTGCTTTTTTTTCCCAACCACTGACTCCAATGTGGCTGTATGTTGCATTGCATGATCAGTAGTGTTACACAACAATAAAGTGCCCTAATATCGATAACTCTAGTCCATGGCTATTGGTGTATACTTTCAATGTAATGTAACTCCTTCAATACCAAACCCAGAGTGAGATCATCCGAATACTTCCTTTGTTGTTTGGTTAAATATGACTTTCCCTACTATGCTTTATTGTCTCCATTTCTGTTGGTGCATCAATGTTTACCTCTGGGAGTCCCAAATAATGGGTACAGAGTAATCAACAGATATACAACTCTTACATTTACACCTATCTGCTGAACACAGGCATATGCAGTTTGATGTCATGGCTTGAGGGAAGATGTTGATTTATGTAGAACTTTTAGCATTTGTTTTCGACTTGTTTGGTTTTCTTGTCCCAACTGCTCAACTTCTTTTCTGCCCTTGTTTCATGAGTGTTGCTGTATCTGTCCATGACCCCATGGCAGTCTGCTGTGAAGAACATTGCCTGGTTTGTCCTCATTTCTCCCTATTCAGGATGACAACCACAAAACCCTATTCATCCCTGTCCTTGTTGAATCCATGGCCTGTAATCTCCATGCACTCCTTGTTACTTAATCTCTTCATAGACAGTGTAGCTGTTATAAAAGCCACCATATTAATGACTTGTTTTGAGTTTTTCTATTTGCCTTCTAGTCTGTTATCAGATTTACCTGATGAGGCAATCACCGGGAAGTCTTGGGACATGCCAGGCTACAAGCATAAACAAATTTTGAACCAGCTGAAGGTATGTAACAATTCCAAGTCAATTATGTACTATATGTATGTATATACAATATTAAAATAACCTCTTTTCATGTTCGGTCTTCAAAATTTACTATATGAATCCAACCTAGTGATCTACTGACTTACTAAAACCGAAATAACAAAACCACACAAAAAACTTGGTGAGAGTCCCAAAAATGTAGAGTATCATTTTCAGCAGTTACAGTAATGCTGTTAACATTTACATAACTTACACACTTATATCAAAAGTTTTAATTATTAGCATGTTTGTCTATTAACTAAATACATTTCTGATTCAATACCAAGTGATAATATAATGACAAATAAAACTTTTTATAAAGCAAGGCAATACCTAAGCATAATATTCAGTTGAATCCTTAAACCAATAGCAAAATAGTTTACATCATGCAAGAATTATATATATAGAGGTTAACAATACAAGGGTATAAATTTGGATTTTAATTGATTCACATTATATTAATATACACCTGCATCACATCAAAACCAGAAAATAATGCGATAAAATCATATCTTACATTATGCAGCATATTACTATAAATAGGGAATTGTAATGACTCAAAAATAATAACTTGTATTAAGTGTAGATATGTGTCTATCTTTATTTTTTTGGGGCAGATGGCATCTTGGCTTATACATCTATGATTGTTTTGCTTCGAGCACTTGTGTTAATATACATTAAAATCTCTGATAATATTAGCTGAATGTTGGTCCTCAGCATATTATGGTGATAAATTCCAGTTTAAAGAGGCTAATTTTAAGTTTGCTTGGCAAATGGAAAAAAAATCTCGTTAAATGCAACATAACCTAATGTAACCCAACATTACACAGCAGAATCTAACATTATATTATTGGCAGAAATGGAATTAGCATGTCTTTGTTTATGTTTGCTGTGATTACTTTTACCATTATCTATACAGAGATTGGCCAGACGGGCTGACTCAAATATTAGCTTGATTGGACCTGACAAAGTACTGAAGCCAAAACAAGGATATTATTTTGTTAATATCTACCGTAATAACATTTTGCATAAGCAATAAGTATCTATTGTATACATAGGTTATATAGGTATTTAAGTTGTATGTTAAACAACAATGCCCAAGTTCCAATGAGGACCAACATTCAATAATATTCAAGATTTTCTGTAGTCATTTCCACCTGAATCACTTGTTATCAAGTAACCTGCTTCTATCTCTGAATTATGGCTTAACTAATGCTTCCTCACTGGTAGCACCATAAAGATTTCTCCAGTCCAGTTTCCCAGACAATTGAGTGTCAGTGGTTGGTGTGATTCATGTAATTTGCTTCAACATAATGGAAGCATGTTTACCTGCTATTCAGAGGGGTATATTAGACTTTAAGTCTAATGAGGAATTGCTTCATTAATATTTCTACATGAATTGTTTTAATATACAGTGGCTTGTGTATGCATATATATATATATATATAATATATATATATATATATATATATTTTATATATATATATATATATATATACACACATATACACTCACAAAACAACCACTGTGAAAGCATAGTGAAATTCCAAGCACTTTTGTGACTTCTCACATTATCAAGGAACTATAAAAACAATACGTCAAAGGAAGGCATATAAAGGGTCAAGACTACATCTTACCATCACATCCCACAAGAAAGAAGCACCTGACGCGTGACGACACCCGCTGCAGTGTTCCTCCTTTCTTATGAGTCGGGTGTCGTCACGCATCAGGTGTTTCTTTCTTGTGGGATGTGATGGTGAGGTGTAGTCTTGACCCTTTATATGCCTTCCTTTGATGTATTGTTTTTATAGTTCCTTGATGATGTGAGAAGTCATGAAAGTGCTTGGAATTTCATTATGCTTTCACAGTGGTTGTTTTGCATATTCTGATATCACCTGTTTACTGTGATCTTATTGTGCGTATATATATATATATATATATATATATTATATATATATATATATATATATATATATATATTATATATATATATATATATACACACACACATACACACCAACACACACACACACACACACCAAACATCAGGTGCCCAGTACCACTGGACACGTCATGTCACCCCTGGATGCAAGCATATTATAGTTATGCAAGACAAGCTTTGGGGGATTAAAATCCTCAGCTCTAGAGCTTTCACATGTTTCCATGCATCATCAGGTGCTATGTAATCTTGCAACACTGCATAGCTTCTGATGATGCATAAAGATGTGTGAAATATTTTGAGCTGAAGATTTCCATCCATGTGGTTTGCCTTGCATTAAGATAGCTTGTCTGAGACTATATTGCATATGTGTGTGTGTGTATAAATAAATATATATATATATATATATATATATATATATATATATATATATATATATATATATATATATATATATATATATATATATATATATATATATATATATATTATATATATATATATAAAATGTGCCGAAAAGGTAAAACTTGCAATTTTGGATTAAATAGCAATGCTCTTCTTGCCGAATAAGGCAAGCAAAAATTTGTGTATGCAATAATTTCACAAAAATCATTCTAAACTTAATGAAAAAAATATATTTAATTGTGTTTAGTATTAAATTATTGTAAACTTATCTAAAATATATTTAGTTGATTAGGCTAAATTAGATTGCGCTTGTTATAATAAGTTTAGGTTAGTTTTCTACGGGTCTTTTGGTACAAAATTAATTTTTACATTAACATAAATGAAAAAATATACATCTTTAAACGTATGAGAGAAAATTTTAGAAAGGACTTAATTTTAAATGAGTTCTTGCTAATTGACCAATTTTACATATTCGGCACATTAATATATATATATATATATATATATATATATATATATATATAATATATATATATATATATATATATATATATATATATATAACACACACACACGCATGTGTGTGTAAATAAAGGCAGCACAATAATTTGAGCTGTATAAGTTAAGTTGTTGGGCCTTGCTCGGCAGGAACTAGGTGGTGCTGGTTGTAGTGTTATGCTGCTGCTGTTGACATGATTCCTGCATGTTGTACCCGTATGTGAGGTGGGCGTTAGTGTTATGGGTATACTCCCGAGGGTTATGTCCATGTGCCTGAGAGTGTGGGTGATGGGCGGGCTGTGTAGGCGGGTGGGCGTCGGTGGGCGGGTCTGGGCGGACGTGAGGGAGCGTGATAGGGTGGGTGAAGGCATCCAGCTGGCGGGCGGTGACGTGGTGTACACGATACATGTGCGTCAACACGTTGGACCGGTTGCGACAGTTCTTGCCGCAGACAGGGCAGAGGGCAGCGCTGGGGTCATGGGCGGTGTGGTGATCACGCACGTGTCGACTCAGGTTACTGCGCGAGCGGAACTCCCGCCCACAGTGGGTGCATCTGTGGCCCTGCCCGCTGCCCATCACTGTCCGCGTCCCGTACTGCTCGTCAGCCACGTCGTTGTGGGTAGTGTGAGGGGCGTGAGAGTAGCGGCGCCCGTTGGTGTCCTCGCTGCCCAACATTCTGGCGCTCACCGCCGTCACCACCTCTGTAAGGACAACCCAGCCGTCAGACAGACGCACCCACCGACCCTCAGCCCACACCTATAACATATCTCAACACTACTCACACAACACTCCACATACACTCACAGTGTGTGCAGCTAGTATCACGCATGTTCAAATGGCCATGCTGCATGCCATAACTCATGCCCAACTGCACCTGACGATCCAATTCATCTCTCACGCATAATCTAAAAACAATAATGGCATTTATAGAGATCTGCTCCTTTTGGGAATTTAGAGAAAATTCATTCCTAAAAGTATCCAATGTTAGGTTGGTTCTGCCACGGACATTGTTTTATATTGTGGAAATGTAATATAACAAATCCCAACTTAAAACAAACTAGCCTAATTTAACCTTATTCCTCCAGCGGTAGGTGCAAGTAGGATTGGCACACCTTCGTTTACATTTGATTCGTCTTTATGTTCACTGTGATTGGTCAGGAGAGTCAATACTAACCGTTGATTGGCCCAGACGTACACTTCCCAAATACGTATTATTTTTGCTATCTCCCAAATTAAAAATTTCCAGAAGAAATAGCAATTTGCGCCGGGTATAGATAGCATGCTTATATTTTTATATAAAAAATAATGCATGATTTCCCAGGACTGGATCTCTATATTAGCCAAAATAATATTTTACACTGTGCAATGGGATGTTACAATATGTATAATGTGATAAGTAGTTTAATATTTTAATCAGAGACAGAGCCAAAAGCGAGTTATTGTCAACCACAATATGGAATTATGCAAGTGCCCACACTTATAAAGAAATTATTAAAACAACATAAACCAATGTTTTATACAAATTACCCACACACAGGAGAAACTTATGACGACGTTTCTGTCCGACTTACACAATTAACTAGTCACACTTCCTGTATCTTCATCTGTATTCAATCACTCCACAACACTGAAAATCAATTCGAAATAACAAGTCATACTTTTGCAACAGTACCATTCGTTCATTAGCTACCTTTCTTATTGTGCTTATGAATGTAGTTAACTGCTTAAGAAATTATTAGTCTATGTCTAAAACTTAGTAGTCTTTAAGCATTAGGATTACTATGCCCGAAATGCATTCCAAACTAGTTCCTTTCTTTAGTACCTACCAATGTTTTTATTACATGTAAACTAAATTTTTTGAACCGCATAAGGAAATAACAAAAATGTATTAATGACTAGTTAATGGTCCAAGTTAGGCTGAAACGATGTCATAAGTTTCATTCTCCTATGTGCAGGTTATCTATTATTGTCCTAGTCAGGGAATTGTGCCTTTTTATTTTTTATGATAGCACCACGGTAACAATGGAAGTAGCAGCCAGCAGCGTTGTTATTATAACAGTCGGTCCACAAGAAATAAAGCTAGCTAACCGTGACTAAGCCTAATATAGGTACAAATGCCTTAAAACCAGCCACCTTGAGGTATAGTAGTAAAACCGGTTGCTATTTCCACCAACCCCTCTAGGAAGGTGCCCAGACGCCAGTGAAGGACTCCTGATCCAAGGAAGTGGAGCTATCCTACACTTCCTTTGATCAAAACTGACTGATTCCCATTCCCTATTCTTCAGTGAATTTAGCGTTTCCCCATAAATAATGCAATATTTCCACAAAATTACTCCGAAAAATAATGCTAGGAAAGCTGTGCAATAACAAGACATGAAAGAACACATGTATTGTTTTTAACTAGCATTAGTACAATTAAGATCCATGTAATAGTAAGATTTTGTTTTTTAATATAATTAATGCAGTACGCTGCATTCATTATTCGTCAATATTTCAAGCTGGAGTCACAACGGATTTCTCACGAATAAAAACTTCAGTATAATACGTTTGGTAACACAACATTCTTGTTTCAATATAAATAAAATACTCTGCATAGCCAAACGTTACCCGTCGAGGGAGGTAGGTGCCTTGATAGTGGTGAGAAGCTCTTGATTCAAGGAATAAATTTATCCTCGCCCTCCTTGAATGGAACCTGAATGCCTCTCATTCCCCAGGCGCTATATTACCCCTACGAGTTTAATGTTTTCCCCTGATAAAAAATAAATAAAACAACTTATGATAGTTGAATTTAGGTAAGCTTATGCTTGATTAGCACAGGGAAGGCTTAGTTACGGTATACATAAGCTTTGTTAAATTAAGTTTTGTAAAAAGAGTTTGTTGGAGCTGTTCTAAACCCGTTCAAGTCTTTATCCAACTAACTTATAAAACCATATAGCGTCCCTGACGTAAATGCACTGGCCCTAATCAAACTGCATGTAGCCCAATGAAAATAATTTTCCAGAAACATTATAGAAAATGAATGTACATGTATTGAGTAAGTTCCATTAGTAATTAGGCATTACATTACATCTCTAAAATATTTCCTAGTTTTATTTTCACGTGTAATTATTTTTAGAAGCATTCAGTCACTCATAAATGTTGCACATATTTAAACCCTGAAAGTGTCCTCACCCCCCCCCAAAAAAAAGCCCTATTTAAAGCAACGTGACAATTTTGTTTGTAATTGATGCTTAGTCCTTTTTTGATCAGTAATTCTTTAAAATATTCTTTGGTTACCGAGCCTCATTTTGGCGAGTACAACCAACAGAGGCGTCTCAATCATAGGGACCCTCAAGGCATAATGTACACAAACCGTGCGTTTGATGACTTACGTGCACACTTTATATCAGAATCGTGTCATGTGCTGAACATGTAACATAATACTGTAACAATGACTGGAGTCAACAATAAATTTGACTTCAATTTTTCATCATATGAACTAAAAACACTGCAGATTACTGGCTCGCGCGAGTGTTTCGGCTATTGTTCCACAAAATTCAGTACATTTCCTCTTAAATTTGTCCTAATATTGGCAAATAGGGAGCTACACTGCCCAACAACCCCGACTTCATCTTAATAAAACAGCAAAATATCTCAAGTTCGAGGTTTATACAGATGTATTATCAAATTACCGCACAAAAATCGCGCGACTGAAAAAATATGAAAAATAAGTGAATCCCTATAAATTACACCTAGTAAGCTAGTAAAGGCGAGAGCGGAGGTTACTCTTAACTACCGTAGTTATCCTAGTGTTCGGAAGTGGTGGCAGGAGGCAGGTGGCACTTGGAGTCGCTCATCATTGTGTTGGAGGTAGCAGCCGCCCGGTACTTGATATCATCCCTCATGCTCAGCTCCACAAGAGGTTCTGGCTGTGGGACGAGAGGTTGCTGCATGTGGCTGAACAGCTGTTGTTGTTGCTGCTGCTGCTGCTGCACACTAGTAGGCAGTTGGCTAGCAAGGGAAGGCTCGTGAGGGTTGGCAGAGTTGCCCTGAAGACCTAGTGGGGGCATGGGCTGGGCGGTGGCTATAGCGTGCTGGAGCGCCTGATCGCGGTTCTTTTCCTCGCGGTGGTACATGGTGATGTGGTAGCGCAGAGAGTTCTTGGACGAATACTTCTTGTTACAGTACGGGCAGGTGAACACCTGGGGCACAGCAGCGTGCAGGTCTCGCACGTGTGTGTTCAGGTTGGACTTGGAGGAGTAGCTCTTGAAGCAGTGGGGACACTTGTACGGTTTGTAGCGCCCATCTGAAACAAAGCAAAACACGGGAGGTGAGGCAGCCATCCGATCCAAGAGTGGCAGGAGGAGGAAGAGGAGGACCTTCGTGTCCTCTCCGTAGTGAGTGGCTTGTGTGGTGGAGGGCCGAGGCCTGCATTACCAACATCACCACAACTGCCATCAGCAGGTACTGTGGTGGAAGGCTAAGCCTCCAGCACAAGCATCAGCAATAGGCTATGTGATATGGTGTGAGATATCTACAACTACCAGCAGCAGGCGGTGTGGTGAAGGGACGAGGCTCATACAACAACCACTACCTTACACTACACCAAAACTACACTTTCTACTTGCAATACACTGCTCTAACATAAGTAACCGTGTGCACATCTCCCTGTGATGACAATGATCACCCAAGAACGACACATTTCGCTAATGCGAAATATAAAAAAAAAGGCATTCCTTATTAATTTTGCTAATGAAAATACATGTGTAAGTGATTAAGACCGTATGATACTGGAGGGGAAAGGGACCTAATCATTCGTGAATGATATTGGGTCACTTTTACAAGTACAACTTAATATTTGTGCATGGCGCTGACAGCTGTGAATTCCTTTAAAAGGCTTTAGTTTAAGAATATTGTTTTCATCTGAGATTAGTAGTAAAATAATGTTGATTAGACTGATAATCACTAAATAAGTTAATATAATCTCGGAAAATTGACAAATTAAGCTGGTTTTAGCTCTGATAATGCAAGACAATGCCAGTCTGAAAATAACACTACATTATAATTCCTCGCATTCAAACAAAATAATAAGGTATTTTTTAAATAACCAACCGAATAATACTGACTGACAAACTTGAAATGATTACAAATAAGTATGACTTTAAGTCATGCAAAACCAAAACAAAGCTACATGAAAAAAAAAAATGCCCTAATTATCAGGTTCAAGAGAGTCGGGAAGTAGTCTGGAAGAGAGTTAATCCCCAAATGCAGTCGATTGAATTAGAGCGTCAGTGAAAGACATTTACATTAGGAATTTATCATAACGAAGAAAACATTTATCTGAAAATTTTTAAGTCGAAATAACCACGAAAATAACTGATATAGTTCCGAAACACATTTCATCTAACGTTGGTGTATGATCAGATATGGGTTTAAGCTAAGTGCGTCTGCGTCCCTATCACAGTCCAGAATAGTAGCAGCCTGCAGCTTTATTTGCCCCTAGACTACATATACACTTGTGGCAGCCATTTACCCCTAGGTGCATACACTTGTGGCCACTCAAGGAAGACTCCCTGATGCCGGTAAAGGACTTCTGAACCAAGAAATTGTATATCTCCTTCCGTAGACCCAACCTGATTACTTCCCATTCCCTCAGGTGCTGAAAGCTCCAACAGCTTAGCGCTCCCCCATGAAAATAATAATTCGAAACGTATCTTAACAAGTTTCCTAAAGTATATATGCCTTTTTTATATAATTATGAGAGTTATATATCTAGTGAGAGACATACTACCAGTCTGATCGCTCTTTGAAAGTTTAATATAAACAACAGTAGTTACGATTCTGATAGGCTGTTGGGATGTTGAGCAGCGTCCCACGCAAAGGTTATAAACCATGAATATGATGAAGAGCTAAACCTATTAATCATACAGGTTCCCAAGGGAATGCCAGGGGTGGGAATAATTAGGTTTGATTCGAGGAAGGAGAGGTTAGTCACAATTCCTCTGATCAAGAACCCTGAAAAAGACCTATACAAAGATGAGCTATTATTATTATTATTATTACTGGAAAGCTGTAAACTCGCATGGGTGTTACAGCGAAGATAAACTATGAACAACAATTAACAAACTAAATTAAATACAGTATGATAAAAAAAGAGCAAAAAAGAGACCTTTATTAGCAGGACGTTTCACCTTCACGAGGCTTCATCATTCAGATGAAATATCGTAATAACAAAGGTCTACTTTTGATGCGTCTTGACCACTTCTAAGAAACAGTTGTTTGTAAATTCAATTTACAAACATCCGTTAAAGACTGATAATGAGTCAACCAATCAAACGTCAATAATATTTCACAATTTTTTTTTTGTAAGAAATAAATATGTAGTTAAAGTTACTGTTAATATAATTAGAGGAAGCGCTATAATTAGAAGCGCTAAACCCACAGTATTATAATCAGGGGAAACGCTAAACCAGCAGTATTATAACCAAGGAAAGCGTTAAACCCGCAGGTGTCATACTGTGCATGAGGAATGGGAGGCAATTTGGATCGATGCAAGGAATTCGAAAACATATTATTACTTTCTAGAATCAAGAGCACCCCAAGAAATGCCATACTCTCCTGAAGAAAGGAGTATGTTATTCCAAGACCTGTACGTACATATTTCTACCCTAAAATGTGCAGGGACTCAATGAGAAACGTTGTTATAATGACATTTACCCAGCGTTCCATGCGAGGGAACGCGGCGCATAAGGCAACATGAACATAAAACTGACGATGGTAATTACAACCATGCAGGTAGTAATGATTTTTTTTTTAGTGCCAGGAAGCGAAAAAGAAGAGCAAAAAATGGTTAGAATATGCCACCATCTCGGAACTATCCTAGACTGGAAACACCACCAGTGGCGGTCTCACCAGGGACACAAATATTGAAGCCAACAAACAAGCCTCCCAGCTCAGCGACAAACATAACATTTTGTTTTTTGCAAACATTCAACCTAGCAAAAACAACAAAATACCGTTCATCAGCGGCCTCCTCACAGAGTCAAATGCAATATGCAGCCTTTACGGAAACCTTTACAGAAGGTTAATTGGACAATGAAATATGGATTCCTAGTTACAACCTATTCAGATGCGACCGGAAAAAGCAGACAAGGGGGGGGGGGGGAGAAAGGCTGAATGTTAAAGAATCACTTACATGCACCGAATTATTCAACACCACGAATGTGGTAGAAATTCGGCTGGTTAAAATTGAAAATCTAAATCTAATTATAACTATGAGAACCATCAATTTCCCAACTAAAGAGCAACTATGGAAACTTCAGTTTAATTAAGATACCTAAAATGGAAGAATGTAGCAATGACTAATAGAAGAAAGAATCCCAGGAGATAGTTTAGGTGAACTGTCTCGTACAACTCGACTACTGAGACTGCGACAAATTCGCCTTATGCAAGCAAATAGCAGAACCAACTAGATTAGAAAATATTTTAGACCTTATATTCACTAATAATGAAGACCTAGTTCGGAACATTATAGTGTCGAAGACAGTAAACGCAGACCAAAACTTAACAGAGGTAAAGACATACATAACCATTGGTCACTCTTAACCATGAAGGTATCTGCAACAAATTTAACTTTAACATCAAACGCATCAACTGGGAGATAATAAATCATGAGCTTGTTGAAATTAATTTGGAAGACAATATGATAAACGGCTATCTAAACCAGTATATGGAGAGGATGAGCTCAATGGCTCTAAATGCTCAAGACACATATCGTTATAAAAGTGTGCCCTCTATAGGAGAACGGACTCTCTGAAGAACAAAAAGTAACATTGGCTCTTTAGCCAGAAAACGGTGAGCTTAAACTGAATACAGTGTACAGAGTCCAGGAGAGACAGAAGGAGCGAAAAGCTATAAGTGAAACTGCGAGAAATCCCAAATACTTCTACTCATATGCAAAATTCAAGTCAAAAACTGTAGGTTTAGCTCTTCTTTCTATAATACTAATAATAATAATAATAATGATAATCAGGTCAAAAACGTAATCCAGTATCGGGCCTTTAATCAAAGGAAATGGGACATACTGACAACAACGAAATGAATGAATGAAACACTTAAATCCCAGTACGACTTAGTGTGCAGTGAGTCACTAATCAGCCTTAAGGCTGACAACCCAAATAAGCAAATAAGGTCTCCATGAATGAGACACAAAATGCTGCAGACATCTGCTAAGACTGATACAACTCTATCCCCCGCCTGACTTCGAAGAAGCCATTGATTGCGTGCTTATGCACTCCACCCAGGGCCCAGACTCTTGGAATTCGATATGCATCAAGAATTTCAAAAAAACTATCATGTACCTTAAATATTCTATGGATTAGAAACCTAGACACTGGAGTCATCTCGCAGTCATTAAAAACCATTGATATTACCCCACTCCACAAAGGCGGTAGTATAGCAATGAAAAAAAAACTATAGACTAAAGCAAGATTATCAATCACATGGAATCGCAGGAGTTTCATAATCCAGGTCAATATGGGTTCAGAACTGGTCGCTCTTTTCTTTCGCAACTTCTGGACCATTACGACATGGTCTTGGATGCTCTTAAGACACAAAATGCTGATGTAGTATACCCTGACTGCAAAAACCTTTGATAAGTGCGACCATGGGGTAATTGCACACAAATTGTGCACAAAAGAAATAACTGGGAATGTGGGAAGATTGATTTTTAAGTTTTTCACTAATAGAAGTAATAGTAAACGGCGTGAAATCAAGGATTGCTATAGTAAAAAGTTCTGTCCCCCAAGGCACGGTTCTCGCCCCACTTCCTCATTTTCAGTTCTGACATAGACAGGGACATCAATCATGGCACTGTACCATCGTCTGTAGAGTAGAATCAGTGTCAAAATGGCATCCATTGAAGATATAGCGAGTCTCTAAGCTGATATCAACACTCTTCCAGTGGGTCACTGACAACAATATGGTGTTCAATGAGGACAAATTTTAATTACTACGCCATGAAAGAATGAAGGAAATGAAAACAAGATCAGAGTACAAACTCAAACCACTCAATAAAAAGTAAGTCTGAGAACGATAATGTCAGATCTCACGTTCAAGGAGCACAACAAAATTATTATTGCAACTGCAAGAACAATGATAGTTTACCAATGATGATTATTGGTCGCTCGTTCTCTGTAGGCTGGAGTATTGCTGTGTATCGGCTCCCTTCAAGGCAGGTGAAATTGCTGAGCTGAAAAAAAACAGTTCAGATAGCCTTCACAGTTCATATAAACACAGCCAAGTACTTAAATTACTGAGAGCGCTCGAGGTCCCTAGAACTGTACTCCTTACAACGTAGGCGAGAGACATCATAATCCACACCCGGAAGATACCGGAGGGACTGATACCAAAGCTGCACACCGAAATTACTACTTATAAACACAAGAGGCTTGCCAGATGTTGCAGGATACCTCCAATGAAAAGTAGGGAAGCGATGAGTACACTGAGAGAGAAGTCAATAAATGCAACTCCTCAACATCCTCCCTCCATCCACAAGAGAGAGATCACCAACAAACCCCTAGTAGCTGTCTTTAAGGGGAAACTACAGATTCCTCAAAACAGTTCCTGATCAACTGCGTTGCGGTGCATACGTTGGACTGCGGGGCGGCGGGCACTAACAGCTTGATTAATAAGGCCAGCAACCAGGATGCCTGGTTTAGGACCGGGCTGCGGGGGCGGTGATTTCTGGAAGCGACTCCATATAAAACTCTCATCATCAAGGTATTGTTTACTTACATAAATATATTACACTTTAAAATATTAATAATCTAGGACTTCACCCCAGAGGGATGACTATATTATTATTATAATAAAAAAGAAGCGCTAAGCCACAAGGACTATACAGGGGATGACTATAGAAGCCTGATGTAGGCACGCTTCCAATCACAGATAGTGTCATTGTTCCAGTCACAGATAGTGGCATTGTTCCAACCACAGCTAGTGGTATTGTTTCAGTCACAGATATTCACAAGTTAGTGGTATAAGGGTAATAAAGGCGGCTACATGTGGACATTGTCACCTGTCTCAGTCAATGTACCACAAATGAATGAAGATTTTGCACCCCTTCACTGAGTTTTATAAAGCTAGACTGGGATCACACCTTCGGCAGTAACAAAAATCTCTCAGGAATGGTATTTCGATTGATACAGAAGCCATAGTCAAACCAAGGACTATTGTATTACGCCACAGAGTATAATACCTCACAGAGGAATAATTTTTCCCTCCTGGGCTAGTATCATCACACGAATGTTGTGTTATGATCAACTAACACGGTTGTTATTTTGACCCTTGTTGTATGACACAAGTGTCATCGGATGTCATTATATTGTAAAAGAGTGATAAACCCATGAGAGTGGTAGTTGCTTTGACTGGTAGGCCTGAGTGTGTATACTAAGGCTACCACACACATTATCCAGTAATGAATCAGGAAATTATTGTAAGCTGTTCTGAATAAAATACTAGATGGTTTAGAATGATGGTTCAGAATGATGCTCTTCTACAGTAAGGTGACCTACACGTCTCATCAACACTCGACTTTTTAGAATAAAATAAGATGTCGAAGGTTTTGTCTTTTATTATTATTATCAATTTGACCTGATGTTTACTAATGCTTTGTTTCTCAAATTCGTTTTCATATATGACCGAATTAAAACATTTGTAATAAAATACGTCAACCATTATTTTTGTGAAATAACAGTTATGAAAACTAAAAGCAACACATAACAAAAATGGGTCAGGTTGTTATGAAAGTTGTAGTGTAGGATGTGCGTGAGTGAGGGTCACAGGTCAGGGCTCGCATGGTCAAAGGTTACGGATCATGACCACACTGCTGTATATGTTGTTTTACTAATATTTAGCAGGCTTTATTAATCCATTATTGAGATATCCTCCTTCCCTGCCCAAGACACTGCTGAGGTAACCTTCTCTACCCAGGACACTGCTGAGGTAAACTTCCCTACCTAAGACACTGCTGAGGTAACCTTCCCTGCCCAGGACACTGCTGAGGTAAACTTCCCTACCCAGGACACTGCCGAGGTAACCTTCCCTGCCCAGGACACTGTTGAAGTAACCTTCCCTACCCAGTACACTGCTGAGGTAACCTTCCCTTCCCAGGACACTGCTGAGGTAACCTTCCCTTCCCAGGACACTGCAGAGGTAACCTTCCCTGCCCAGGACACTGCTGAGGTATCCTTCCCTGCCCAGGACACTGCTGAGGTATCCTTCCTTGTCTAAGACACTACTGAGATATCCTTCCTTGCCAAGTACACTACTCAAGTATCCTCCACTGCCATGGCAGTGGCTGAACTGCCGTGGCAATAGTTGGACTGCCGAAGTTGTGACTGGACTGCGTGGCAGTGGTTGGACAGCCATGGGAGTGGTTGGACTGCCGTGGCAGTGGTTGGGCTACCGTGGCAGTGGTTGGACTACCGTGGTAAGTGGTTGGACTGTCGTGGCAGTGGTTGGACTGCCATGGTGGTGGGTGGATTGCCCAGGCAGTGGGTGGACTGCCGTGGCAGTGATTAGACTGCCGTGTCTCACCGAAAGACCAGCTACACCACTGCACAAATCATCACATAAACACACGTGATGAATGATGAATGTAGCGACAATAAAAGCCTAGAAGTGGCAGACTTGCTCGCTAGTTGTGATTAGGACAAGGAAGGGGGAGGAAAAAGTCTTGTACTAGCTCCTGGCCCGGCCTCCTTGAACACAATAATCCACATGTATGTTTTCTGATTCTCTCACTGATTCGTGTTGTTATATTCACAGAAAGCGGTACAGCCCCCCTCCTTTTTTTGTCCATGAAATACGGGGTTTGAAAAGAAATCGTCTGTAGACCTGTGGCACGTCTGTTGTCCGTTTATCTGGGACAAATCAACTGACACATCATATATCTATATCTATCTATCTATCTATCTATTATATATATATATATATATATATTTATATATATATATATATATATATATATGTATGTGTGTGTGTGTGTGTGTGTGTGTGTGTGTGTGTGTGTGTGTGTGTGTGTGTGTGTGTATGTATGATCTGTGTCAGCTGATAGAGACGAAAAAGGTGAGTGGTGCATTGAGGAGTCTGTGGAGACAAAGAGCTTTGTCCATGGAAGCAAAGAGGGGAATGTATGAGAGTATAGTTATACCAACACTCTTATATGGGAGTGAAGCATGGGTGGTGAATGTTGTAACGAGAAGGCTGGAGGTAGTGGAGATGTCGTGTCTGAGGGCAATGTGTGGTTTGAATATTATACAGAAAATTGGTAGTTAGGAAATTAGCAGGAGGTGCAGGATTACCAAAACTATTATCCAGAGGGCCAAAGAGGGGTTGTTGAGGTGATTCGGACATGTAGAGAGGCTGGAACAAAATAGAATGACTTCCAGAGTGTATAAATCTGTTGTGGAGGGAAGGCAGGGTAGAGGTCGGTCTAGGAAAGGATGGAGGGAGGGGGTAAAGGAGGTTTTGTGTGCGAGGGGCTTGGGCTTCTAGCAAGCATGCGTAAGCGTGTTAGATAGGAGACAATGGAGACAAATGGTTTATAGGACTTGATGTGCTGTTGGAATGTGAGCAGGGTAATATTTATGAAGGGATTCAGTGAAACCGGCAGGCTGGACTTGAGTCCTGGAGATGGGAAGTACAGTGTCTGCACTCTGAAGGAGGGGTGTTAATGTTGCAGTGTTATAATTGTAATATAAGCGCGCCTCTGGCAACACAGTGATGGAGTGAATGATGGTGAAAGTTCTTCTTTTTTGGGCCACCCTGCCTTGGTGTGAAACGGCGGAAATGATTAATAAATAAATAAATTAAATAAATATATATATATATATTTATATATATATATATATATATATATATATATATATATATATTATATTATATATATATGTGTGTGTGTGTGTGTGTGTGTGTGTGTGTGTGTGTGTGTGTGTGTGTGTGTGTGTGTGTGTGTGTGTGTGTACTCACTAGTTGTACTCACCTAGTTGACGGTTGCAGGGGTCGAGTCCAAGCTCCTGGCCCGCCTTTCACTGGTCGCTACTAGGTCACTCTCCCTGAACCATGAGCTTTATCGTACCTCTGCTTAAAGCTATGTTGGATCCTGCCTCCACTACATCGCTTCCCAAACTATTCCACTTCCTGACTACTCTGTGGCTGAAGAAATAATTCCTAACATCCCTTTGATTCATCTGTGTCTTCAGCTTCCAACTGTGTCCCCGTGTTGCTGTGTCCAGTCTCTGGAACATCCTGGCTTTGTCCACCTTGTCAATTCCACTCAGTATTTTGTAAGTCGTTATCATGTCCCCCCTATCTCTCCTCTCCTCCAGTGTCGTCAGGTTGCTTTCCCTTAACCTCTCCTCATAGGACATACCTCTTAACTCTGGGACTAGTCTTGTTGCAAACCTTTGCACTTTCTCTAGTTTCTTTACATGCTTGGCTAGGTGTGGGTTCCAAAATGGGCCTAACGTACACGGTGTACAGGGTCCTGAACGATTCCTTATTAAGATGTCGGAATGCTGTTCTGAGGTTTGCCAGGCGCCCATATGCTGCAGCAGTTATTTGGTTGATGTGGGCTTCAGGAGATGTGCCTGGTGTTATACTCACCCCAAGATCTTTTTCCTTGAGTGATGTTTGTGACTCTGGCCCCCTAGAATGTACTACGTCTGCGGTTTTCTTTGCCCTTCCCCAATCCTCATGACTTTGCACTTGGTGGGATTGAACTCCAGGAGCCAGTTGCTGGACCAGGTCTGCAGCCTGTCCAGATCCCTTTGTATTTCTGCCTGGTCTTCGATCGAATGAACTCTTCTCATCAACTTCACGTCATCTGCAAACAGGGACACCTCGGAGTTATTCCTTCGTCATGTCGTTCAACAAATACCAGAAACAGCACTGGTCCTAGGACTGACCCCTGTGGGACCCCGCTGGTCACAGGTGCCCACTCTGACACCTCGCCACGTACCATTACTCGCTGCTGTCTTCCTGACAAGTATTCCCTGATCCATTGCAGTGCCTTCCCTGTTATCCCTGTTGGTCTCCAGTTTTTGCACTAATCTCTTGTGTGGTACTGTGTCAAACGCCTTCTTGCAGTCCAAGAAAATGCAATCCACCCACCCCTCTCTCTCTCTTGTCTTACTGCTGTCACCATGTCATAGAACTCCAGTAGGTTTGTGACACAGGATTTCCCATCTCTGAAACCATGTTGGCTGCTGGTGATGAGATCATTCCTTTCTAGATGCTCCACCATTCTTGTCCTGACAATCTTTTCCATGATTTTGCATGCTATACATGTCAGTGACACTGGTCTGTAGTTTAGTGCTTCATGTCTGTCTCCTTTTTTAAAGATTGGGACCACATTTGCTGTCTTCCATGCCTCAGGCAATCTCCCTGTTTCGATAGATGTATTGAATATTGTTGTTAGGGGTACACATAGCGCCTCTGCTCCCTCTCTCAGGACCCATGGAGAGATGTTATCTGGCCCCATTGCCTTTGAGGTATCTAGCTCACTCAGAAGCCTCTTCACTTCTTCCTCGGTTGTGTGTACTGTGTCCAGCACATGGTGGTGTACCCCACCTCTCCGTCTTTCTGGAGCCCCTTCTGTCTCCTCTGTGAACACTTCTTTGAATCTCTTGTTGAGTTCCTCACATACTTCACAGTCATTTCTTGTTGTCTCTCCTCCTTCCTTCCTTAGCCTGATTACCTGGTCCTTGATGGTTGTTTTCTTCCTGATGTGGCTGTATAACAGTTTCGGGTCAGATTTGGCTTTTGTTGCTATGTCATTTTCATATTGTCTTTGGGCCTCCCTTCTTATCTGTGCATATTCGTTTCTGGCTCTATGACTGCTCTCCTTATTCTCCCGGGTCCTTTGCCTTCTATATTTCTTCCATTCCCTAGCACACTTGGTTTTTGCCTCCCTGCACCTTTGGGTAAACCATGGGCTCATCCTGGCTTTTTCATTATTCCTGTTACCCTTGGGTACAAACCTCTCCTCAGCCTCCTTGCATTTTGTTGCTACATATTCCATCATCTCATTAACTGGCTTCCCTGCCAGTTCTCTGTCCCACTGAACCCCGTTAAGGAAGTTCCTCATTCCTGTGTAGTCCCCTTTCTTGTAGTTTGGCTTCATTCGTCCTGGCCTTCCTGCTTCTCCCTCCACTTGTAGCTCTACTGTGTATTCGAAGCTTAAAACCACATGGTCACTGGCCCCAAGGGGTCTTTTGTATGTGATGTCCTCGATATCTGCACTACTCAAGGTGAATACTAAGTCCAGCCTTGCTGGTTCATCCTCTCCTCTCTCTCTTGTAGTGTCCCTTACGTGTTGGTACATGAAGTTTTCCAGTACCGCCTCCATCATCTTAGCCCTCCATGTATCTTGGCCCCCATGCGGGTCCAAGTTCTCCCAATCGATCTCCTTGTGGTTAAAGTCACCCATGATCAGGAGCTTTGCCCTGCATGCATGAGCTCTTCTGGCCACTGTAGCCAGTGTGTCAACCATCGCTCTATTGCTCTCGTCGTACTCTTGCCTTGGCCTCCTGCTGTTCTGTGGTGGGTTATACATCACTGCTATTACCACCTTGGGACCTCCAGAGTGAAGCGTTCCCGCTATGTAATCACTTTCTTCTCCATTGTCTCCTCTCTCTCCAGCTCATCAAAATTCCAGCGATTTTTGATCAGCAATGCCACTCCTCCACCCCCCCCCCTGTTCCTTCTGTCTTTCCTCAGGATTTGGTATCCCGTTGGAAAGATGGCATCTGTTATCATACCTGTAAGCTTGGTTTCTGTTAGAGCTATGATGTCCGGTGATGCCTCTTTGACTCTTTCATGCCACTCCTCCCACTTATTTGTTATTCCATCAGCGTTTGTGTACCATACCTTCAGTTTCCTTTCCAACACTGTGGTTTGGGGGGCCTGTGAGGATGGGAGACCTGGTAGCATACTGTGGGATTCTATAGCTCAGTGTTGGGTGGAGGCTGTGGGTATGGATTGTAGTGTGTGTTGGGATGGTGTGATAGGTTGTATGGTTCTGAGAATAGTTGTGTGTGTGCTTGCCCTTGCTGTTCTGTTCTGCTCTGACTGACCTCTGCTGGTTCCATCCTTGTCTCTTTTCCTAGCTCCTTTCGCTTTTTTGTCCTCTCCCTCAGCTACTGTCGTTCTGATTGTGTTCTGTCTCTGTCTAGGAACACCTTCTTGTACTCTTCCGAGTATTTCAACCGTGGTTTCTCTTGGAGGATCCTGTTCTGCACTGTTTCCGTTCTGAGAATCAGCTTGATTGGTCAGTTTCTCCCCTTCGAGTACCCCCCTATTCTCTGAAAATTTACAATTCTCGTCCATCTCTTCCCCTTTTTCCCGTGATGATTTTCTCAATCTCCTTCCTTTCTTCTTGCTGCCTTTCAGTGTGTGTCCTTTCCTCTCTCTCCTGAAGCCCATGGATAAACACTGATTTTGCCCTTTCCTCCTCCCATTGCCTCACCCTCTGTGACTCTGGATCCTGCCTGTATGTGGTCAGTTTCTCCCTTGATTTTTCTAGTGGCTCTTGATAGCATGGTTGTGCCTCAGCATTCGACCTATCACCCTCTCCATCTGCACCCAGCTGTTCTTCCCTTTCACTCCTTGGCCCTCCTTGGCAGGCTGATATGACCTTAACATAATTCATAATTCCTTCCTTCCTGTTCGGCCTCGCAGCTTCATATGCTGTGTCTTCTCTGGTCACTGCCCCTGTGTGTGTGTATGTGTGTATCTGTGTGTGTGTGTGTATCTGTGTGTGTGTATGTATCTCTGTTAGTTACCATTTTGTCCTAGGCACATGTCGATTAGACACTAGGCCTGTAGTATATGCATTGTGTGTGTGTGTGGTGTGTGTGTGTGTGTGTGTGTGTGTGTGTGTGTGTGTGTGTGTGTGTGTGTGTGTGTGTGTGTGACTGTGTGACGTGTGTGTGTGTGTGTGACGGTGTGTGTGGTGTTTGAATGTGTGTGTGTGAATGTGTGTGTGGTGTGTGAATGTGGTGTGTGAATGTGGGGTGTGTGTGTGTGTGTGTGTGTGTGTGTGTGGTGTGTGTGTGTGTGTGTGTGTGTGTGTGTGTGTGTGTGTGTGTGAATGTGTGTGGTGTGTGAATGTGGTGTGTGAATGTGTGTGTGTGTGTGTGGTGTGTGTGGGGTGTGTGGGGGTGTGTGTGTGTGGTGTGTGTGTGTGTGTGTGTGTGTGTGTGTGTGTTGTGTGTGTGTGTGTGTGTGTGTGGTGCCGAATAAGTAAAACTTGCTATTTTGGCTTTAACCCTTAAACTGTCCAAGCAGATCTATGTTCACATGCGTAGCGCTCCAAAAGTGGATCTATATATTTTTTTACATATTTTCAAATATAACAAAAAAAAAAAAAAAACGTAGATCAAAGTTTTTTTACACTTTTTCAAACGTAAAAGAAGAAAAGAAGATCTACTTTTTTTACACACTTTCAAATGTTGAAAAAACGTTGATCTACGTTTGGACAGTTTAAGGGTTAATAGCAATGCTCTTCTTGCCAAATAAGGCAAGCGAAATTTTGTGTATACAATAATTTCGCAAAAATCATTTTCTAAGGATCTTTTGGTACAAAATTATTAATTTTTACATTAATATAAATGAAGAAAATATATCTTTAAATGCATAAGAGAAAGCTTTAGAAAGGACTTAATTTTAAATGAGTTCTTGCTAACTGACCAATTTTACCATTCAGCACGACATTTATATATATATGTCGTGCCGAATAGGCAGAACTTGCGATCTTGGCTTAAATAGCAACGTTCATCTTGCCATATAGGACAAGTGAAAATTTGTGTATGCAATAATTTCGTCAAATTCATTTTGAACCTAACGAAAAAAATATATTTCACTGTGTTTGTTTAGTATTAAATTACTGTAAACAAATCTAAAATATATTTAGTTGGGTTAGGCTAAAATAAATTGTTCTTGTTATAATAAGGTTAGGTAAGTTTTCTAAGTTTCTTTTGATGCAAAATTATAAATTTTTACATTAACATTAATGAAAAATGTATATCTTTAAACGTTTTACATATTCGGCACGACCATATATAATATATATAAAATATATATAATATTATATATTATATATATTATATTTTATATATATATATATATATAATATATTAAAATATATATATATATATTTTAATATATATATTTTGTTTATATTTTAAAAATATAATATATATATATATATATTTTATATATATATATATATATAGTTTTATAAATATTTATATAATATATATATATATAAAATTTATATAATATATATATTTTTATAAATATATATTTTAATAAAAATATATATATATTTTATATATATATATTATTAATAATATATTATAAGTTTTATAAATATATATTAAAAATATATATAAAAATTATAATATTTATATTATATATTTATTCTTTTTTTCCCAAACTTCGGCGACCCACCGAGGCGGGGGGGCCCCCCAAAAGGAAAAACAAAATTTTCTCCTTTCACTTTAGTATATTAAGGGGGGGGTTACTAGCCCCTTGCCCCTGGCTTTTATCGCCTCTTACAACCGCATAGCTTACGGGGGAAAGAATTCTGTTCCATTTCCCCCATGGAGATAAGAGGAAATAAAAAAAACAAGAGTAGTAAGAAAATAGAAAAAAAACCCAGAGGGGTGTGTATAATTGTTTGTCTTTTATGTGTTTGTGACCTAAGTGTAAGTAAAAGTAGAAAGAATACCTGAATCTTTATGCTCATGAGACAGAAAAAAAGGACACCAAATCCTACCATCATGTAAAAAATTTCAGGTTTCGTTTTAACTCCTTGGCGGCGGTAGTACCTCCCCGGGGGGGTTGCTGTCTACCCAACCCAACAAATATATTTATATTATATTTTATATTATATTATATAATATATATATATATATAATTTTTATATATAATATATATATATTTAATTAATAATATATATAAAATGCAATTAGATCACAGTAAACAGGTGATTTAAAATATGCAAAAAACCACTGTGAAAGAATAGAGAAATTCCAAGCGCTTTCGTAAAAACAACTTTTAAAATTTAAAAAACTTAAAAAGAATTTTTTGAAAAAGGTTGCTTAAAAACAAACCTCCCTAACGGCTAAATGGTTCAATATGTTGAAATATTTTTTGTCTTAGCCCAAAAATGTAGATATACCCATTTCCTTTGCAAATTAAATAGCTTAGCCCATTTATAAACTTTACTGTTGAATTTTAAAAAAATAATCATTGCCTTTTCTAGTGTTTTTAAATTTTTAAGGGGAAAAATGAATTCAAAAAAAAATTTACAGAAAACCTACAAATAACTGTTTCCTTTTTCCCCTATTATTTTTCCCCTCAAGATAGAGTTAAACTGTTTTTTTTTCTCAAAAATTTTTGAGAGCTTTTCGAAATTTTTAGTAGATTCTGATGAGGGAAAAAATCCAAAATTTATGAAATAGGTAATGATTTGAAATACCCAAGAAATGTAATTGATAAATCTTTTAAAGTTGCTAGAAATACTTTTTACAATCCAAAAAGGGACAACCAGCCTTATTCAATTAAAAATATGTTGGTTCTCCCTTACCATGAAAACATGGTTGATTTGCTCTCTCTTCTTAAGACTTTTAATATTAAAGTTGTATTCAAAAATCTTGATACAGTAAAAAAACTTTTGATAAAGAATTCCCCCCAAAATGCTGATGGATGTGTCTATAAGATTCCTTGTAAAATTTGCGATAAAGTTTATTACGGTCAAACTGGTAAAAATCTCGAACTAAGATTAAAACAACATAAATATAGCATTAGAACTGGACAAGATTCCAATGCTCTATTTATTCATGTAAGAGATTTTAACCATCCAATTGATTTTCAAAAAGTTGAGAAAGTAGTATCAAGCAAGTCCATGGTCGACAGGAATATAATTGAATCTTGTTTCATAAAAAGCAGTTTTGACAATAATATGAATATTTCCTTTGGTTTATATAAATTAGATCCATTTATAATTAAAAGAATTTGGGAAGAATTTAATAATACATTGGACAAATAATAAATTTTTAAATTTCTTATTTCTTGGGTAGAATAGTTTGTTGGTGGGTTGTGTGAAGGACCTGTCTAGTTCAGCCGGCGGGCCTGCTGTCTCACGTCAGGTGCTTCTTTGTTGTGGGATCTGATAGTGAGGTGTGGGCTACCCCTTTATATACCTTCCTTTGATGCTTTACTTTCATTGTTCCTTGATAATGTGAGTATTCACGAAAGTGCTTGGAATTTCTCTATTCTTTCACAGTGGTTGTTTTGCAATAATATATATATATTATATATATATATATATATATATAATATATATATATATATTATATATATATATATTATATATATATATACTTACCAATTTGCAAACATGCGAAATTGCTTACAAACGTTATCTTTACGTCCACAGCAGGACTCGAACCTGCACCCTGCATCAGAGTACACAGTACTTTACCATGAAGCAAGACCCCAGATAATTATGTATGGGAGCCTAGCCAGAGCTATTGCATACACAAATTTTAGCCTGCCTTATGTGCCAAGAAGTGTGTTGCTATTTAAGCCAAAAACACAAGTTTTACCTATTCGGGAGTTTTCTTTACTCCTGAAGTCGGGCCTGGGGGCAGGCTCATCTGGTGCTTGCCTGTTCAACCAGGTTGTTTTTTGTTGGCGGTCTGCTGGCACACATATCAATAACAGGCTGGTTTATTTTGCACTTGGTGGCGATACTTGTCCAGTTTCTTCTTGAATACTTCAACACTTGTTTCTACAGTGTTTCTGATATCTTCCGGTAGATGTTTAAGTCTGGGATCACGAATGCTGATACAATGTTCTCTTATTGTGTGCATGATATCCCTGCTTTTCACTCCAGTATGTTGTTATGGCAGTGTGCAGATTTAAGACAAGGCCCTCAAGTGCTTTGTACGTATTATCCACCCTGTCATTTTCCTGTCATGACATTTCCTTATCGTGTTTTTTGAAAGAAAAGTCAGCCGACATAAATGTTCTCAGGTCTATCCCGTATTCCTTTCGTGCTATTTAGCGATCCTCTTGAGTACTGTATACAGTGCTCCTTTTGAATTCTTCATTCTCTCCATATCTAAACAGCCGGAACTTATCACCACTGAACGTCATGTTGTTCTCCACTGCCCACTGGAAAATCTTTATATCTTCCTGCATTTTTTGTGTCTTCTACCAAGGTTTTATCTATGTCTGCTATGAGGATAAGAAACAGTAGAGGTGGCAGCACCGTGCCTCTGAATACTGATCTTTATACATCGCTAATATATGAATTTGCTGTTTGCTACTACTCTTTGTGTTCTGTCAGAAAGTTCAAAATCGATTTGTTTACCTTCCCCGTTATACCTCATATTGTGTACAATCGGCCCATGATCACATCTGTCACACGTCTTTGCTAAATCTGTGTATACCACATTTGTTTTTTAGTTTTCCTCCAACACCTCCGGAATTGTCATAATGATTTAGTATTTGGGACAAACAAGATCTCCTAAATTTAAAAAATTGTGCTGGTTTGTGGTGTTCAGATTGACCCTCAAATGAGGGGTCTCATGTGAGATGTCTCTTCCTGGAGGAAGTTTTGGGGATCAACGCCCTCACGGCCCAGTCCATGACCAAGTTTCACAATGGATCAAGGCCTGATCAAGCAGGCTGTTACTGCTGGCCACACGCAATACAACGTACGAACCACAGCTCGGCTGGTCAGGCACTGACTTCAGGTATCTGTCCACTTTTCTCATGAAGACAGATACGAGTCTGGAGTTTTATGACTCTCTGCTCTGATCATGGGTTCTATCCCCGCCCGTGGTATGGTTTTTTTTTTAATGAGTCTGTTGGTAATCCCATTATGTTGCTGGGAGGCCGTTGAATAAGTGGCCTTGGGCCCCTGTGAGGAGTCTCTTGCGAGGGAGTTTCATGGTTCATGTGTGGTCTCATGTGATGGTCTCATGTGATGGTCTCATGTGAGGGTCTCATGGTAGTCAAATTTTCCTGTCACTGTTGCTGTAGCGACCCTCAGGGACAAGTGTCATCTAATGATATATTTTCCTGGCACAAACTGCGGACGGAAGAGCGGCGGACATTGACAACAATATTAGTGAAAATAATAACAACAATAATAGCAGTAATAACATTTAAGAGTTGCAATATCCGAGATATTAGCCACTGGAACAACAGCGTTATTAACTAATGTAAAAAAAGTTATAATAACATTTATAATTGCGGTGTTAACGGTAAATAGAGCATAATTATACTACGCAAATAAAACTGACGCAAAATCCATTAAATGAGAGCAGTAGTGTGACGACTACACTGGTGTAGTGTTGTCAGGTAACCTGGAACACAGTTGTTGAGACGAGCAGTCAGCTGCGATCACAACTGTAAACTTCATCTTCAAGGAAATCCCAGCATTCATTTATTCGCTATTTTTTTTTTTTAAGAAAAGAATTAAGAAACATTGCCAGTTTTTAAGAGGAAAGTGAAACCGGTACCTGGAGGATGTAGCAAACTAGCCAGGTTGTGATTGTTATGTCAGACCTGCGCACTGCTGGCAGCAACATTCTGTTTGATCAAGCAGTCAATAATGAAGTGTGCCTTCAAGCCAAGCTTCTAGAGCAGAACTCTCGATACCGACCACAGGTATGTCAGAGGTCACAAGTCCGTCACCACTCTACTTGGCAGACTGCTACACTCGTCAACAACTTGATTAACAATGACACTGTTTGACCTTGTTCTTCTTTACCAATAATAGTGCTTTGCGTTAATCTTTCTTACCATTCATATTGTTTTGCTTTATTCTTTCTAAATCTAAAACTTTCCAATTTAGATACTGTACGCTGTTGAGAGTTCTGTCTCGGGTAGATATTTTCAGCACTTGTTTATATCCCTCTGTTTATACTCTCTATTTGTATTATTTAACCATGTCCCATTTCATTCTACTCAGTTCCACAAATTCACTATTATTAATATACTTTATAAGGAAAGATTCCAGATCTTTCCTTCCCTCTTTATTTATTTTCCAACATATTTATGTCCGCTGTATTAGAGACCTGAACATCACTGCATAACATACCACTGATATATATCTTAGATGAGTTACTCGAGGTTCTTCTACTCCCAGAGCCAGGTGTTGGACCAGGCTTGTCTGGTGCTAGCCTGGTCAACCAGGCTGTTGCTGCTGCTGGCCCACATATCCATCACAGCCTGGTTGATCTGGTACTTGGTGAAAAAACTTATTCCAGAAGTGTTTTTGATATCTTTTGGTAAGATGCTGAGTAGTCTGGGGCCACGGACGTTGATACAGTGCTCTCTTATTGTGCTCACTGCACCTTTGCTTTTCACTAGGTTTATTTTGAACTTCTTCCCATATCTCATCATACACTGATCCTTATCAAAGATGTATGAAGTTACAGGATAACTTCGAGAGTTCCTTTACATCAGCATTCCAATATGAAGCTAAACAGTAATACTGTAAACACCTGTGTGCTGATGCCATGGTTTAAGAGTTATTCTAACCAAAACACTATCTTTCGCATGTGATTTGCTAGGTATTTATTACAAAATTGACTCAGGTCTTAATCATATGATGATCAGCTGAGTGGATCATTAAGAGACTGTGTCGCAGCTTACATAGTTGTGTACTTGACTGAAGGTCACAAACTGTGTCCGTGGTAGAGCTCTTGGCTCTCATCATCGCTGGTGTGCGCCTGCTGAGACAGATGTATATCTCTACTCAATAACAATAACGTTACACTAATCCCATTTTTTAACTGTGGGTAAGGAAGATAACATGTGGGTGGATATACCGTTAGGATGGGCATCAGTGTCCTTAAATTATTTGTTTCTAGGAATACATGAGAAGCAGCAGTTATGGCATACTCCTGGTGCAACAGTGGTGGGAGTAGAGGGATCGATACCATGCCCAACCCTTCTTGGGTAGAGTAGGTGCCTGAGCCGGAGCTTGCAGCTCACAAGCCTGTCATTCCCATTAGACCCCCTGGGGCGGGGATGGCAGACCAGAGAGGCCTAGCTTGTGGCTAGGCCTGGGGACAATTGGTCCCAAAGATGAGGAGGTACTTGTACCTCCTCCCATGGGAGACTTAGGTCTCAGACACTCCCTAGACAGGGAGCCAAGGCCGGGCCACCACTTGGAAAAGGCCCGGACCGGGAGAATACCGGCGAATCTTTAATAATAATAGTGGTGGGACTAGGCTGTGGCTTGTTGGTAGCAGCGCCACCTGCTAATGTATTAATTTAAGTGTAGCATCGTGGGAGCAGTGCTGCTGATTTTATATAGTGGAGGTCAATTCAGACTCACTGAGAAGCTTCTTATTACAACTGATCCTGGTGTCTCACTGAGGGTCTCTAGTATTTCTCTAATGATTTAGAACAGCCGGTATCTCAGGAATTGCACTTCTTGCATTTCTGCTCTCACGTAATGAACCGAAAATGTTTATAATGGTTAGAGTAGCGGATATTGACATTTAAGTCCGTATAATTACCCGATAATAAAGAAATAAAAAAAGGCTGGCTTACATCTGGCACACAATGAGTATCGTTCCATGTCTAACTTATATTTTATCACGAATGGTATAAAAATATAGAGGCACTGCCGTCTTTTCATACGAGTGTGAAACAGAAGCCTGTTAAATGTTTGGTACTATGGCAGAATTAGGAATCTTTTCTTTATGTCTAGGTCGATTACATTAATAGAGAACTTACTGTGTTACGATTTATTTACACATTTCGATCATTCATGTCGACTATGGACAAAGATCAGGGCACTGGCACCGTGGAGTGTCATTTGTGACTTCTAATTAGCTAAATAATCAAGCAATAAGAGCAATTCTCAGCTGCCTTTCATATGTTAAAAATCAGTGACTTGAGAGTTGAGGCTTCCGTCCACCACTGGCAGTAACATGTTAAAGAATAAACATTAATCTAGGGAACTGGATCTGTGCTCCAGTTCCCTGAATTAAGCCTGAATACCTTCCACCCCCCACCCCCCACAGGCGCTATAAAATCCTACGGGTTTAGCGCTTCTCCCTTGATTATAATAATAATAGAGAATAAAGAGTCGTGAACAAACAAAAATACTTGATAACTAAGGTTCACAGCTTCAGTTAGATAATAGTAATGCTTAATTAAAGGTAGTGATACCAGAATTCTGAAACAGCCAAGGATAGAGTTGGTATCATCTCTTGGTAGTAAACTATCTGGGCTGTCATGTAGCCTTAAGTTCACTCACAGAATGTGTAAAGTTGCCCAATACTCATCCCCCTCCCCAGGTTACAAAACATTTAGTCCCATTATATAAACTCTGTTGTCTGGTGATCATTTATATTATGTCTGAACCCAGAACAGAAATTTTCATTCAACACTGTGCACAGGCAGTGTTGATCACTTGCTCAGAACACTAATACAATATACCCCTCGAGGGAGGTTCATAAGTGGCTCTTGATCTAAGGAATTGGAGCTTTGATCCCTTTCCTTGGATCGAAACTGAATGCCTCCTATTGCTAGTGGTATGTTAAGTAGGAGACTGTTACCTAGTTTCATTGCTTAGGAATTTGACAATTGAGTTTGAGTCGCTTACAGGTGTGCAACACTGACCCCTGGAGTTCCCACCCGGGCACTGCCCGTGACTATGGGGTAGTTATCTTGAAGGCATCAATGAGACAAGATGCCTGGCAGATAACACCATTTCTCCTTAATGATCCCGAGCAGAACAGTCACGTAATACTCCAACTGCCTCCATTACATTACTTGAATCTGACAACTCTGGCTTCAACAGCTCGGAAAAAATTGCAGACACACTAACAAAGCATTGTAGACAGTTGGCTTAGTGGAAGACACGGCCGCAGACCATCAACGTTGATGATAAGGGTTACGGGCCAGTCGCAGATCCGTGACTTTGATGGTAAGGGTTACGGGCCAGTCGCAGATCCGTGACGTTGATGGTAAGGGTTACGGGCCAGTCGCAGATCCGTGACGTTGGCAGGTGAGAATAAAAATTCACCGAAATTCGGGAGAATTTCGCCACAGCCGCCCAAAAGTGTTTGGATAGGTTCGAGTAATGTAATAGAAGCGATTGGGGTAATACGCAACTGCTTTGCTCGGGTTTAAGTAGAAATGATGTGTCGTCTGCCAGCCATCTTGTCTCACTGATGCCAACATCGTAACTATCCCATGCCCACGGGCAGTGCCAGGGGATTAACTCCAGGGGTCAGCGTTGCTGACCTATCACCGACTCAACCGTCCCACTCCTAAGCTACGAAACTAGGTAACAGTCTCCTACTTGACCTACCATTTATATGACATAGCAAACTATTGACACCATTCCATGTGCTGTATGACCTTACAGGTTTAACGTTCTTTCACGAATGAAATAATAATAAACTATAAAGTCTGGATAAACGTTATATTATTAACTAGACTTCAAAAAAGAGGTGATAAAAATAAGTAATGTGTGAGGCAAGGAATGTCGTCCTGTGTAAGTTTGTTGAAACTGATCAAATTAGCTTCATTAAGGTAACTTGGAACTGGAGGAAGCTGGATAGACACTTAAGTGTCGGTGTCGGATCAGCAGGGATGTGGTTCGTATGTTGGGCTACGTGTGGCAAGCAGTAACAGCCTGGTTAATCAGGCCCTGATCCACCGGGAGGCCTGGTCGTGGACCGGGCCACGGGGGCGTTGATCCCCAGAATGCCCTCCAGATAGACTCCAGGTAGTAATTAGGCGGCAGCTGAGGTCAGCCGGTGTGTGTGCGTGTAGTAGCAGTGCAAGGTGGTAGTTATATGGTGAGTGCAGGTAGGACAAGAATCTGTATCTGGTCATACAATACAACCATATATCTTTTTTATCACACTGTAGCTGCGGTATCAGTGTGGGAAGCGAATCAGATGATGAAGCGAGGAATCACTGATGTCACATGTCATAACATTCTATATGTTGCTATATGTTGCTGTCTCCGATAGATTTCGAAAAAGCCATTGACAACATGCCTATGCACTCAGCCCCGGGCCCAGACTCGTGGAACTCTGTTTTCATTAAGAACTGCAAGAAACCCCTCTCGCGTGCCCTAAGTACACTATAGAGAAGGAGCTTGGACATGGGTGAAATTCCACAGCCACTTAAAACAACGGATATAGCCCCACTCCATAAACGTGGCAGCAAAGCATTAGCTAAGAACTATAGACCAATAGCTCTGACGTCCCACATCATAAAAATCTTTGAAAGAGTGCTAAGAAGCAGGATTGCAAATCACCTGGATTCCCAAAATCTGCACAATCCAGGGCAACATGGGTTCAGGGCAGGTCGCTCCTGCCTCTCACAACTACTGGATCACTATGATATGGCCTTGGATGCACTGGAAGAAAATCAGAATGCAGATGTAATATACACAGACTTTGCAAAAGCATTTGACAAATGCGATCATGGCGTAATAGCCCATAAAATACGTGCTAAAGGAATAACTGGGAAAGTAGGGAGATGGATCTTCAACTTCCTAACAAATCGAACACAAAGAGTAGTGGTCAACAGAGTTAAATCGGAGGCTGCCATAGTGAAGAGCTCTGTTCCACAACGCACAGTACTCGCCCCCATCTTATTCCTTATCCCCATATCAGACATAGACAGAGATATACACCACAGCACCGTATCATCCTTTGCGGATGATACTAGGATCTGCATGAGGCTGTCATCTGCTGAGGACACGGTTAACCTCCAAGAAGATATAAACAAAGTTTTCCAGTGGGCAACGGAAAACTATGATGTTCAATGAGGACAAATTCCAACTACTCCGTTATGGAAAACTGGAGGAGATAATAACTAGAACAGAGTATACTACTGACTCCGGCCATACAATAGAGCGGAAAAATAATGTAAGGGACCTGGGAGTAGTAATGTCTGAGGATCTCACTTTCAAGGATCACAACAGTGCCACGATCGCACGTGCAAAGAAAATGATAGGATGGATAAAGAGAACTTTCAAAACGAGAGATGCCAAGCCAATGATGATCCTTTTCAAATCACTTGTTCTCTCTAGGTTGGAATACTGCTGTACATTAACATCTCCATTCAAAGCAGGTGAAATCGCAGATCTAGAGAGTGTACAGAGATCCTTTACTGCACGTATAAGTTCTGTCAAGCACCTTAACTACTGGGAACGCTTGGAAGCACTTGACTTGTACTCGTTGGAACGCAGGAGGGAGAGATATATCATAATCTACACTTGGAAAATCTTGGAAGGAATGGTCCCAAATCTGCACACAGAAATCACTCCCTACGAAAGTAAAAGACTGGGAAGGCGATGCAAAATGCCCCCAATAAAAAGTAGGGGCGCCATTTCTACACTAAGGGAAAACACCATAAGTGTCCGGGGCCCAAAACTGTTCAACAGCCTCCCATCAAGCATTAGGGAAATTGCCAATAAGCCCCTGGCTGCCTTCAAGAGAGAGAGCTGGATAGATACCTAAAGCCAGTGCCGGATCAGCCGGGCTGTGGCTCGTACGTTGGACTGCGTGCGGCCAGCAGTAACAGCCTAGTTGATCAGGCCCTGATCCATCGGGAGGCCTGGTCATGGACCGGGCCGCGGGGGCGTTGATCCCCGGAATAACCTCCAGGTAACCAGGTATGTAGTATCTTGCTGTTATGACTATCATGACAGGATGGTGGTCATCAACGGTGCCCCTCCACAATTCGGCGGTCTGCAAACATCATGAGGAGACTTACGGATGTGTGCTCAGAGTTGCCTAGAAAAATTCAGTGAGGCGCGACACTGCCGTCTGGACCAGTGACACGAATAGACAACTTGGGCGGAAGTTACGTAACATTATCGACGACACAGCAACACCAATGAGTCTCTCTCATACACACATACACATACGGGACCGGGATCTGTGCCTCGACCCCTGCAACTACTTACTGTGAGCACACACACACACACACACACACACCACACACACACACACATTAAATCATTGTACAATGTCACCACATTCTCTTTGACAGTGCAAGATTGAAGACGAGGGGACACACCAACTGTACATCAAATGATTGTGGTCAAGAGAAAAGCAACATCCGGGGCGCTAAAACCGAAGCTCAAACCCCGAAAATGCAAAACCGGTAATTACAGACAGAAAGACGACCCCGTATACTCAAGTTAATAATATATAATTACAACACCGCTCCGGCTACCCTTGCTACACCCTAGCACTGCTCCGGCTACCCTTGCTACACCCTAGCATTGCTCAGGCTACCCTTGCTACACTCTATATCTACTCAGGGTACCCTTGCTACACCTAGCATTGCTCAGGCTACCCTTGCTACACCTAGCATTGCTAAGGCTACTCTTGCTACACCCTAGAAATGCTCATACTATCGTTGTTACTTTTATAGCTTATTTCATAAAACAGTGTCAGGGTCATTACAAAGAGTGAATATAACGTCAATATAAAAGATGACACGAGGAACTCATCTGTCACAATAAGCTTGTGCTGGTGAGGAAAATGTTACTCTCCTCAGGTGTAAGTATAATGGATGGCACCACCTCCATCACCAAGGTTTACTGATGGATGGCACCACCTCCATCACAATGGTTTAGTGATGGATGGCACCACCTCCATCACAATGGTTTAGTGATGGATGACACCACCTCCATCACTATGGTTTAGTGATGGATGGAACCACATTCATCACTGTAGATTGATGGAGCTACATCCATCAGTATAGCTTGATAGATGGATCTACATCCATCACTATAGCTTGACAGATGGAGCTACATCCATCACTACAGCTTGACAGATGAAGCTACATCCATCACTATAGCTTGACAGTATACGTGAACGACATAACGGAAGGGATAGACTCAGAAGTGTCCTTGTTTGCAGATGATGTGAAGTTAATGAGAAGAATCGAATCGGACGAGGATCAAAGACGGGATGTTCCAGAGATGGGACACAGACACAAGAGGTCACAATTGGAAGTTGAAGACTCAGATGAATCAAAGGGATGTTAGGAAGTATTTCTTCAGTCATAGAGTAGTCAGGCCATGGAATAGCCTAGAAAGTGATGTAGTGGAGGCAGGAACCATACATAGTTATAAGGCGAGGTATGATAGAGCTCATGGGGCAGGGAGAGAGAGGACCTAGTAGCAATCAGCGAAGAGGCGGGGCCAGGAGCTGTGACTCGACCCCTGCAACCACAAATAGGTGAGTACAAATAGGTGAGTACAGATGGAGTTACATCCATTACTATAGCTTGCTAGATGGAGCTACATCCATCACTATAGCTTGATAGATGGAGCTACATCCATCACTATAGCTTGATAGATGGAGCTACATCCATCACTATAGCTTGATAGATGGAGTCACATCCTTTACTATAGCTTGATAGATGGAGCCACATCCATCACTATAGTTTGATGGATGCAGAAACATCCATCACTATAGGTTGATGGCTGGAGCCACATCCTTCACTATAGCTTGATGGATGGAGCCACACCCATCACCGTAGCTTGATGGATTTAGCCACATCCATCACTATACCTTGATGAATGGAGCCACATCCATCACTAGCTTGGAGTCACATCCATCAATGTAGCTTGATGGATGGAGTCACATCCATCACTGTAGCTTGATGGATGGAGTCACACCCATCACTGTAGCTTGATGGATGGAGTCATATCCATCACTGTAGCTTGATGGATGGAGTCACATCCATCACTGTAGCTTGATGGAGTCACATCCATCACTGTAGCTTGATGGATAGTCACATCCATCACTGTAGCTTGATGGATGGAGTCACAACCATCACTGTAGCTTGATGGATAGTCACATCCATCACTGTAGCTTGATGGACAGTCACATCCATCACTGTAGCTTGATGGAGTCACATCCATCACTGTAGCTTGATGGATGGAGTCACATCCATCACTGTAGCTTGATGGATGGAGTCACATCCATCACTGTAGCTTGATGGATGGAGTCACATCCATCACTCTAGCTTGATGGATAGTCACATCCATCACTGTAGCTTGATGGATAGTCACATCCATCACTGTAGCTTGATGGATGGAGTCACATCCATCACTGTAGCTTGATGGATGGAGTCACATCCATCACTGTAGCTTGATGGATAGTCACATCCATCACTGTAGCTTGATGGATAGTCACATCCATCACTGCAGCTTGATGGATGGAGTCACATCCATCACTATAGCTTGATGGATGGAGTCACATCCATCACTGTAGCTTGATGGATGGAGTCACATCCATCACTGTAGCTTGATGGATGGAGTCACATCCATCACTGTAGCTTGATGGATGGAGTCACATCCATCACTGGTAGCTGATGGATGGAGTCACATCCATCACTGCAGCTTGATGGATGGAGTCACATCCATCACTGTAGCTTGATGGATGGAGTCACATCCATCACTGTAGCTTGATGGATGGAGTCACATCCATCACTGTAGCTTGATGGATGGAGTCACATCCATCACTGTAGCTTGATGGATGGAGTCACATCCATCACTGTAGCTTGATGGATGGAGTCACATCCCATCACTGTAGCTTGATGGATGGGTACACATTCCTGTAGCTTTCACATCATCTGCAGCTTGATGGATGGAGTCACATCCATCACTGTAGCTTGATGGATGGAGTCACATCCATCACTGCAGCTTGATGGATGGAGTCACATCCATCACTGTAGCTTGATGGATGGAGTCACATCCATCACTGCAGCTTGATGGATGGAGTCACATCCATCACTGTAGCTTGATGGATGGAGTCACATCCATCACTGTAGCTTGATGGATGGAGTCACATCCATCACTGTAGCTTGATGGATGGAGTCACATCCATCACTGTAGCTTGATGGATGGAGTCAAGCTACAGAATGTAGTGACTGTATCATCCAGCTACGACTGTTAGAGAACAAGGATGCAGAATCATTCATTATTTCCTCCCGCTTGTTAGTACTGGTGCAGTGAAGAGCCTGCAACTGTGACCCACCTGTCTGGAGGGTTCCTCTAGCCTCGCAACCCAGAGTGAAGCCAGGCTTCCTTGTTGACGACCTGCCTGGAGGGTTCCTGTAGCCTCGCAACCCAGAGTGAAGCCAGGTTTCCTTGTTGACGACCTGCCTGGAGGGTTCCTCTAGCCTCGCAACCCAGAGTGAAGCCAGGTTTCCTTGTTGACGACCTGCCTGGAGGGTTCCTGTAGCCTCGCAACCCAGAGTGAAGCCAGGCTTCCTTGTTGACGACCTTCCTGGAGGGCTCCTCTAGCCTCGCAACCCAGAGTGAAGCCAGGCTTCCTTGTTGACGACCTGCCTGGAGGGTTCCTGTAGCCTCGCAACCCAGAGTGAAGCCAGGCTTCCTTGTTGCCGACCTGTCTGGAGGGTTCCTGTAGCCTCGCAACCCAGAGTGAAGCCAGGTTTCCTTGTTGATGACCTGCCTGGAGGGTTCCTGTAGCCTCGCAACCCAGAGTGAAGCCAGGTTTCCTTGTTGACGACCTGCCTGGAGGGCTCCTCTAGCCTCGCAACCCAGAGTGAAGCCAGGTTTCCTTGTTGATGACCTGTCTGGAGGGTTCCTCTAGCCTCGCAACCCAGAGTGAAGCCAGGTTTCCTTGTTGACGACCTGCCTGGAGGGCTCCTCTAGCCTCGCAACCCAGAGTGAAGCCAGACTTCCTTGTTGACGACCTGCCTGGAGGGTTCCTGTAGCCTCGCAACCCAGAGTGAAGCCAGACTTCCTTGTTGACGACCTGCCTGGAGGGTTCCTGTAGCCTCGCAACCCAGAGTGAAGCCAGGTTTCCTTGTTGATGACCTGCATGGAGGGTTCCTGTAGCCTCGCAACCCAGAGTGAAGCCAGGTTTCCTTGTAGACGACCTGCCTGGAGGGTTCCTGTAGCCTCGCAACCCAGAGTGAAGCCAGGCTTCCTTGTTGACGACCTGCCTGGAGGGCTCCTCTAGCCTCGCAACCCAGAGTGAAGCCAGGTTTCCTTGTTGACGACCTGCCTGTAGAGTTCCTCTAGCCTCGCAACCCAGAGTGAAGCCAGGCTTCCTTGTTGACGACCTGCCTGGAGGGCTCCTCTAGCCTCGCAACCCAGAGTGAAGCCAGGCTTCCTTGTTGACGACCTGCCTGGAGGGTTCCTGTAGCCTCGCAACCCAGAGTGAAGCCAGGTTTCCTTGTTGATGACCTGCCTGGAGGGTTCCTGTAGCCTCGCAACCCAGAGTGAAGCCAGGTTTCCTTGTTGACGACCTGCCTGGAGGGTTCCTGTAGCCTCGCAACCCAGAGTGAAGCCAGGCTTCCTTGTTGACGACCTTCCTGGAGGGCTCCTCTAGCCTCGCAACCCAGAGTGAAGCCAGGCTTCCTTGTTGACGACCTGCCTGGAGGGTTCCTGTAGCCTCGCAACCCAGAGTGAAGCCAGGCTTCCTTGTTGCCGACCTGCCTGGAGGGTTCCTGTAGCCTCGCAACCCAGAGTGAAGCCAGGTTTCCTTGTTGATGACCTGCCGGGAGGGTTCCTCTAGCCTCGCAAACCCAGAGTGAAGCCAGGTTCCTTGTTGACGACCTGCCTGGAGGGTTCCTGTAGCCTCGCAACCCAGAGTGAAGGCAGGTTTCCTTGTTGATGACCTGCCGGGAGGGTTCCTCTAGCCTCGCAACCCAGAGTGAAGCCAGGCTTCCTTGTTGACGACCTGCCTGGAGAGTTCCTCTAGCCTCGCAACCCAGAGTGAAGCCATGCTTCCTTGTTGATGACCTACCTGGAGGGTTCCTGTAGCCTCGCAACCTAGCCTGAAGCCAGGCTTCCTTGTTGACGACCTGCCTGGAGAGTTCCTCTAGCCTCGCAACCCAGAGTGAAGCCAGGCTTCCTTGTTGACGACCTGCCTGGAGGGCTCCTATAGCCTCGCAACCCAGAGTGAAGCCAAGTTTCCTTGTTGATAACCTGCCTGGAGGGTTCCTCTAGCCTCACAACCCAGAGTGAAGCCAGGCTTCCTTGTTGATGACCTGCCGGGAGGGTTCCTCTAGCCTTGCAACCTAGAGTGAAGCCAGGCTTCCTTGTTGATGACCTGCCGGGAGGGTTTCTCTAGCCTTGCAACCTAACCTGAAGCCAGGCTTCCTTGTTGACGACCTGCCTGGAGGGTTCCTCTAGCCTCGCAACCCAGAGTGAAGCCAGGCTTCCTTGTTGATGACCTGCCTGGAGGGTTCCTCTAGCCTCGCAACCTAGCCTGAAGCCAGGCTTCCTTGTTGATGACCTGCTCGGAGGGTTCCTCTAGCCTCGCAACCCAGAGTGAAGCCAGGCTTCCTTGTTGATGACCTGTCTGGAGGGTTCTAGCTTCGCAACGTAGCCTGAAGTCAGGCTTCCTTGTTGATGACCTGCTCGGAGGGTTCCTCTAGCCTCGCAACCCAGAGTAAAGCCAGGCTTCCTTGTTGATGACCTGTCTGGAGGGTTCTAGCTTCGCAACGTAGCCTGAAGTCAGGCTTCCTTGTTGATGACCTGCTCGGAGGGTTCCTCTAGCCTCGCAACCCAGAGTAAAGCCAGGCTTCCTTGGAAATAAATGGTATAAAATACCGACACAATGGAAATATAAACACATATGCAGTATAATGTGATCCTTTATTGACTACGTTTCGCCCACACAGTGGGCTTTTTCAAGTCACAAACCGAGTTCTGTTTGTGACTTGAAAAAGCCCACTGTGTGGGCGAAACGTAGTCAATAAAGGATCACATTATACTGCATATGTGTTTATATTTCCAGGCTTCCTTGTTGATGACCTTCGTTGTTGGGGTGATAGAAGGGGGGTGTCGCAGGGAGGTGATGCAAGGGAGTACTGCAGCGAGGTGGTGGAAGGGGGCGATGGATGGGAGTGTTTCATTGAGGTGATGAATGGGGGTGTTTCAATGAGGTGAAGGAAGGGGGGTGTTGCAGGGAGGTGATGGAAGGGGGTGTTGCAGGGGGTGCTGAAAGGGGGTATTGCAAAGAGGTGATGGAAGAGGTGTTGCAGGAGGTGATAGATGGGGGTGTTACAGGGGGGTGGTAGAGAGGGGGTGTTACAGGGAGGTGATGGAAGGGTTTGTTGCTGGGAGGTGACTGAAGGGGGTGTTGGAGGGGGCGATGAAAGAGGGGTGTTGCAATGAGGTGATGGAAGGGAGTGTTGGAGGGGATGATGGAAGGGGGTGTTGCAGGGTGGGGTGGGGGGGGAGTAAGGATCTTGTATCACCCGAGACGCAGGAAGGAAGGCGCACCACCACAATATTGATTGATGCCAAGATGTGTGTGTGTGGGGGGGGGGGGAGATTGTACTCACCTATATGTGGCTGTAAGGTTCCAATGCTAGCTCCTGGCCCAGCATCTCATCTTGCCGTTTGTCAAGTATAATATGGTCTCGTAGGCCTGTATAAGTGATCATTGAGTGTGTAGTTACTGACTCATACCAGTGATGATCACTGTGTAGTTACTGATTCATACCAGTGATGATCATTGAGTGTGTAGTTACTGATTCATACAAGTGATGATCACTGAGTGTGTAGTTACTGACTCATACAAGTGATGATCATTGAGTGTGTAGTTACTGACTCATACAAGTGATGATCACTGAGTGTGTAGTTACTGACTCATACAAGTGATGATCACTGAGTGTTGTAGGGTTACTGACTCATACAAGTGATGATCACTCAGTGTGTAGTTACTGACTCATACAAGTGATGATCACTCAGTGTGTAGTTACTGACTCATACAAGTGATGATCACTGAGTGTGTAGTTACTGACTCATACAAGTGATGATCACTCAGTGTGTAGTTACTGACTCATACAAGTGATGATCACTCAGTGTGTAGTTACTGACTCATACAAGTGATGATCACTGAGTGTCTAGTTACTGACTCATACAAGTGATGATCACTCAGTGTGTAGTTACTGACTCATACAAGTGATGATCACTCAGTGTGTAGTTACCGACTCATACACATGACTACACAAATTTAGACTGTGTTTTAAGCCCGGTGATCGATGCTTTTCTGTATGGTCGTTGTATAAATTATAATGTAATAAGTAACATGCTTGACTTGAATGCAGAAGTCAACACATTCATATCTGCTAAGTAATTATACATTGTACAAAAAAAAAAAGTCGTGTAACTACTTGTGTCACCATAATCATCTTTGACCTGACGATGGTTCAAGTTTTGCCAGAACGTCGTCTAAAGTTTCGCCCTTCTACGTGTGTTCCTCTCAGAAGATACTGCACTTGCGCTTTAAAACCAGGTGAGGGTTGGCACTGTGCCTAGAGGCCAGGCAGTGAGGTGCCGGTGAGGGCTGACACTATGCCTAGTGAGGCCAGGCAGTGAAGTGCAGGTGAGGGCTGGCACTGTGCCTAATTAGACCAGGCAGTTAAGTGCAGGCGAGGGCTGATACTGTGCCTCGTGAGGCCAGGCAGTGAGGCGCAGGTGAGGGCTGACACTGTGCCTAGTGAGGCCAGGCAGTGAGGTGCAGGTGAGGACTGGCACTGTGCCTAGTGAAGCGAAGCAAGAATAACAACATATCCAGCAGAGGGAACCCACACTTGGAAGATAGTGATAACAAAGAAAGAAGTGCATGACTGAGGTGACCTTGTGCAGCTCTGTATGACCCTACTGAGTTTAGCGCTTCTTTTTGATTATAATAATAACTGAAGTGACCTGGACCACAAATATATGAACGGGAAATATTAATAAACCTTATATTCTAAGAGAGAGAGAGAGAGAGAGAGAGAGAGAGAGAGAGAGAGAGAGAGAGAGAGAGAGAGAGAGAGAGAGAGAGAGAGAGAGAGATTTTTTTCTCTACGATAATTTCCGATGAGAACACTAGACAGCTGCTAGATGATACGTCTAGGTTGATGTCGGTGAAGTGGCAGATGCAGTTCAATGCAGACAAATATAAGATTCTAATCCTACAGATAGAAAATAATTATGGTACTTATAAGCTAAATGATATAGAGTTTAGTCAAACTGAATGAGAAAAAAGATTTAAAATTAAGCAGAAATTTAAAGCCAAGACAACAGTACATTAGTGTTCGCAACAAACCCAATACAATTCTTGGCTTCGTATCAAGATGTATAAATAATAGAAGTAATAAGGTTATACTTGACTTTATAAGTCTCTGGTTAAACTCCATTTAGATTATGCTGCTCAGTTCTGGTTCATATTACAGAATGAGCTTAAAAATATACAAAAAAGAGTTATGTTGATTCCATGTATTAGAAACCTTTCCTACGAAGACAGGATGAAAGCATTGAATTTGCACTCTCTGTAAAGACCTGGAATTAGTGAGGATAGGATTCAAGTGTACAAATGGAAAACAGAAATAAATAAGGGGCTATAAATAACGTGCTTTCAGGATCCGTAGCAATGGATTCACGTTGGACAAATTTAGATTTAGAAAGAATGTAGGGAGATACTGGCGTGGCAAGAGTTGTAGCTGAGTGGAACAAACTCTCAGGCAGTGTCAGTCAGGCGAGAACATTGGTTAGCTTTAATACAAGTTGGATGGATACATGGGTGGGTGTTCTCTTTCAGATATTTACTTAATTAAGTCTTAGCTACATCTAGATATTAGTGTAAACATTCTGGTGGTAAAAAGTCACATACAGTAAAGTACCATTTTAGGAATACGACGTCTTCTCGTTGTGAATATTGTAGTTTTCAAAGTGAGTGTGACAAACAAGTGTATGAAACATGAACAACATCAGACTATAAACAGATAAGCGAAGGAGACTTGAAGTAATGGCTAGAATGTTAAGACCATATGTTGTGGAAACATTACCATGGTACCTGAGGTCATACGGGAAAAATGAAGCTCTATATGGACTGATACAGATACTGAGTTGTGGAGACTATATGATATAGTGAAGGTCCTAAATGGTAGTGAGGATAAGAGGATATAGAAAAGGAAATGAATGAGTTAGATGAGTAGAGAGATACAATGATTGGCCCTAACTCTGTGGCCCTCTCGACTCTCCCGTCGCCCACCTTTGTTCACGCCACACCACCCCTCTTAAACTTTATCCTCTTCTTACCTTCAATTTCTCCCCAACTCAGATCACGACCACCAGTGTCGCTGCTGCTGTGGCCTGTCATATTTATCATTAGACACGACCGTTGTACTGTGTCACTTCACTGTCATCTGACTTCATTGTAAATATACCAATAATAACTTCTTCTCTCTCCTTCTCTCTTACTTCCTCCAGAGAACATCCTGAGAGATGATAATTCCAAGAAATAGTAATTGTAGCCCTACTTGAACAAATTCTTACAAGACGTTGTAGATAATGAACCTTCTTGTAATACTTTATGATATCCTCATTGTCTTGTGACATAACTGTGACCTATTTTGAGTGTTCTTGAATCGCAGCCACGCCCCAAACCAGTTTTCATTGGTGACGCCTGTTAACCCAGGCTGTTAGCGCTAGTGGCTGGCAGATTCACAAATACATTACAACATGGCTGGTTATAGATTTACAGCAGATGCTTCTCATTCTGAGTTTTTCATTCTTCCCAAAACTAAGTGACTGAAATTTGTCATCAATAAAAATTCTTATATCTGTATTCATCCATTAGAAAACTTTCTTAATATCTGCTTGTATTTGTCTATCTTCTAATGAGGCAACTTTCATAATTATTTTCGTATCGTCCGCAAACGATGAGAGTGGTTAGATTTTTTTTTATCTGTCTGCTGTGAGGATGAGAAACAGAAGAGGTGTTAAGATGGTGTCTTGGGGCACTGAACATTGTACTTTGTTATGGCTGGATATTGTTTGGTTTACTACCAATATCTGTGGTCAGATTGTTAGAAACTTGAATGTACATTTTCCCACCTTTACTGTTTTACCTGTTGACCTCATATTTTGTGCTATCACTCCATGGTCACACCTGGCAAGTGCCACTGTACTATCCATGGTCACACCTGGCTAGTGCCACTGTACTATCCATGGTCACACCTGGTAAGTGCCACTGTACTATCCATGGTCACACCTGGCAAGTGCCACTGTACTATCCATGGTCACACCTGGCTAGTGCCACTGTACTATCCATGGTCACACCTGGTAAGTGCCACTGTACTATCCATGGTCACACCTGGCTAGTGCCACTGTACTATCCATGGTCACACCTGGCAAGTGCCACTGTACTATCCATGGTCACACCTGGCTAGTGCCACTGTACTATCCATGGTCACACCTGGCTAGTGCCACTGTACTATCCATGGTCACACCTGGCTAGTGCCACTGTACTATCCATGGTCACACCTGGCAAGTGCCACTGTAACTATCCATGGTCACACCTGGCTAGTGCCACTGTACTATCCATGGTCACACCTGGCAAGTGCCACTGTACTATCCATGGTCACACCTGGTAAGTGCCACTGTACTATCCATGGTCACACCTGGCAAGTGCCACTGTACTATCCATGGTCACACCTGGCTAGTGCCACTGTACTATCCATGGTCACACCTGGCAAGTGCCACTGTACTATCCATGGTCACACCTGGTAAGTGCCACTGTACTATCCATGGTCACACCTGGTAAGTGCCACTGTACTATCCATGGTCACACCTGGTAAGTGCCACTGTACTATCCATGGTCACACCTGGCAAGTGCCACTGTACTATCCATGGTCACACCTGGCTAGTGCCACTGTACTATCCATGGTCACACCTGGTAAGTGCCACTGTACTATCCATGGTCACACCTGGCTAGTGCCACTGTACTATCCATGGTCACACCTGGCAAGTGCCACTGTACTATCCATGGTCACACCTGGCTAGTGCCACTGTACTATCCATGGTCACACCTGGCTAGTGCCACTGTACTATCCATGGTCACACCTGGCTAGTGCCACTGTACTATCCATGGTCACACCCGGCAAGTGCCACTGTACTATCCATGGTCACACCTGGCTAGTGCCACTGTACTATCCATGGTCACACCTGGCTAGTGCCACTGTACTATCACTCCATGGTCACACCTGGCAAGTGCCACTGTACTATCCATGGTCACACCTGGCTAGTGCCACTGTACTATCCATGGTCACACCTGGCTAGTGCCACTGTACTATCACTCCATGGTCACACCTGGCAAGTGCCACTGTACTATCACTCCATGGTCACACCTGGCAAGTGCCACTGTACTATCCATGGTCACACCTGGCAAGTGCCACTGTACTATCCATGGTCACACCTGGCAAGTGTCACTGTACTATCCATGGTCACACCTGGTAAGTGTCACTGTACTATCCATGGTCACACCTGGCAAGTGCCACTGTACTATCCATGGTCACACCTGGCAAGTGCCACTGTACTATCCATGGTCACACCTTGCAAGTGCCACTGTACTATCCATGGTCACACCTGGTAAGTGCCACTGTACTATCACTCCATGGTCACACCTGGCAAGTGCCACTGTACTATCCATGGTCACACCTGGCAAGTGCCACTGTACTATCCATGGTCACACCTGGTAAGTGTCACTGTACTATCCATGGTCACACCTGGCAAGTGCCACTGTACTATCCATGGTCACACCTGGCAAGTGCCACTGTACTATCCATGGTCACACCTTGCAAGTGCCACTGTACTATCCATGGTCACACCTGGTAAGTGCCACTGTACTATCCATGGCCACACCTGGCAAGTGCCACTGTACTATCCATGGTCACACCTGGCAAGTGCCACTGAACTATCCATGGTCACACCTGGCAAGTGCCACTGTACTATCCATGGTCACACCTGGTAAGTGCCACTGTACTATCCATGGTCACACCTGGCAAGTGCCACTGTACTATCCATGGTCACACCTGGTAAGTGCCACTGTACTATCCATGGTCACACCTGGCAAGTGCCACTGTACTATCCATGGTCACACCTGGTAAGTGCCACTGTACTATCTATGGTCACACCTGGTAAGTGCCACTGTACTATCCATGGTCACACCTGGTAAGTGCCACTGTACTATCTATGGTCACACCTGGCAAGTGCCACTGTACTATGGTCACACCTGGCAAGTGCCACTGTACTATCCATGGTCACACCTGGTAAGTGCCACTGTACTATCCATGGTCACACCTGGCAAGTGCCACTGTACTATCCATGGTCACACCTGGCAAGTGCCACTGTACTATCCATGGTCACACCTGGCAAGTGCCACTGTACTATCCATGGTCACACCTGGTAAGTGCCACTGTACTATCCATGGTCACACCTGGTAAGTGCCACTGTACTATCTATGGTCACACCTGGCAAGTGCCACTGTACTATCCATGGTCACACCTGGTAAGTGCCACTGTACTATCTATGGTCACACCTGGCAAGTGCCACTGTACTATCTATGGTCAGACCTGGCAAGTGCCACTGTACTATCCATGGTCACACCTGGCAAGTGCCACTGTACTATCCATGGTCACACCTGCCAAGTGCCACTGTACTATCTATGGTCACACCTGGTAAGTGCCACTGTACTATCCATGGTCACACCTTGCAAGTGCCACTGTACTATCCATGGTCACACCTGGTAAGTGCCACTGTACTATCCATGGTCACACCTGGTAAGTGCCACTGTACTATCCATGGTCACACCTGGTAAGTGCCACTGTACTATCCATGGTCACACCTGGCAAGTACCACTGTACTATCCATGGTCACACATGGTAAGTGCCACTGTACTATCTATGGTCACACCTGGCAAGTGCCACTGTACTATCCATGGTCACACCTGGTAAGTGCCACTGTACTATCCATGGTCACACCTGGTAAGTGCCACTGTACTATCCATGGTCACACCTGGTAAGTGCCACTGTACTATCTATGGTCACACCTGGTAAGTGCCACTGTACTATCCATGGTCACACCTGGTAAGTGCCACTGTACTATCTATGGTCACACCTGGTAAGTGCCACTGTACTATCCATGGTCACACCTGGTAAGTGCCACTGTACTATCCATGGTCACACCTGGCAAGTGCCACTGTACTATCCATGGTCACACCTGGTAAGTGCCACTGTACTATCTATGGTCACACCTGGTAAGTGCCACTGTACTATCCATGGTCCCCACCTGGTAAGTGCCACTGTACTATCCATGGTCACACCTGGCAAGTGCCACTGTACTATCCATGGTCACACCTGGCAAGTGCCACTGTACTATCTATGGTCACACCTGGTAAGTGCCACTGTACTATCCATGGTCACACCTGGTAAGTGCCACTGTACTATCTATGGTCACACCTGGTAAGTGCCACTGTACTATCCATGGTCACACCTGGTAAGTGCCACTGTACTATCCATGGTCACACCTGGTAAGTGCCACTGTACTATCCATGGTCACACCTGGCAAGTGCCACTGTACTATCCATGGTCACACCTGGCAAGTGCCACTGTACTATCTATGGTCACACCTGGTAAGTGCCACTGTACTATCCATGGTCACACCTGGTAAGTGCCACTGTACTATCTATGGTCACACCTGGTAAGTGCCACTGTACTATCCATGGTCACACCTGGTAAGTGCACTGTACTATCCATGGTCACACCTGGTAAGTGCCACTGTACTATCCATGGTCACACCTGGTAAGTGCCACTGTACTATCTATGGTCCACCTGGTAAGTGCCACTGTACTATCCATGGTCACACCTGGTAAGTGCCACTGTACTATCTATGGTCACACCTGGTAAGTGCCACTGTACTATCCATGGTCACACCTGGTAAGTGCCACTGTACTATCCATGGTCACACCTGGTAAGTGCCACTGTACTATCCATGGTCACACCTGGTAAGTGCCACTGTACTATCCATGGTCACACCTGGCAAGTGCCACTGTACTATCCATGGTCACACCTGGTAAGTGCCACTGTACTATCCATGGTCACACCTGGCAAGTGCCACTGTACTATCCATGGTCACACCTGGTAAGTGCCACTGTACTATCCATGGTCACACCTGGTAAGTGCCACTGTACTATCCATGGTCACACCTGGTAAGTGCCACTGTACAATCATGTGTACCTCATGTGAGTTTTAGTTTTCTTATAAAGTCTCAATGATTGTGTCATAATGAGATAACAATTGTAACAAACATGATCTTCCTGACCTTCTCTCATACCACTCTCAAATATCACTCTTAAATGATTTCCAATTTGTTACTTTTGCTTCATGACCCGTATGACCAATACGGGTGTAGTGCGAATATAATAATAATAATAATAATAATAATAATAATAATAATAATAATAATATTTCCTTTACAGTGCACAAGGGCTGGTGTGAGACCGGGTTGTGGGGGCGATGGTTCCTGGAACCATTAACACATACTACATACAACACTGTTAGCATCTACCTTGATAAAACTCACAAGCGGCAGACATTTAGAAACCAGGTGAACAAACATCTTCCTAATATAGTATTAAATTGTAACACGACGCTAAGGTAGACTGTGACCACTGAGGTAGACTGTGACCACTGAGACTGTGACCACTGGGGTAGACTGTGATCACTGATGTAGACTGTGACCACTGAGACTGTGACCACTGGGGTAGACTGTGATCACTGAGGTAGACTGTGACCACTGAGGCAGACTGTG
>NC_069400.1:121738351-121753351 GCF_026875155.1 Cherax quadricarinatus | reverse complement strand
AGGAGGTGAAGAAACTGCTAAGGGACATCGATACCTCAAAGGCAATGGGACCGGACAACATCTCTCCATGGGTCCTTAGAGAGGGAGCAGATATGTTGTGCGTACCACTTACCACAATCTTCAAACATCCCTGGAAACTGGGCAACTACCTGAGGTATGGAAGACAGCAAATGTAGTTCCCATTTTCAAAAAAGGAGACAGAAAAGAGGCACTAAACTATAGACCTGTGTCATTGAGTGTATAGTATGCAAAATTATGGAGAAGATTATCAGGAGGAGAGTGGTGGAGCACCTGGAACGGAACACGAGTATAAATGCCAACCAGCACGGATTCACGGAAGGCAAATCCTGTGTCACAAACCTTCTGGAGTTTTATGATAAAATAACAGAAGTAAGACAAGAGAGAGAGGGGTGGGTTGATTGCATCTTCTTGGACTGCAAGAAGGCCTTTGACACAGTTCCTCACAAGAGATTAGTGCAGAAGCTAGAGCATCAGCGCATATAACAGGAAGGGCACTGCAATGGATCAGAGAATACCTGACAGGGAGGCAACAACGAGTCATGGTACGTAATGATGTATCACAGTGGGCACCTGTGACGAGCGGGGTCCCACAGGGGTCGGTCCTAGGACCAGTGCTATTTTTGGTATATGTGAACGACATGACGGAAGGGTTAGACTCAGAAGTGTCCCTGTTTGCAGATGATGTGAAGTTAATGAGGAGAATTAAATCTGATGAGGACCAGGCAGGCTTCAAAGAGACCTGGACAGACTGGACACCTGGTCCAGCAAATGGCTTCTCGAATTTAATCCTGCCAAATGCAAAGTCATGAAGATAGGGGAAGGGCACAGAAGACCACAGACAGAGTATAGGCTAGGTGGCCAAAGACTGCAAACCTCACTCAAGGAGAAAGATCTTGGGTGAGTATAACACCGAGCATGTCTCCGGAAGCACACATCAATCAGATAACTGCTGCAGCATATGGGCGCCTGGCAAACCTGAGAACAGCATCCGACACCTTAGTAAGGAATCATTCAAGACACTGTACACCGTGTATGTCAGGCCCATACTGGAGTATGCAGCACCTGTTTGGAACCCGCACTTGATAAAGCACGTCAAGAAACTAGAGAAAGTACAAAGGTTTGCAACAAGGTTAGTTCCAGAGCTAAGGGAATGTCCTATGAAGAAAGATTAAGGGAAATCGGCCTGACGACACTGGAGGACAGGAGGGTCAGGGAGACATGATAACGACATATAAAATACTGCGTGGAATAGACAAGGTGGACAAGGACAGGATGTTCCAGGGAGGGGACACAGAAACAAGAGGCCACAATTGGAAGTTGAAGACACAAATGAGTCAGAGAGATAGTAGGAAGTATTTCTTCAGTCATAGAGTTGTAAGGCAGTGGAATAGCCTAGAAAATGACGTAGTGGAGGCAGGAACCATACACAGTTTTAAGACGAGGTTGATAAAGCTCATGGAGCGGGGAGAGAGAGGGCCTAGTAGCAACCGGTGAAGGCGGGGCCAGGAGCTAGGACTCGACCCCTGCAACCACAAATAGGTGAGTACAAATAGGTGAGTACACACCACACACACATACACACACACACATACACACGCACACACACATACACACACACACACACACACACACACCACACACACATACACACACACATACACACGCACACACACATACACACACATACTCACACACATACACACACACATACACACACACACACACACACACACACACACAACACACACACACACACACACACACACACACACACACACACACACACACAAGAATTCATTCGATCGAAGACCAGGCAGAACTTCAAAGGGATCTGGACAGGCTGCAGACCTGGTCCAGCAATTGGTTCCTGGAGTTCAACCCCACCAAATGTAAAGTCATGAAGATTGGGGAAGGGCAAAGAAGACCGCAGACAGAGTACAGTCTAGGGGGTCAGAGACTACAAACCTCACTCAAGGAAAAAGATCTTGGGGTGAGTATAACACCAAGCACATCTCCTGAAGTGCACATCAACCAAATAACTGCTGCAGCATATGGGCGCCTAGCAAACCTCAGAACAGCATTCCGACATCTTAATAAGGAATCGTTCACACACACACACACACACACACACACACACACACACACACACACACACACACACACACTCAAATGTAGTCCCCATTTTTAAGAAAGGAGACAGAAACGAGGCACTAAACTACAGACCAGTGTCTCTGACGTGTATAGTATGCAAAGTCATGGAGAAGATTATCAGGAGGAGAGTGGTGGAGCACCTGGAACGAAACACGATTATAAATAACAACCAGCACGGATTCATGGAAGGCAAATCCTGTGTCATAAACCTTCTAGAGTTTTATGGCAAGGTAACAGAAGTAAGAAACGAGAGAGAGGGGTGGGTTGATTGCATTTTCCTGGACTGCAAGAAGGCCTTCGACACAGGTCCTCACAGGAGATTAATGCAGAAGCTGGAGGATCAGGCACGTATAACAGGAAGGGCACTGCAATGGATCAGAAAATACCTGACAGGGAGGCAACAACGGGTCATGGTACGTGATGATGTATTACAGTGGTCTCCTGTGATGAGCGGGGTCCCACAGGGGTCAGTCCTAGGACCAGTGCTATTTTTGATATATGTGAATGACATGGTGGAAGGGATAGACTCTGAAGTGTCTCTGTTCGCAGATGATGTGAAGCTAATGATAAGGATTAAATCGGATGAGGATCAGGCAGGACTACAAAGAGACCCGGATAGGCTGGACATGTGGTCCAGCAACTGGCTTCTCAATTTCAACCTTGCCAAATGCAAAGTCATGGAGATTGGGGAAGGGCAAAGAAGACCGCAGACAGAGTATAGGCTAGGTGGACAAAGGCTGCAAACCTCACTCAAGGAGAAAGATCTTGGGGTGACCATAACACCGAGCACGTCTCCGGAGGCACACATCAACCAGATAACTGCTGCAGGACATGGGTGCCTGGCAAACCTGAGAATAGCGTTCCGATACCTTAGTAAGGAATCATTCAAGACAGTGTACACTGTGTACGTCAGACCCATACTGGAGTATGCAGCATCAGTTTGGAACCCACAACTTGTCAAGCACGTCAATAAATTAGAGAAAGTGCAAAGGCTTGCAACAAGGCTAGTTCCGGACCTCAGGGGAATGTCCTACGAAGAAAGGTTGAGGGAAATCGGACTGACGACACTGGAGGACAGGAGTGTCAGGGAAGACATGATAACAATATACAAAATAATGCGTGGAATAGACAAGGTGGACAGAGACAGGATGTTCCAGAGAGGGAGCACAGAAACAAGGGGTCACAGTTGGAAGCTGAAGACTCAGACGAGTCACAGGGACGTTAGGAAGTACTTCTTCAGTCATAGTCGTCAGGAAGTGGAATAGCCTAGCAAGTGATGTAGTGGAGGCAGGAACCATACATAGCTTTAAGACGAGGTGTGACAAAGCTCAGGAAGCAGAGAGAGGACCTAGTAGCGATCAGTGAAGAAGCGGGGCCAGGAGCTGAGTCTTGACCCCTGCAACCACAATTAGGTGAGTACACACACACACACACACACACACACAATGGTCTCACATTATAGAACCACTTTTCTCAGCCTCACATGTTTCGTACCACCAAAAAAAATCCAGCACAATAATAAACAGTGGCAACCCGTCCAGGGCCGCGCACCACAGACAAGCCGGATGTTGTATGTTGGCAACCCGGATGTTGTATGTTGGCAACCCGGATGTTGTATGTTGCCTGTCCTAATGTATATTGGTTGCCCTTTATCTGTAATTTACATGTGACTAATTTCAAGGGTTCTTCTCTCACAGCCCGGCCTGAGGCCAGGTTTTTCAGTTGATCGCTTGGTCAATCAGGTTGTTTGTGCTAACAGCCCACAGGTCCACATAGCCATCACAACATTGCCGGTCTAACTTCTTGATAACTTCAAGAAGTGCCTGGAGAATTTCTTGATAACTTCAAGAAGTGCCTGAAGAACTTCTTGATAACTTCAAGAAGAGCCTGGACAACTTCTTGATAACTTCAAGAAGTGCCTGGAGAGCTTCTTGATAACTTCAAGAAGTGCCTGAAGAACTTCTTGATAACTTCAAGAAGAGCCTGGACAACTTCTTGATAACTTCAAGAAGTGCCCTGAGAGCTTCTTGATAACTTCAAGAAGAGCCTGAAGAACTTCTTGATAACTTCAAGAAGAGCCTGAAGAACTTCTTGATAACTTCAAGAAGTGCCCTGAGAGCTTCTTGATAACTTCAAGAAGTGCCTGGAGAGCTTCTTGATAACTTCAAGAAGTGTCTGAAGAGCTTCTTGATAACTTCAAGAAGTGCCTGAAGAGCTTCTTGATAACTTCAAGAAGTGCTTGAAGAGCTTCTTGATAACTTCAAGAAGTGCCTAGAGAGCTTCTTGATAACTTCAAGAAGTGCCTGAAGAGCTTCTTGATAACTTCAAGAAGTGCCTGAAGAGCTTCTTGATAACTTCAAGAAGTGCCTGGAGAGCTTCTTAATAACTTCAAGAAGTGCTTGGAGAGCTTCTTGATAACTTCAAGAAGTGCCTGGAGAGCTTCTTGATAACTTCAAGAAGTGCCTAGAGAGCTTCTTGATAACTTCAAGAAGTGCCTGGAGAGCTTCTTGATAACTTCAAGAAGTGCCTGGAGAGCTTCTTGATAACTTCAAGAAGTGCCTAGAGAGCTTCTTGATAACTTCAAGAAGTGCCTAGAGAGCTTCTTGATAACTTCAAGAAGTGCCTAGAGAGCTTCCTTCTACAAGTGTTCGATAAACAGTGGCTTCAAATGACTATATGGACGAACGGGCCGTTGTTATGTTGGCTACCCTGTTGCTGCATGGTGACAACCCGGATGTCATGTGTTGGCAACCCTTCAAGGAGCGAGTGTGGGTATACCAAGATGAGAATGACAATCTTGAATTTCAAGAAGGTATTGATAGCACACCCATGCACCTGCCTAGGCAGACAGCAGACGTCATGCAACTAACTCGGAGCTATTGGTGAAGTCTACACCTGCAAGGTGAGAATACATCAACACACTCGCATGGTAGAGTGTCATCTGCAAGATGAGAGTGCGCACGCGCGCATTCTTGCACACATACACACACAAGTGAAATAGTTACGTAATATCCAGACTTCGCATGGTGTTTCGCATGGGCCAGTAGGCCTGCTGCAGTGTTCATTCTTTCTTATATTCTTATGTTAACAAAATGTGAAAGTAATAATTGGAAAACTGGGCAGAAGCATCTGCAACTTTAAACAAAGGAGAGATAATAAATAATTATTCATTAAGTCTACTTTAATATAATAGTCAACAAAGAAACAATTGATGGTCACCATGAAGACAGTGTTCTTAAAGCACGACATTCGTACCAATTCTCTTTCTCTTATATGACGGACAAATATGTAATGTTCTTAATGTTTACCAGAAGATGCTGTAAGTGCATCAGCCACCGAGGATACAACAAAACTCCAAGATAATATAAACCAAATCTTCCACCCTCAGAAAATTATCATGAAAAAGATAACAAATAAAACCGGGAACGGAATACAAAACTCATGTCGGAAGATCTTAGGCCAACATACTGATTTAATGGAAAATATGACGTACACAAGCCTAGTCAATATAGATTTAGAGTAATGAGGTCAACAGGTAAAACAGTAGAGGTGGAGAAATGGATATTCAAATTTCTAACAGAGTACAAATATTGGTTGATTTGCCGGTACTTCCGGTCCGGGTCTTCTCCAGATGGTGACCCGGCGTCACAAATATTGGTATAAAACAAAACGAAGTCCAGTAATATCAAAGTAAAATGTTCAGTACCTCAAAACACGGTCCTACCACCACTACTGTTTCTCATCCTCACAGCAGACTACAACACTTGCCAAAGTTTCGTATCATCTTTTGCGAATGATACCAAAATCAATATGAGTCGCCTTAGTATAAGACAAAAAAAATACAAGCGGATATTAACAAAGTTTTCTAATGGGTGACTGAAAATAATATACTAGTATGATGTTAAATGGAGGTAAAATTCAACTACATAGATATGGGAAGAATGAAGAACTCAAAACGAGCACGACAGACGAACGCAGGTAGACCATCTCATGGAGCTTAAGGAACAAATGAAAGACCTGGGGATAATTATGTCAGATGATCTGTCATTTTTAGAACACCAAAAACAGACAAATACGGCAGACGCCAAGAACACTGAAGAGAGAAACAACGACAAAGTTGGCACCTGTCAAATTAATGGTACTCACATAATTTAACATTGTTCTGCGCTCACTGCGCTTTTCAAAATAGGGGAGATAGCACAGATAAAAAATGTATGGCGGTAGTTTAATGTTCACCTAGAATCAATATAATATCTCAACTACTGATAACTCCTCAAAACACTTCGAATGTTCTCTCTGGAAATGAGAGATACCTCATAATATTTACGTTAAGATTTTTGAGGGTTAGGTCCCCAGTCACTGTACTGCCATAAAAACCTACTGAACCGAAAAATATGGGAAAAAGTGTAGAATAAACCTAGTGAAAATCAAGGATGCATAAACAGCCCTAGAGAACTCTGTGTGTCAACATCCATGGCCTAAGATTCGTCAACTTGTTACCTACAGAAATCACAAATTTTGCCAGAATGAAGAGAGAATTTTTCAAGAGGAAAGTGAACTGTAATCTCCTGCAAATTCCTCTTAGCCGAGCTGTGATAGCTATGTGAGCCTGAGGCCGCTAACACAAACGGCCTGGTTGACCACAAGGTCAATAAAAACGCTTGGCCTGAGTGGAAACGTTGGATATGTTTCCTCAGACGTGTTACTCCTGTTTATCTAACTATAAGTAGGTACCTGGGTGCCTGCTGACTGGTATGCCTGGGATCCCAGGGGTTTTCAGAACAACTTAAATGGGGCTGGGCTCTGAAATGAAGTGAGACAGGATAACAGCTCTCAGCCTGTAAATCTAACTGTGTAAGAAAGAGAAGCTGGAGGAATTGCAGATCTAAAAAACATGATATTTTTGTAACATATCTGTGACCGGCATCGAAAGTTCTACTTTCACAGTCAGGTCTCAGGTCAAGCTTCCAGTCAGTTCCTAACATCAGGCCTACCAACCATCACGCTCCAGTAGATCATGTACATGTGCAAGAGCTTGTTAAATTTTATCTTGAAGATTTCTATCTCCACACACACACAACACACACACACACACACACACCCCACACACACAACACACACACACACAACACACACACACACACACACACACACACACATTATATTAATTATATATAATATTATAATATATATATATATTATAATATATATATATAATTATATCTATGTCGAAGGTTTGAGACTGGCGAAGCTCAAGTGCTGACAGTCAGTTATTTTAACTGTGCACTTGAGGGACACGGGAGTAATATAAGGAGACCTTAATAGTTCACATGTTTACTGATTCTATGCAGACAGCAAATTATCTATGTATATATTCTAGTTCGTGTATCTGGCTTACCTTGAAAGTTGTGAGCCTCAAGCAATATTTTGGATGAAAAATCACAAGTTCATGGAAGAGTTTCATTACTCGTTCAGCATCTGTTTTAAAAGTCATCCTAATATAACCTGTCATCTTCCTGACCTTGGCTACCTGTACGTTAATGTTCTCCAAACGATATATCGTTTGATGGTATTATTATCAGGTATTTTATATATTCCTAAAATTCTATGAAAATGACTGATTAGGTTACGTATGATATCCTGGTTTGAGATTCGGTATTTTCAATATGTCTGGCACGGGCCAGACCAGCTACATTGTTCCTTCAGTCTTATGTTCAATAACAAAGATTTTGTAACAACGGGGATGTGATGGAAGAGTTTTTCTTTTTTCTTTCTTACAGAGTACTTACACTGCAGCAGTACTTACACTGCAGCAGTACTTACACTGCAGCAGTACTTACACTGCAGCAGTACTAACACTGCACAGTACTAACACTGCAGCAGTACTTACACTGCAGCAGTACTAACACTGCAGCAGTACTTACACTGCAGCAGTACTTACACTGCAGCAGTACTAACACTGCAGCAGTACTAACACTGCAGCAGTACTAACACTGCAGCAGTACTAACACTGCAGCAGTACTTACACTGCAGCAGTACTTACACTGCAGCAGTACTAACACTGCAGCAGTACTTACACTGCAGCAGTACTTACACTGCAGCAGTACTAACACTGCAGCAGTACTTACACTGCAGCAGTACTAACATTGCAGCAGTACTAACACTGCAGCAGTACTAACACTGCAGCAGTACTTACACTGCAGCAGTACTAACACTGCAGCAGTACTTACACTGCAGCAGTATTACACTGCAGCAGTACTAACACTGCAACAGTACTAACACTGCAGCAGTACTTACACTGCAGCAGTATAACACTGCAGCAGTACTTAACACTGCAGCAGTACTAACACTGCTGCAGTACTAACACTGCAGCAGTACTAACACTGCAGCAGTACTTAACACTGCAGCAGTACTAACACTGCAGCAGTACTTACACTGCAGCAGTACTTACACTGCAGCAGTACTTACACTGCAGCAGTACTAACACTGCAGCAGTACTTACACTGCAGCAGTACTAACACTGCAGCAGTACTAACACTGCAGCAGTACTAACACTGCAGCAGTACTTACACTGCAGCAGTACTTACACTGCAGCAGTACTAACACTGCAGCAGTACTAACACTGCAGCAGTACTTACACTGCAGCAGTACTAACACTGCAGCAGTACTTACACTACAGCAGTACTAACACTGCAGCAGTACTAACACTGCAGCAGTACTTACACCGCAGCAGTACTAACACTGCAGCAGTACTAACACTGCAGCAGTACTAACACATATACTGCAGCAGTACTACACTGCAGCAGTACTAAACACTGCAGCAGTACTAACACTGCAGCAGTACTAACACTGCAGCAGTACTTACACTGCAGCAGTACTAACACTGCAGCAGTACTAAAACACTGCCAGCAGTACTACACTGCAGCAGTACTTACACTGCAGCAGTACTTACACTGCAGCAGTACTAACACTGCAGCAGTACTAACACTGCAGCAGTACTTACACTGCAGCAGTACTAACACTGCAGCAGTACTAACACTGCAGCAGTACTTACACTGCAGCAGTACATTACACTGCAGCAGTATCTACACTGCAGCAGTACTTACACTGCAGCAGTACTTACACTGCAGCAGTACTTACACTGCAGCAGTTTACTAAACACTGCAGCAGTACTAACACTGCAGCAGTACTTTCACTGCAGCAGTACTTACACTGCAGCAGTACTAACACTGCAGCAGTACTATACAACTCGCAGCAGTACTTACACTGCAGCAGTACTAACACTGCAGCAGTACTTACACTGCCAGCAGTACTTACACTGCAGCAGTACTTACACTGCAGCAGTACTTACACTGCAGCAGTACTTACACTGCAGCAGTACTTACACTGCAGCAGTACTTACACTGCAGCAGTACTTACAATGCAGCAGTACTAACCTGCAGCAGTACTAACACTGCGCAGTACTAACACTGCAGCAGTACTAACACTGCAGCAGTACTTACACTAGCCAGCAGTACTTACACTGCAGCAGTACTTACACTGCAGCCAGTACTAACACTGCAGCAGTACTAACACTGCAGCAGTACTAACACTGCAGCAGTACTTACACTGCAGCAGTACTTACACTGCAGCAGTACTAACACTGCAGCAGTACTAACACTGCAGCAGTACTAACACTGCAGCAGTACTTACACTGCAGCAGTACTTACACTGCAACAGTACTTCTACTGCAGCAGTACTTCCACTGCAGCAGTACTTCCACAGCAGCAGTACTTACACTGCAGCAGTACTTACACTGCAGCAGTACTTACACTGCAGCAGTACTAATACTGCAGCAGTACTTACATTGCAGCAGTACTTACACTGCAGCAGTACTTACACTGCAGCAGTACGTACACTGCAGCAGTACTAACACTGCAGCAGTACTAACACTGCAGCAGTACTAACACTGCAGCAGTACTAACACTGCAGCAGTACTTACACTGCAGCAGTACTTAAACTGCAGCAGTACTAACACTGCAGCAGTACTTACACTGCAGCAGTACTTACACTGCAGCAGTACTAACACTGCAGCAGTACTTACACTGCAGCAGTACTTACACTGCAGCAGTACTTACACTGCAGCAGTACTTACATTGCAGCAGTACTTACACTGCAGCAGTACTTACACTGCAGCAGTACTTACACTGCAGCAGTACTAACACTGCAGCAGTAGTAACACTGCAGCAGTACTAACACTGCAGCAGTACTAACACTGCAGCAGTACTTACACTGCAGCAGTACTTACACTGCAGCAGTACTAACACTGCAGCAGTACTTACACTGCAGCAGTACTTACACTGCAGCAGTACTTACACTGCAGCAGTACTTACACTGCAGCAGTACTAACACTGCAGCAGTACTTACACTGCAGCAGTACTAACACTGCAGCAGTACTTACACTGCAGCAGTACTTACACTGCAGCAGTACTTACACTGCAGCAGTACTTACACTGCAGCAGTACTTACACTGCAGCAGTACTAACACTGCAGCAGTACTTACACTGCAGCAGTACTAACACTGCAGCAGTACTAACACTGCAGCAGTACTAACACTGCAGCAGTACTAACACTGCAGCAGTACTAACACTGCAACAGTACTAACACTGCAACAGTTCTAACACTGCACCAGTACTAACACGGCAACAGTACTAACACTGCAGCAGTACTAACACTGCAGCAGTAATAACACTGAAACAGTACTAACACTGCAACAGTACCAACACTGCAACAGTAATAACACTGCAGCAGTACTAACACTGCAACAGTACTAACACTGCAACAGTACTAACACTGAAACAGTACTAACACTGCAACAGCACTAACACTGCAGTAGTACTAACTGCAGCAGTACTAACACTGCAGCAGTACTAACACTGCAGTAGTAATAACACTGCAACAGTACTAACACTGCAGTAGTCCTAACACTGCAGTAGTACTAACACTGCAACAGTACTAACACTGCAATAGTACAAACACTGCAATAGTACTAACACTGCAACAGTACTAACACTGCAGCACTACTAACACTGCAGTAGTCCTAACACTGCAGTAGTACTAACACTGCAGCAGTACTAACACTGCAATAGTACTAACACTGCAATAGTACTAACACTGCAACAGTACTAACACTGCAGTAGTACTAACACTGCAACAGTACTAACACTGCAACAGTATTAACACTGCAACAGTACTAACAATGCAACAGTACTAACACTGGAGCAGTACTAACACTGCAGCAGTACTAACACTGCAGTAGAACTAACACTGCAGTAGTACTAACACTGCAACAGTACTAAAATTGCAACAGTACTAGCACTGCAGTAGTACTAACACTGCAGTAGTACTAACACTGCAACAGTACTAACACTGCAACAGTACTAACACTGCAACAGTACTAACACTGCAACAGTACTAACACTGCAGTGGTACTAACACTGCAACAGTACTAACACTGCAGTAGTACTAACACTGCAACAGTACTAACACTGCAACAGTACTAACACTGCAATAGTACTAACACTGCAGTAGTACTAACACTGCAACAGTACTAACACTGCAATAGTACTAACACTGCAACAGTACTAACACTGCAATAGTACTAACCCTGCAACAGTACTAACACTGCAATAGTACTAACACTGCAATAGTACTAACACTGCAGTAGTACTAACACTGCAGTAGTACTAACACTGCAATAGTACTAACATTGCAACAGTACTAACACTGCAATAGTACTAACACTGCAGTAGTACTAACACTGCAACAGTACGAACACTGCAACAGTACTAACACTGCAACAGTACTAACACTCCAACAGTACTAACACTGCAGTAGTACTAACGCTGCAATAGTACTAACATTGCAACAGTACTAACACTGCAACAGTACTAATACTGCAGTAGTACTAACACTGCAACAGTACTAACACTGCAACAGTACTAACACTGCAACAGTACTAACACTGCAACAGTACTAACACTGCAGTAATACTAACACGGCAACAGTACTAACCCTGCAACAGTACTTACACTGCAACAGTACTAACACAGCAACAGTAATAACACTGCAACAGTAATAACACTGCAACAGTACTAACACTGCAACAGTAACACTGCAACAGTACTAACACTACATTAGTACTAGCTCTGCAATAGTACTAACGCTGTAACAGTACTAAGACTGCAACAGTACTAACACTGCAACAGTACTAACACTGCAGCAGTACTATCACTGCAGCAGTACTAACACTGCAGGAGTTCAACACTGCAGCAGTTCTAACACTGCAACAGTACTAACACTCCAACAGTACTAACACTGTAGCAGTACTAACACTGCAGCAGTACTAACACTGCAGCAGTACTTACACTGCAACAGTACTAACACTGTAACAGTACTAACACTGCAACAGTACTAACACTGCAACAGTACTAACACTGCAACCGTACTAACACTGCAACAGTACTAACACTGCAACAGTACTAACACTGCAACAGTACTAACACTGCAACAGTAACAACACTGCAACAGTACTAACAATGCAACAGTACTAACACTGCAACAGTACTAACACTGCAACAGTACTAACACTGCAACAGTACTAACACTGCAACAGTACTAACACTGCAAGAGTACTAACACTGCAACAGTAACAACACTGCAACAGTAACAACACTGCAACAGTAACAACACTGCAGCAGTACTAACACTGCAACAGTACTAACACTGCAGCAGTACTAACACTGCAGCAGTACTAACACTGCAGCAGTACTAATACTGCAGCAGTTCTAACACTGCAACAGTACTAACACTGCAGCAGTACTAATACTGCAACAGTACTAACACTGCAGCAGCACTAACACTGCAGCAGTACTAACACTGCAGCAGTACTAACATTGCAACAGTACTAACACTGCATCAGTACTAACACTGCAACAGTAACAACACTGCAGTAGTACTAACACTGCAGCAGTACTAACACTGCAGCAGTACTAACATTGCAACAGTACTAACAGTGCAACAGTACTAACACTGCAACAGTACTAACACTGCAACAGTACCAACACTGTAACAGTACTAACACTGCAACAGTAAGAACACTGCAACAGTACTAACACTGCAACAGTACTAACATTACAACAGTATTAACACTGCAACAGTACTAACACTACAACAGTAATAACACTACAACAGTACTAACACTGCAACAGTAACAACACTGCAACAGTACTAACACTGCAACAGTACTAACATTGCAACAGTACTAACACTACAACAGTACTAACACTACAACAGTAACAACACTGCAACAGTACTAACACTGCAACAGTAACAACACTGCAACAGTACTAACACTGCAATAACACTGCAGCAGTTCTAACACTGCAACAGTACTAACACTGTAGTAGTACTAACACTGCAACAGTACTAACACTGCAGCAGTTCTAACACTGCAACAGTACTAACACTGTAGTAGTACTAACACTGCAACAGTACTAACACTGCAGTAATACTAACACTGCAACAGTACCAACACTGCAGCAGTACTAACACTGCAGCAGCACTAACACTGCAACAGTACTAACACTGCAACAGTACTAACACTGCAACAGTAACAACACTACAACAGTACTAACACTGCAACAGTACTAACATTGCAACAGTACTAACACTGCAACAGTACTAACACTACAACAGTAACAACACTGCAACAGTACTAACACTGCAACAGTAACAAACTGCAACAGTACTAACACTGCAGCAGTACTAACACTGCAACAGTACTAACACTGCAGCAGTACTAACACTACAGCAGTACTAACACTGCAGCAGTACTAACACTGCAACAGTAACAACACTGCAACAGTACTAACACTGCAACAGTACTAACACTGCAGCAGTACTAACACTGCAGCAGTACTAACACTGCAACAGTAACAACACTGCAACAGTACTAACACTGCAACAGTACTAACACTGCAGCAGTACTAACACTGCAACAGTACTAACACTGCAGCAGTACTAACACTGCAACAGTACTAACACTGCAGCAGTACTAACACTGCACAGTACTAACACTGTAGTAGTACTAACACTGCAACAGTACTAACACTGCAGCAGCAGTAACACTGCAGTAGTACTAACACTGTAGCAGTAATAACATTGCAACAGTACTAACACTGCAACAGTACTAACACTGCAACAGTACTAACACTGCAACAGTAACAACACTGCAACAGTACTAACACTGCAACAGTACCAACACTGCAACAGTACCAACACTGCAACAGTACTAACACTGCAACAGTATTAACACTGCAACAGTACTAACAATGCAACAGTACTAACACTGCAACAGTACTAACACTGCAGCAGTACTAACACTGCAACAGTACTAACAATGCAACAGTACTAACACTGCAACAGTACTAACACTGCAGTAGTACTAACACTGCAACAGTACTAACACTGCAACAGTACTAACACTGCAACAGTATTAACACTGCAACAGTACCAACACTGCAACAGTACCAACACTGCAACAGTACTAACACTGTAACAGTATTAACACTGCAACAGTACTAACACTGCAGTAGTACTAACACTGAAACAGTACTATCAGCACAACAGTACTAACACTACAACAGTACTAACACTGCAACAGTACTAACACTGCAGTAGTACTAACACTGCAGCAGTACTAACACTGCAGTAGTACTAACACTGCAGTGGTACTAACACTGCAACAGTACTATCAGCACAACAGTACTAACACTACAACAGTACTAA
>NC_069400.1:121690851-121733351 GCF_026875155.1 Cherax quadricarinatus | reverse complement strand
TACTCAGGAGGAAATTCGAAGACGTTGAAGATGACCTTGATGAAAAATGAAGGTGGAGGGAAATTAGAGAAGTATTGGGTAATTAAAGCTGGCCAGGAGCCGTGCAATAACAAGTTCGTACCCAACACGCCACACGGGAGCGCCGCGCCCTGGGACCCCCGCGCACAACACCTCCCAAATTACCAGATACAACTTGCATGAATTACATACAATCTCGTATCACAAACTTGGCGGCTTCGTCAAAGTGAGTGGTGCGCGAAAAGTAAAATGGGTGCATAAAACGGCGCGAGTAGGACGAGTCAAAAAGGCGACATCCGGCCTCTTCGTCGCGTAGGTCCGGATTCTTGGCCGCCGCTGGAGGGTGGAAGGCGCTGCTGGGTAGAGCGTCTCCACTCTAACTGCTGCTGCTGCTCGCTCACAAACACTCCGCCAACTTGTGCCGTCCACGCCCGCTCTTATTGTTAGTACTCAAAGAGGTTGTTCTCGTGCAGCGAGGTCGGTGGGCTAGGCCCCCTGTTAAGACTTCAGACCACCCGCCCTCTAGATTTAGCGGGAGCTGAGGTTGGCGGGTACATGATGTCGGGGGGAGGGGGTGGGGGGCCCTAGGGACACCACCTCCACGATATTGATTATGTCATCACGCACAGTACACGCCCACACCGCCCTCTGCCCCATCACCACCACCATCACCACTACAATATCTACACTACACTAATACAACCTAAACTCACACGGCATTTCTAAACTTTCTTATTCGACAAAAAAATGCTCTAGAATTATTAGCATGTGAATACGTGAGATAGTATAGAGGTAACCATCAAATTGGGTAGTTAAGGCTGCTGGAAAGAGTCGATGACTTCCAGTCACTGTGACCAATTATTTTGGAGCACAGGTTTAGTTGGCTCCCGCGTGGAGTGTGGCCTCACCTCCATGACCTGTGTTGATGCTCTCAGTCTGCTGTCACACATCTTACTCCATCCCCCTCCACTACTCCCCCACTATACATCCTTTACCCTAACGTTTGCCTCTCCCCCTTCCTACATGCACATCTCAAGAGTGAGGAGGTAGACTGACGTCAATAGTAAAATATAACAGTAGAAATAATTGACAGTAAGACAGAGACAGAAATTCGGAATTCGAAGTCGTGAAGAGTGGTGCAAGTACTTCGATGAGAGCAATGTGTAGCTAGCTTTATTGTGGTTTATTAACAACAGTTTATTGGTCAGAATGAAAACTATCAACACTGTCAGTAATGGGCAACTGCTTGAGGTACACTGGAAGGTGGTGTGTAGGGAACGTACAGAGGAATCTCACCTTCATTGTCATGAACACCACAATGGCCAAGGGAGGGAGGTACCTTACGATGATGACTCACATATATGTGGTCTACCAAGTTTTTAGACCACATATATGTGTTGCTTGGGGTTGGCAGTACCAACCCCAAGAAACACTCTCCAACATTATATCTATGGCTGGAATAAGATATAGAATTAATTAATACCACTAGCAGTTATGAACATTAGAAGTGTGACACCTATGACTGGGGTGCCTTGATGCAATTTGGTCTATATTCCCTTTCCTTGGATTGGATTGCCTCCTTGATTTGCTTGCCTGTATGACCCTGTGGTTATAACGTTCTCCACATAAATGTAATGATGCAATAATAATAATAATAATAATAATAATGATAATAATAATAATAATAATAATAATAATAATAATAATAATAATAAATCTGAATAGAAATTCTACCCTCGCTGCTCGGCCTGAGGGTAGGGCTTCATCGTTGACTGATTGGTCAACCAGGCTGTTGCTGCTAGCGGCTCCCACAAACCCATGCAGTCATCAGAGGCAGGATGATCAGAAACTTACAGAAGACAGCGGCACAGTTTCGTCTTGAAAGTTTCTGCCTTTATTCCGGTAATACTTGTTGTATCTCCTGATACCACGTTGAATGGTTTTGGACCGCGAATGTTGACAGTTGTTTTACTGTGCCTGTGACATACATAATTTTCACTGGACTTATTTTACACTTCCTGCCTTATCTTTCACTCTAGTATGTTGTAATATTGCTCGAAACATAATACAAAAACATGCACGATTAGCTGCATTTAAATAAGAATAGCTGTAAATATAATCACATCTGTAGATCACGATAATTTTAAAAGTAGTGATTTGTGGACAAAATCATAAATTTCTATGTACGGATTATTCGTGTAATAATCTTAATTTTCAGTAAGTAAAATATTTTTGACGTGAGTTTGGGATTACATTTTGCACATGTTTATTTGTAAAAGTCTATAAGTATACGTAGCGTTAAAAACTAAATACAATAATTTTATGCGCCGTGATAACTGTGCACTTAAACAATCACGGATATAGTTGATGTCGCCTGTGAGGTATCAAACATTTGATCTATTATATATTGTCTACTCAGGTATGTTCACTCCCAGGATAAGTGGCGCTGCCCAGGTTATAATTATGAAATGGGCTGAGGGACCTGAGTGTAGTGTGGACGGACGTAAGGAATTAGGAGGGAAGGTTGTCAGGGACAAGGCAGATGAATGGAATTCTTCCGACATTATCTTCATCATTCCGAAGACCATTTAGAAGCTTAGAACTAATGACATGGGAGTGATTGAGAGATTTTCTATATTTGAGAGCATGGCTCGTTAAGATCCACAGGGGCAGTTAGTGGAGGCCTCAAGATAAGCTATTATTTGTTCATCTGTTTCAATATCGGTGGAAAACAAAAGCGGTGTCAATTGCTGGACAGGTGAGGGCTGTTAAGGGTGCGATGGGAAGAGATTGGAGAGGAAAAGTAGAATCAAAAGAACAGGTCAGGAGATGCACACGAGTGAGCAGATTAAACTTTAGGCCAGATGTTTGATTTATAAGAAAATGATGGGAAGGCATGGACTCCTACCGCTACCACTGACGAAGAGGCTACTGGAGAGGAGACACAAGTTTATGACTAGATGATGTTAATGTTCGAGGGACAAAATCCAAATTTAGATAACTTTATTTCCAAGAAGACACATTAGTTGCAACAGTAGGTTAACAGCATATACCTGAAGGATGCTTCACGTATATACAGACCAGGACTCCCGGTGGATTAAGGCCTGATCAACTAGGCTGTTACTGCTGGCCACATGCAGTCTAACGTACGAACCATAGCACGGCTGTGCAAAAAATAACTTTAGGAATTTGTCCAGTTCCGTCGTGAAGGCAGGCAGAGGTTTGTTGATCATTCCTCTTAATAATAATGATCTTTATTTCTTTATGTACATGAACAAGGTATGCATGCTCCAGCTGACATTAATGACATACTATTACATAGAAAGCCCCTTGTTATGCACAGCATAACTGTATCCCCAGGATCCGACCCACACCAGGTACCTATTTTACTGATAGATGAACAGGGACAGCAGGTGTCTTAAGGAAACACGTCCTAATGTTTGCACCTGAACCGGGGTGGTGTGTGAGCTGAGTGTTCTAGCAACCGAGCTACGGGACACCGTAGGAAAGGCGTCGAAGAGTCGGGGACCTCTGACACTTATCAAGTCTTCTCTTAGTTTACTCGGCGCGCGCCCCTGCTTTTTAATGGAGGTACTTTGCACCGACTGCTAAATCTCACAGCATTTCAAGCAAAGGAAGACAGATTATTATTATTATATTTAGGGGAAAGCGCTAAACCTGTAGAGATCATACAAAGCCTGGGAAATAGGAAACAATTTGCTTCGATCCAAGGAAGGGGAGGTCAAGCCCAATTCCTTGGATCAAGAGCCCCTCGCCAATATCAAGGAACCTACCTCTCTTGAGTGAAACGGAGACAGGTGGAAGTTGGTATACGGAATAACAATAATAGTAGTTGTATAATGGCATGGACATAGTGGGGGGATAACGAGTATCTGTGACCAGTTTCTTGATATTTTTCTACTCACTTATCCCAGCCTGTGATTAGACTTTCCTGGTGACTGCCTGATCAGTCTACTGTTAACTGCATCTATCAGGCTCACAATCATTACCATCCGGCTGATCAGGCACCTATGGGAGCTTATCGAGTTCCTTCTCGAAGACCTCATTACTTACCCATAGTATTTTTTATATTTGCCAGAAAACTGAATAGCGGATCTCCGAGATGGAGAGTGCTGGTGGCACCTTTGCTGTACTCTCAGTTTATTTTATGCTTCTTCCCGTATACCTCGCTAGTGTATATTACTGTTTTACTAAACATATCTGCAGTCTCCCGAGGGTATAATTACCTTACAATAAACTATTATGTACTGAGCTTTTGATTTGTAAATATGGTGACAACTCAGGTGAGGTAGATTACTGGATACTTAACCTTTAGTGGTCACTATGTGATCAACACCTGTATACCTGGAGAGGGTTTCGGGTGTCAACGTCCCCGCGGCTCGGTCTGAGACCAGGTCAAGAGAAACTGTTGTTTCCTCACCAACTGAACACCGCCAAGCATGTTTTATGAATACATTATGAGACATTTCCCATTCAGAACGTTCCAAGGTGGTTCCAACAGTATAAAGATGGTAAATACAGATGGATAGTCATTCACGTCCACTTTCTCTAGTCTAACCTTATTACTTTCCATTCCGTATGTGCTGTATACCTATGGGTTTAACGCTTCCTCCTGAATATACTACTACTACTTCTACTACTACTACTACTAATACTAATACTAATAATAATAATAATAATATTATTATTATTATTATTATTATTATTATTATTATTATTATCATCGCAATCAATGAGAAGATGTGTAGTGTAATATACACGAGCAGTGTTATTCACAACAATAACAACACCAACAACAAGAGGAACAACAGTATTAATATAACAGCAATACCACCACCAAGAATAGCAGCAACAGCAACAACACTTGCACTAACAACAGCAACAGCAGCAGCAGCAGCCCTGAGACATGCTACAAAATGGCTGCCAGCGCTAAGACATATGAGTCACGGAGAGAGAGAAAGGGAGAGAGGGAGAGAGAGGGAAGACAGTGAACGTGGTCTCGTTCACTAACAACCTGGGAAGATAAGCGAGATCAACACATGTGATCATAAACAGTTGCCAAAATGAGCTAACAAAATATTGTCAAGAGAAAATTGGAAAATAGAGCACTATAACCAGATGAACATATAACCAGTGAAAAATAACCAGTGGAAAGTGTAAGAGCAACAATAAAACCAGAGGATAAAGTTTATAGACCAGAGTGCAAAATTATCAACAGACCAGTATAGAGGCAACAATTGATGAGGTGCAACATAATATATCAAACATGGAGGACTGTAAAAAGACCAATAAAGTTGCATAAGACGTAGTGAACACGACTGATAATATGAGGGAGAGAAAACAACATATCAGGATAAGTTTTGACAGGTAGAAATTGTAACCGACCAGTAAAGATGGAAGTGCAACAAACTCATGAGGACTGTGCAACTAGACCAATGGATGAATTGCCAGACTAGACCATTGGAGTGGAGTGTGCAACTAGACCATGGATGATGTGCAACCAGACCATGGATGATGTGCAGCTAGACCAGTGGATGATGTGCAGCTAGACCAGTGGATGATGTGCAACTAGACCAGTGGATGATGTGCAACTAGACCAGTGGATGATGTGCAGCTAGACAGTGGATGATGTGCAACTAGACCATGGATGATGTGCAACTAGACCAGTGGATGATGTGCAGCTAGACCAGTGGATGATGTGCAGCTAGACCAGTGGATGATGTGCAACTAGACCAGTGGATGATGTGCAGCTAGACCAGTGGATGATGTGCAACTAGACCAGTGGATGATGTGCAGCTAGACCAGTGGATGATGTGCAGCTAGACCAGTGGATGATGTGCAACTAGACCAGTGGATGATGTGCAACTAGACCAGTGGATGATGTGCAGCTAGACCAGTGGATGATGTGCAACTAGACCAGTGGATGATGTGCAACTAGACCAGTGGATGATGTGCAACTAGACCAGTGGATGATGTGCAGCTAGACCAGTGGATGATGTGCAACTAGACCAGTGGATGAGTGTGCAACTAGACCAGTGGATGATGTGCAGCTAGACCAGTGGATGAGTGTGCAACTAGACCAGTGGATGATGTGCAGCTAGACCAGTGGATGAGTGTGCAACTAGACCAGTGGATGAGTGTGCAACTAGACCAGTGGATGAGTGTGCAACTAGACCAGTGGATGATGTGCAACTAGACCAGTGGATGAGTGTGCAACTAGACCAGTGGATGATGTGCAACTAGACCAGTGGATGAGTGTGCAACTAGACCAGTGGATGAGTGTGCAACTAGACCAGTGGATGAGTGTGCAACTAGACCAGTGGATGATGTGCAACTAGACCAGTGGATGAGTGTGCAACTAGACCAGTGGATGAGTGTGCAACTAGACCAGTGGATGATGTGCAACTAGACCAGTGGATGAGTGTGCAACTAGACCAGTGGATGATGTGCAACTAGACCAGTGGATGATGTGCAACTAGACCAGTGGATGAGTGTGCAACTAGACCAGTGGATGAGTGTGCAACTAGACCAGTGGATGAGTGTGCAACTAGACCAGTGGATGAGTGTGCAACTAGACCAGTGGATGAGTGTGCAACTAGACCAGTGGATGAGTGTGCAACTAGACCAGTGGATGATGTGCAACTAGACCAGTGGATGAGTGTGCAACTAGACCAGTGGATGATGTGCAACTAGACCATGGAATGAGTGTGCAACAGACCATGAAGAGTGTGCAACTAGACCAGTGGATGATGTGCAACGACCATGATGATTGTCCAACTAGACCAGTGGATGAGTGTGCAACAGACCAGTGATGATGTGCAACTAGACCAGATGGAAAACTATATTGCAACAGACCAGTGATGATGTGCACTAGACCAGTGGAATGTCAACTTAACCAGTGATGATGTGCAACTAGACCAGTGGTTTGCAACAGACCATTTGGATGATATACAACTAGACAGTGACTGAGTGCTGCAACTAACAGTGACTGATGTGCAACTATACCATGTATGATGCAACTATACCATGGTTGATTGCAACTAACTCATTGATTGATTGCAACTAGACCATGCATCGATAGTGCAACTAGACAGTTTGAGTGTAACTATACACAGGGGTTGATTGCAACAACCATGATATGCAACTAGACCAGTATGAGTGGCAACACCAGGAGAGAACAGACCAGTATTAGATGTGCAACAGACCAGTGATGAGTGCCAACAACCATGAATGAGGTGCAACTAGACCAGTGGAGATGGCAACAGACCAGTGAGATGCGCAACTAGACCAGTGGAGAAGTGCAACTAGAATGGTGATTGCAACTAGACCATTGAGTCACGGAGTAAGAGACAAGGGATGAGGTAGCAACTAACGTGGTTAGTGTGCAACTAGACCGTGGAAGATGTGCAACTAACACAGGTGATGTGCAACTAGAACCAGTGGCTATGAAATACGTTATACTAACAGATGAGTTGCAACAGACCATTAATAGTGGCAATAACCAGGATGATGTGCAACTAAAAACCAGTGAAATTGCAAAGACCAGTGCAATGATGTGCAACTAACCAGTGAATGATGTAGCAACCAGACCAGTAGATGTGCAACTAACCAGTGGAATGAGTGTGCAACAACCAGGATAGTGTGCAACTAGACCATGATGATGTGCAACAAACCAGTGGATGAGTGTGCAACTAACCAGGAATAGATGTGCTAACAACAGGATGAGTGGAACAGACCAGTGAATAGTGTGCAACATACCAGTGATGAGTGTGCAACTAGACCAGTGATGATTGCAACTAGACCAGGAGATTGAAGTGTTTGCAACTAGACCATTGGATAGTGTGCAACTAACCAGTGATGAGTGTGAACTCAAACCATGGATATGTGCAACTAGACCAGTGATGATGTAACTAGACCATGGCAGATGTGCAACAGCCATGAATGAGTGTGCAACTAGACCAGTGGGAGTGTGCACTACCAGGTACCAGTGATGAGTGTGCAATAGAATGGATGAGTGTGCAACCAGACCAGTGAATGAGTGTGCACAGACCAATGATGAGTGTGCAACTAGACCAGTGGATGATGTGCAACTAGCCATGAATAGGTGCAACCACAGTGATGAGTGCAACTAGACCAGTGGATGATGTGCAACCAGACCAGTGGATGAGTGTGCAACTAGACCAGTGAATGAGTGTGCAACCAGACCAGTGAATGAGTGTGCAACTAGACCAGTGAATGAGTGTGCAACTAGACCAGTGGATGAGTGTGCAACCAGACCAGTGAATGAGTGGCAACTAGACCAGTGGATGAGTGTGCAACTAGACCAGTGAATGAGTGTGCAACTAGACCAGTGGATGAGTGTGCAACTAGACCAGTGAATGAGTGTGCAACTAGACCAGTGGAATGAGTGTGCAACTAGACCAGTGGATGATGTGCAACTAGACCAGTGAATGAGTGTGCAACTAGACCAGGGGATGAGTGTGCAACAGACCAGTGGATGAGTGTGCAACTAGACCAGTGGATGATGTGCAACTAGACCAGTGATGAGTGTGCAACCAGACCAGTGATGAGTGTGCAACTAGACCAGTGAATGATGTGCAACTAGACCAGTGATGAGTGTGCAACTAGACCATGGATGATGTGCAACTAGACCAGTGGAATGAGTGTGCAACAGACCAGTGATGAGTGTGCAACAGACCAGTGATGAGTGTGCAACTAGACCAGTGGATGAGTGTGCAACTAGACCAGTGGATGATGTGCAACTAGACCAGTGGATGAGTGTGCAACTAGACCAGTGGATGAGTGTGCAACTAGACCAGTGGATGAGTGTGCAACTAGACCAGTGGATGAGTGTGCAACTAGACCAGTGGATGAGTGTGCAACTAGACCAGTGGATGATGTGCAACTAGACCAGTGGATGAGTGTGCAACCTAGACCAGTGATGATGTGCAACTAGACCAGTGGATGAGTGTGCAACTAGACCAGTGGATGAGTGTGCAACTAGACCAGTGAATGAGTGTGCAACTAGACCAGTGGATGAGTGTGCAACTAGACCAGTGAATGAGTGTGCAACTAGACCAGTGGATGAGTGTGCAACTAGACCAGTGGATGAGTGTGCAACTAGACCAGTGGATGAGTGTGCAACTAGACCAGTGAATGATGTGCAACTAGACCAGTGGATGAGTGTGCAACTAGACCAGTGGATGAGTGTGCAACTAGACCAGTGGATGAGTGTGCAACTAGACCAGTGGATGAGTGTGCAACTAGACCAGTGGATGAGTGTGCAACTAGACCAGTGGATGATGTGCAACTAGACCAGTGGTTGAGTGTGCAACTAGACCAGTGGATGAGTGTGCAACTAGACCAGTGGATGATGTGCAACTAGACCAGTGGATGAGTGTGCAACTAGACCAGTGGATGAGTGTGCAACTAGACCAGTGGATGAGTGTGCAACTAGACCAGTGAATGATGTGCAACTAGACCAGTGGATGAGTGTGCAACTAGACCAGTGAATGAGTGTGCAACCAGACCAGTGGATGAGTGTGCAACTAGACCAGTGGATGAGTGTGCAACTAAGATAAGATAAGATAAGATAAGATTTCGTTCGGATTTTTAACCCCGGAGGGTTAGCCACCCAGGATAACCCAAGAAAGTCAGTGCGTCATCGAGGACTGTCTAACTTATTTCCATTGGGGTCCTTAATCTTGTCCCCCAGGATGCGACCCACACCAGTCGACTAACACCCAGGTACCTATTTGCTGCTAGGTGAACAGGACAACAGGTGTAAGGAAACGTGTCAAATGTTTCCACCCGCCGGGAATCGAACCCGGGCCCTCCGTGTGTGAAGCGGGAGCTTTAGCCACCAGACCACCAGTGGATGAGTGTGCAACTAGACCAGTGGATGAGTGTGCAACTAGACCAGTGGATGAGTGTGCAACTAGACCAGTGGATGAGTGTGCAACCAGACAAGTGGATGAGTGTGCAACCAGACCAGTGGATGAGTGTGCAACTAGACTGAGAGTCGAGGGATTCTTCCTGCAAGGAGACACTAGAGGAACTGAGGTTAACGACTCTAAGAGATACATGAATGCAACGTAAAGATACTAAAATTAGCAGAGAAGCTTGATAGGACCATGAACAAAGGACAACAAAGGGAAGCTAATAACACAGACGAGTCACACAGACGTTATGTAAAACCTCTTCATTGTTAGTGCTGGTAAAACTCACAAGCGCCACAAGTTTGGAACTAACGATGCAGGTCGATATAGCTTTTATCCCTGATGAGTTTCGAATTTTCCTACCCCTTAGCCTGCCTTGGGCAACTTAGCTAGTGCTGACCTGATCAACCAGCCTGTTACTATGGCGGCCCGCATAATCCATCACAGCCCGGTTGATCGGCTCATTGGTGGAAGTAACTTGTCAAGTTCTACTGAGGGCTCATGGTTCGGTAGTGCTTTTGCTATCTTCCTGGATAAGATCTTACACTAGACCTGTGCCCATGGCTGTAATAGTGCCATGGCGTTAATGTGTGCCTGCTGTTAATATGTGCCCATGCTGTTAATAGTGTCCATGGTTTATATGTCCCCGGTGTTAAAGTGTCCCAAGGTGTAATATGTGTCATGGCTGTTAATATGTCCATGGCTGTAATATTGTGCCCAGGCTGTATACAAGTGCTCCCATGGCTGCTATATGTGCCCATGGCTGGTTAAATGGCCACAGGTGTAAGGAACTGTTAATATGTTCCATGGCTGTAATAAGTGCCCATGGTGTTAATAGTGGCCCATGGCTGTTAATACAATTGCCCATGGCTGTTATATGTGCATAGAGCCTTTAAAATAATGTGCCCATGGCTGTTAATATGTGCCCATGGAGTGTATAAAAATATGAGTTGCCCAGCCTGTTGATGAGTGTGCACTATGAGCGTTCTTCTAAGTGCCACTATGGCTGTTAGATTAAGTGCCCATGGCTAGTAAGATATAAAATTGCCCATGGAAGCTGATATGACCATAACAAAGGACAATCAAAGAAGCTGTAAATACGAGTCCACATGCGATTAAATACCTCTAATTGCTTCATGCGTATAATACAAGGCCACAGTGTTAATACAATTCAGCGTCTATATAGACTTTTATGCTGTTAGTTCAATCTCATGCTTCTTAGTGGCCATGGGCAGACTTGTTGTGTCACTGTTCAACTTCAGCATTTATCTTCCGTCCTCGCATTCCATCAAGCCCGTTATCCGGCATTTGTCAGTACTTGTCGTTATCAGAGGCTCTTTTTAAGTATGCTTTGTTTATCATCTATCATAAGATCCTTCACACCAGTCTGTACATATTTTAATATGTGCATGGCTTACCAGTATTTTCAGCTGTTTTGTGCCCAGCGTAATTGTGCCATCTGTTATTATCTGCCCTGAGCGTAAGGCCCAAGCTGATAATATAATGTAGCCAGCGAAAGAGCCAAGGTGATTTAATTCCCAGGTGTTAATAAACTCACTTATTTTCCCATTGTTAAATCAGCTCATGCTAATATATTATCTCCTCTGTTTATGAAAGGTTCATCTGTTATTTGTGCATCTTAAAAAAAGGGTCAGGGTTTAAATTAATATCTCAGGTCTTTAATTGTTCATGACTGTTACTATATGATCTTTATGGGCAGCTGTTTAATTCAGGTCCCTTTTTTGGGTTCTTTCATTTTTCCGTATCTAATCAGTTGAACCTTCCAACCTGGGGAAACTCTTATATTCTCATGCTGATTCCCTGCAAGAAGTACTATTATAACTTTGGGTAATATTTCCCTTTACCTCTGCGCCTGATACTTTCTTCTATACCAAGCGCAAATGAAATTGTAGCGCAAAGACGAACAAGTGAGGTACTAGAACCTTATTTTCCTTGTTCTAAAAGTTTACCACTAACGTTTCTTTTGTTTCTTATTTTTTGTCTAAAGAAAGGTCAGCTTACATTATCATACCCAGGTCTTTCGCATTTTCCTTTCGTTCTATTTAGTGATCTTTTGGCACTTTGTATACAGTGTTCCTTTTGAGTTCTTTATTCTTTCCATATCTAAGCAGTTGGAACTTATCAACACTGAACATCATATTATTCTCTGCTGCTCCCTGGAAGATTCTGATAATATCCTCTTGTAATATTTCCTTGTCCTCTGCCGCCGTGATTTTCAAGCTTATTTTGATATCAGCGCAAATGAAATTGTGGCGAGTTTTTTTATCTGCCCGCTATGAGCACAAAAAAACAGTAGAGGCGCAAAGACCGAACCTTGGGGTACTGAGCTTTTGACTTTGCTAATGCCGGATGTTTACTACTACTTTTTGTGCTCTATTTCTCAGAAAGGTGAATATCCATTTGCCTATTTTCCCCGTTATACTTATAGCTCATATTATGTGCAAACTCCCCATGATCTCAGTTGTCAAATACTTTTGACAAAAAATGATCTTCCCGTTCTAAATATCCATGCTGATATGGGTTGTGCAGACCTTGTTGTAAAATTTACTATATGGTGTCTAATCACTCTTTCGAAGACTTTTATGATATGCAGTGTTACGGCCACTGGTCTGTAATTTTCGACTAATGCTCTACTGCCTTCATTATGCAAAGTAGCCTGTATTCTCTAAGACTTCTTGGATTTCATCTAGTTCTAAGCTTTCTCGAAAGCAGCAGTAGTGAAATTTCCAGAAAAGGAGGAGGGTTGAACCCAGAGCAAAAATAAAGAATGGTTTTAACATGCGTTTCTATGGACTTATTAGGACTGTCATAGTGGGTAGTTAGTGGTAACTACCTATATTAAAATGAAATTCAACAAAAAGTGATTAAATTTAGGTAAACCCTATATCTTGAAGGAGACTTGCTTTGTGTTCTGTCTGGCACCTGCACACCGTACTGAGGATCTTCTAGTTCAGAAGCAGCGTCAAAAATCTCACTGTGTTCTCATTTTATATGTTGTGTATTTGCCATCTGCTCCTCAAACACACTTGTGAATAGCTAAAGATAATAAAATTCAGAATGAATACTAGTTTATCAATTTTCCTATCTAAATAAACAGTTTTTTTTTTAATTTTACGTTTAGAATTTTATAGGAAGGAAGGAGAGGGGCGAGGAGATGAGGACGCTACGATAGTGGACGCCACGCAAAATATGTTTAAAGAATCTCTGGTCCAAAGGATACTGAGTGCTCGTGCTAATGTTATTTTGCAGTTCTTTATAAATAAGAAATTCCACTAATCCAGTCTATGTGCTGCATCAATGGACATGATTGGTATTCCTCTTTCGAAATCTGCGGAATTAATGTCAGTTATATGATCTAAGTAGCCTTCAGAGGTAACGAAAAATTTTCTGCATTTTCCACCCTGCTTCTGTTTAGAGAATTGCTGAACATTTAACTTCGTCTTAGAATTTTACTCATTTCTTTTTCATCATCAGATTTTGAACCTCGTGTGAGTAATGACCCAGTTCAACAGATAGTTCTTAATTCAGATTTTGCAAATTTAGAAATAACTGGGGTTTCTTGTACTATCCTGGGCTGCTTTTTATTCTCTTTGCGGTTTTTTCCGTCTGGTACGACACCTTCAGTTGCTATTAAATATCATTACTACCTGGGCTAAGATTGACTTTCCTTCGCTGTGACTTGTTAACGTTTCATAAATAGTTCTGTAATCCCTTTTCTTCTATACATTATTCTGCGCTCTCCTATATTGGATCTTCTTCTAATTTATCTTGATAGTACATAGTTGATGCAGACCTTGTAGGCTTGTGTTCTGCGTTCCCAAGTACCGGTGAATGTTGACGTACTCAACACTTTTAAGCACCGGTGAGAGTTGAGGTACTCAAGACTTTTAAGCACCGGTGAGAGTTGAGGTACTCAAGACTTTTAAGCATCGGTGAGAGTTGAGGTACTAAAGACTTTTTAAGCACCGGTGAGAGTTGAGGTACTCAAGACGTTTAAGCACCGGTGAGAGTTGGGGTACTCAAGACATTTAAGCACTTGTGAGTGTTGAAGGCACTCAAGACTTTTAAGAAGCAATGAGAGCTGAGGTACTCAGGACTTTTAAGCACTTGTGTGTGTTGAAGGTACTCAAGACTTTTAAGAAGCAATGAGAGCTGAGGTACTCAGGACTTTTAAGCACCGGTGAGTGTTGACGTACTCAAGACTTTTAAGCAGCAGTGAGAGTTGAGGTACTCAAGACTTTTAAGCACTGGTAAGCGTTCAGGTACTCAAGATTTTTAAGCACTGGTAAGAGTTGAGGTACTCAAGACTTTTAAGCACTGGTAAGTGTTCAGGTACTCAAAACTTTTAAGCACTGGTGAGAGATGAGGTACTCAAGACTTTTAAGCACTGGTGAATGTTGAAGGTACTCAAGACTTTTAAGCACTGGCGAGTGTTGAAGGTACTCAAGACTTTTAAGCACTGGCGAGTGTTGAAGGTACTCAAGAGTTTTAAGCACTGGCGAGTGTTGAAGGTACTTAAGACTTTTAAGCACTGGCGAGTGTTGAAGCTAAGACTTTTAAGCACTGGCGAGTGTTGAAGGTACTTAAGACTTTTAAGCACTGGCGAGTGTTGAAGGTACTTAAGACTTTTAAGCACTGGCGAGTGTTGAAGGTACTTAAGACTTTTAAGCAGCAGTGAGAGTTGAGGTACTCAAGACTTTCATACACTTGTGAGTCTTGAAGGTATTCAAGACTTTTAAACACTGTTGAGTGTTGATGTACTCAAGATTTTTAAACACACTGGTGAGTGTTGAGGCACTCATGACTGTTTCTCGGGGTATATCTGATAGAGCATTGTTAATTTTATCCCAGTCAATTATCTGATTGTTGAGGTTAAAATTTAGTGGACATCCTTAACACAATTTCACAAACACAGACAAAATGAATGTGTAACATCAGAATGGTGAGACTTCTTAGGTCTGCAACTAATCTTCTAGCTGTCCGCCATGAGCTACAAGGAAACACTAAACAACGCGTCACACCACTGGAAAGGAGAGGATTTCCTTGTGATCACGAACTTTGAGACACTGACGCTGGACAAGGTCATTCTATTGTACCTATGAGAGCTAGAAAGAGGCCATAGATGACATCTTAACACCCAGGTGAGTTATAAGTAAATAATAGCAAGGGGTTACAAATAAGGCAGCATACATATCTGATGATGGCTGCGTGGAGCACCGCCCCCCCCCCCAACACCCAGTGTCAGATATGGCCTCCTGGTTGACGGACCAGACAGTCCGACGTAGGTACAAAATCCTAATTGATCAGAAACAGTTTGCAGCAATTTACCAAATTCCCCCTGAAGTAAGTTGCATTTCCCTTACACCAACTTTCTCCACTTAGGAATCAAACCCATTGTTATAATCCGCCCAATGTATTTGCTTCGAAGGTCATACTTGGCAGTTCCACTCATTAACGACTTTATTCCTAAACTAGTGCTTTCCTATGTCATTTCCAAATTAGAATATGTCCTATCTGAATTCATTGTTCCAAGTTCAGTCTTAAGTTAGGTACCTTCAGCATCTTATTCATAAACCCTTTATTTAACCTGTCTTAATGCACACACCTCAGTCATATCACTCCCATTCTACCTCTTTCCAGAGTGTAATTTTAGTGTTTGAATTTATTCACAAATAACCAACAATCAGAGATGAAAGTTAAGACGAGGTTTTGGTTCAGCCTGGATCAAGTTACAACCGAGTGAGGAAAAAAAATAAAACAGACAAGAAGACAAATCGTGAAGAGGAAGGAAGTAAACACCGAAGGAAGACTAGCATCTGGGGGACGAGAGAAACTAGATTTCAAAAGAATGAAACTTTGCAGTGATGAAGTTCTTTTGAATGCAGTGTATTGTCAAAGAGAAATGGAAGAAAAATAAACGAATGAGATGATGAGTACCTAACAGGAAAGTACAGGAAAAAAAAAAGAAATTCATACCACTAAGAAGACGTAATAGCAGGAACAAAAGAGCCCGTGAGTCAACCAAAGATGCACAGAGGAATACTAACAGAAGTGCAAGCGCGTGGAAAAACTTTCAGAAAACAAAGGACAGAAAAAAAAGCAATCAGAAGAGTCAGAAAGGAATATGCAAACAAGGGCGAGAAGATGAGCGTCAACTTGTGAATGATATAATAATTAAATGTGATGAATGGTTTGAAAAACCGACAAGTTGAAGATTGAGACACTTATGCAACATATGGGAATCTTTATTCAGGAAACGTTTCGCCACACAGTGGCTTCATCAGTCCAATACAAAGTAGAAAGGCGTAAGGAGAGGAGGAGTTTGAGGTAATCAGTCCCTCAGCCTGAAGTCGATGTGTTCAGTCCAGATTGATGGACTGAACACATCGACTCCAGGCTAAGGGACTGATTACCTCAAACTCCTCCTCTCCTGACGCCTTTCTACTTTGTATTGGACTGATGAAGCCACTGTGTGGCGAAACGTTTCCTGAATAAAGATTCCCATATGTTGCATAAGTGTCTCAATCTTCATAATAACTAAAGTCAAGAATGAAATGAAAATGCTTCACATCCACATCAGAAAAAAAAAGATTATGTATTAAGACTAGAGAAGAAAGGCGGAGAGCACACAAGAAACAAGTCTGTGAGGAGATGGACACACGATTTAGAGAGGCTTTCTCAATGGAAACAGTGGCAATGCTGGAGAGCCAGAAAAGAAAGGGTACACCAACGGGTACTGGATACCATACACACAACAGGAGAAGTGGAAAATTTTTGAGCAAGCTGAATTCATCAAAAGCAACGGAACTTGACAAAGTGCCACCGTGGATTCTGTGAGAGGGATCAGATAATCAATCTGAACCACTATCTAAAATTTATTATTCTATGGATACAAAGTGCCAGTGATTTGGAAGACAACGATTATATTCCCAATATATGCATAATTGCCTACTATGTAAGGTACTGGAGAATATAATAATAAGGAAAGTGATGGAGTATTTGGAGAGTTCTTTCATAAATAATAATCAGCATGGATTTAGAGATGACAAAGCTGATGGAGTTCTACGACGAAGTAAATGAAGTGAGGCAGGAGAGAAATGGATGGGTGACCTGCATATTCTTAGATTCGAGAAGGAATTTGATACTGTATCTCAAAAGACACCGAGACAAAAAAGTTGAGAAGCAGGCAAGAATAGAGCAAATGCAAAGTGGATCAAAGAGTACCTTATTGGAAGGAGAGCGACTGTCCGAGATGTCAGTTTTCGGAAACTGTAACAAGCGACAGATTCTGTAAGAATCATTATTGGTACCAGTACCGTTTATAAGGTACATGTGAGTCACATACCAGAAGTTATAAAGTAAGATGTATCCCCGTTTGCCAATGATTTAAAATTTATGGATCTGAACAAAGTGCAAGACAGGTCGGACAAGTGGATACTTGAACTGAACTCCAGTAAATGCAAGGTTATGAAAACTGGAGAAGAGGCAAGAAAACCGGAACCAGGGTACAGACCTGAGGAATAGAGGTTGCAAACCTCACTCAGGGAGAGAGACCTAGGAGTGAGTTTAGTGCCGAGCATATCGCCAGAGACATGCATCAACAGAATAACCTCTGAAGTGAATGTTGTTTGGTCAGTCTGAAAGAAGCTCACAACCCTACATAAAACATATGTCAGGCCATCTTGGAGTAAGCAGCACCAGCATGGAACCCTCACTTGATAAAACGTGAGTGCGGTAAGGGGCCCAGGGTTCTTCAACCCCCCCCCTTCATACATAAGAGGGGATTGCCAACAGACCCCTACCTGAAGTCTACCTGGAGGGTATTCCAGGGATCAACGCCCCTGTGGCCTGGTCCATGACCTGGCTGTCCTTAACACGGAACTTGATATTTTTCTCAAGTCAATTCTTAAACAACTAGGCTGTGGTTAGTACGTTTGATTGCGTGCGCCCAGCAGTAACAGCCCGGTTGATCAGGAGACCTTCAGACATCCAGGGTGGTTAGGAAACGAAATGACCTAGACAAAGAAATGGTGAAGATAGGCGCCATACACAATTTTTAGAAAAGGTATGACAAGGCCCTTGAGGCTAGGAGAGAATAAATCTGTTAAGCAGAAGAGCATAGAGCAGAGACTGGACCTCTACAACAACAAATACGTGAGTACACATACATACAAGCACGCACGCACACCACACACACACCACACACACACACACACACACAGCACACAACACACCGCACACACACAACACACACACCAACCACAAACACCACACACACACTCACACACACACACACACAGGAGCTCGGACTCGACCCCTGCAACCTCAACTAGGTGAGTACACACACACACACCTACTACTACTACACACACTAAACTCCTGTACAGCACAGTACTACAATTTTCCCCTCCCTCATCACTCCCTTTCCTCCACTCTCTTGCATGTCCTCTCTAACCTTGCCTCCACCGTCTTCCGCCCCCCCCCTTCTTTCCTCTAATGTTCCCTTTCCTCCCAGTCATAGTAAGCCTCCTCCCCATCCCATACTCTCCCTCTCCTCCCCATCCCCTACTCTCCCTCTCCTCCCCATCCCATACTCTCCCTCTCCTCCCCATCCCATACACTCCCTCTCCTCCCCATCCCATACTCTCCCTCTCCTCCCCATCCCATACTCTCCCTCTCCTCATCTTACCATACCGCACATGTGCTCCCTCCTACCCGCGCTACGTTTCTATTGTATAGACCTGTGGTGAGTGCTAGCTATTGTTACTGCTGCTATTACTGTTGCTGTTGCTCCCCTCAAGGAAGGTTCCTTGATGTTGGTGAGGGGTTCTTGATTTAGGGAATTGGATCTGTGCTCCAGTTCCCCGAATTAAGCCTGAATGCCTTCCACATCCCCCCCCCCCCAGGCGCTGTATAATCCTCCGGATTTAGCGCTTCCCCCTTGATTATAATAATAATAATAATAATGCTGTTGCTGTTCTTGCTGTTGCTGTTGTTGTTATTGCTGTGTCTGCTGCTGTTGTTGCTGCTACTGTTACATATGCACCATACATATGTAACCTATATAAACAAGAAACGAAATAAACAAAGGAGACACAAATAAGAGGAGGACATAAAGCAGAAAGGAGGAGTAGGACATAAATAAGTCTGAGAACATGCGGAAGACATAAATTAGTTAGGAGGGGAAGAGGACAAAAATAAGGAGGAAAAGAGGGAGCATAAACAAGATGGAGGGAGAAAGACATAAAGTAGGAGTGGCGGCGGTGGCGGTGGTGATGGCGGAGGGTCCCAGAGCGGGGTGGGCCATCTTCAGACGCGGGACTGGCTGGCAGGCAGCTTTAAGACACACCGCCCGGTAAACACCACCTCAACATTCTACTTTTTCACTTCATTTACTTCAATATTGAGCGTGAGGCGGAACATTAGTGGTGGGAAGCGTGTGAGGGTCCCCAGCAGTCAGCTGAGACAGGGGCAGCTACAGCCCAAGAGAGAGGAGGCAAAAAATCGGACATAAACTACGGCCGCGCGTCCACAACATCATACTTGATGAGCGTCCTCGAGTGAAAAGCAATGGAAAACAGCGAAGGGTAGCGCTTGTGGAGCAGCAGACGGACGGACGGACCCAGGCGGGCGGGCGGGCAGGCACAGGGTACGATCAATAGCTGCAAAAAAACTGCCCCAACTGCCAACGCACTTTCCAGGAGCGGGGGGGGGGAGGCCTCTACCACACCCTCCCCAAGCATTGTATCAAAAAGCTAACTCAACCCCAAATTTACGCTCCACATGCTTAATAAACATCCCTTTGTACACAAAAAACCATTTCAGAATTTTGAGTTGAAATGTCTTACAGCAGCCAAAATTTTCTGAGCTAAAGTATGGTTTATTATTTTATTTTTTTTTTTTATTATTATTATTAACAACTTGATCAAGTGGACAATGGGCCCAAAATACGGCTCCGATTCCCATTGCGAACCTTCACATAGTTATTTGTTCTTAATATATACAATTATTTTTTATCACTAGTACTATTAAAAAATCAGTCTTAAAGAATGGAGAAAAAGGGGAAAAAAAAAAAATAAAAATTTGGGAAAAACTGTGAAAGGGGAACCCCATAAAGTTTTGTATCTGGAGGGATTGCTGTTCTTTTAGTCCATAACGAACTGCAGTCCTGCGAAACGGAAGCATGATAAATGTTTTGCACTACGGCAGAATTGCTGGTCTCTTCTGCATTATGAACACGTAAGAGGGGGAATCTTATAAGGTGGCTGGTACCGACTCACCTCACTCAGGCCCCAGAGGTCGTCCCCGGTGTGGGTGGAACTTGGGAGGTTTTCTTGACTCCCTGTCCTTTCCCCCATCGTAAAAAAAGTCCCTGGGTGTTAGTGGAGGGTGTGGGTGGCCCCTGGGGTGTGGAAAGTTACCTTAAATAGGGGGGAAAATTGGAATTTTGAGGTTGATTGTAAAAACTTATTAATCTAAAACTGATTTTCAGAAAAAAAAAAGTTTTTTTGTCTTTGTGGTAAATTTGAGAACCCAGAGGGGGGGGGGAGGGGGGGGTGGAAGGGGGGATGGGGGGGGGAGGGAGGGAGGGTGGAGGGAGGGGGAGGGGGGGGGGGGAGGGGGGGGGGAGGGGAAGGGAGGGGGGGGAGGGAGGAGGGGGGGGGGAAAGGGGGTGGGGGGGGAGGGGGGAGGGAAAAGGGGGGGGGGGGGGGGGAGGGGGGAGGGAGGGGGGAAGGGGGAGGAGGGAAAAGGGATGGAGGGAGGGGGGAGGAGGGGGGAGGGAGGGAGGGGGGGGAGGAGGGGGAGGGGGGGGTGGAGGGGGGGAGGGGGGGATTGGGAGGGAGGGGGGGGGAGGGGGGGAGGGGGGGGAGGGAGGGAGGGAAGGGGGGGAGGGAGGGGGGGGTGGAGGGAGGGGGGAGGGGGGGGGAGGGAGGAGGGAGGGGAGGGGGGGGAGGGGAAGGAGGGGGGAGGGGGGGGGGAGGAGGGGGAGGGAGGAGGAGGGGGGGGGGAGGGGGGAGGGAGGGAGGGGGAAAAAGGGAAGGAGGGAGGGGGGGAGGGGGGGGGGGAGGAAGGAGGGGGAGGAAGGGGGGAGGGGGGAGGGAGGGGAGGGAGGAGGGAAAAGGGGGGTGGGAGGGGGAGGGAGGGGAGGGAGGGGGAGGGAGGGAGGGAGGAGGGGGGGAGGGGGAGGGGGGATGGATGGAAGGGGGGGGGGAGGGAGGGAGGAGGGGGGAGGGAGGGGGGGGATGGAGGGGGGGTAGGGGGGGAGGGGGAGGGATGGTGGGGGGGGGGGGAGGGAGGTGGAGGGAGGGGGGGGAGAGGGAGGAGGGAGGGGGAGGGAGGGAGGGAGGGGGAGGGAAAGGGGGGAGGGGGGAGGGGGGAGGGAAGGAGGGGGGGGAAGGAGGGAGGGAGGAAAGGATGGAGGGGGGGAGGGGGGGAGGGGGGGGGATGGAGGGATGGAAGGGGGGGGAGGGAGGGGGGGAGGGGGGGGGAGGGAGGGGGGAAGGGGGGTGGGGGGAGGGAGGGGGGGAGGGATGGATGGAGGGAAAGGGGGGGGGAGGATGGAGGGAGGGAGGGGGGGGGGGGGAGGGGGGGGAAGGGGGGGGGGGAGGGGGGGAGGGGGGGAAGGGGGGGGGGAGGGAGGGATGGAGGGAGGGAGGGGGGGGGAGGGGGGGGGAGGGAGGGGGAGGGGGGAGGGAGGGAGGGGGGGGAGGAGGGGGGAGGGGTGGATGGAGGGAGGGAGGGAGGGAGGGGGAAAAGGAGGGGGAGGGGGGGAGGGGGGGGGGAGGGGGGAGAGGAGGGGGGAGGGGAGGGAAGGGGGGGGGGGAGGGGGATGGAGGGAGGGATGGATGGAGGGGGAGGGGGGAGGGAGGGAGGGAGGGGGGGGAGGGATGGATGGGGGGGGGGAGGGAGGGAGGGGGGGGGGATGGAGGGGAGGGAGGAGGAGGGAGGAGGAGGGAGGGGGGAGGGGGGGAGGAGGGGGGAGGAGGGAGGAGGGAGGGAGGGGGGGGGGGAGGGAGGGGGAGGGGAGGGGGGGGGAGGGAGGAGGGGGGGGGAGGAGGGAGGAGGAGGGGGGAGGGGGGGAAGGGAGGGGGGAGGGGGGAGGGAGGGATGGAGGGAGGGAGGGGGGAGGGGGAGGGGGGGGAGGGGGGGGGAGGAGGGGGGGAGGAGGGGGGGAAGGGGGAAGGGGGGGGGGGGGGGGGGGAGAGGGGGGGGGGAGGGGTGGAGGGGGGGTTTTTTGGGAGGGGGAGGGAGGGGGGAAGGGGGGAGGGAGGGGGGAGGGGGGAGGGAGGGAGGGGGGGAGGGAGGGAGGGAGGGGGGGAAAGGGAAGGGGAAAGGGGGGAGGGGGGAGGGGGGGAGGGAGGGAGGAGGAGGGAAGGAGGGAGGGGGAGGGGGAAAAGGGGAAAAGGGGGGGAAAGGGGAAAGGGGGGAGGGGGGAGGAGGGAGGGGGGGGGAGGAGGGGGGGGGGGGAGGGGAGGGAGGGGGGGGGGGATGGAGGGGGAAGGGGGGAGGGGGGGGGGAGGGAGGAGGGAGGGGGGGAGAGGGGGAGGGGGGAAGGGGGGAAGGGGTGGTGGGGGGAGGGGGGGGAGGGGGAGGGAAAGGGTGGGGGGAGAGGGGGGGAGGAAGGGAGGAGGGGAGAGGGGGGAAGGGGGGGGAAGGTGGGGGAGGGGGAGGGGGGAGGAGGGGGGGGAGGGGGGAAAAAGGAGGGGGGGAGGGAGGAGGGGGGGATGGAGGGGGGGAAGGGGGGAGGGAGGGGGGAGGGGGGAAGGAGGAGGGTGGGGAAGGGAAAGGGGGGGGAGGGAAGGAAGGGGGAAAAGGGGGAGGGAGGGGGAGGGAAAGGGGAAGGGGGAGGGGGAAAGGGGGGGAAGGGTGGAAGGGGGGAGGGGGGGAGGGGGGAAGGTGGGGGGAAGGGGGGAGGGAGGGAGGGAAAGGGGGGGAAAGGGGGGGGGGGAGGGAGGGAGGGGGGAGGGGGAGGAGGAGGGGGAGGGGGGGGAAGGGAAGGGAGGGAAGGATGGGGGGGAGGGGGGGAAGGGGGAAGGAGAAGGGGGGGGAAGGAGGGAGGGGTAAAAGGGGGGGGGGGTGGGGGGGGGAGGAGGGGGGAGGGGAAAAGGGGGGGAGGGGGGAGGGGGGGAGGGAAAGGGAGGAGGGGGAGGAGGGGGGGAAGGGGGGGGGGGGGGGGAGAAGGAGGGGAAAAAAGGGGAAAGGGAGGGAGGGAGGGGAAGGAGGGAAAGGGGGAGGGAGGGAGGGGGGAAAGGGGGGAAGGGGGGGAGGGGGGGGAGGGAAAAAAAAGGGGGGGAAGGGGAGGAGGGAAAAAGGAGGGGGGGGGAAGGGGGGGGAGGGAAGAGGACGGAAGGGGGAGGGGGAAAAGGGAAGGGGGAGGGGGGGAGGGGGGGGAGGGAGGGAGGGGGGAAGGGGAAAGGGGGGGTGGGAAAGGGGGAGGGAGAGAGGGAGGAAGGTGGGGGGGGGGGGGGGGGAGGGGGGGGAGGAAAGGGGGGGGGGGGGAGGGAGGGGGGGGAGGGAAAAAAGGAAGGAGGGGGGGGGGAAAAGGGGGGAAAGGGGGGGGGGGGGGAAGGGAAGGGGAAGGGGGGGAGGAGGGGGGGGGAAGGGGGTGGGGGGGAAAAAGGGGGGAAGGGAATAGGGAAAAAAAGGGGGAGGGAGGAAAGAGAAAAATGGGGGGGGAAAGAGAAAAAAAGGGGTGGGAGGTAAAAACAAGGGGGGAAGAAGAAAAAGTTAAAAGGGGAAGGGGGGGGGATAAAAGGGCGGGGAAATGGGGGGAAAGGGGAAAAGGACGGGAAGGTGGGGGAAAAAGGACGGGAAAATGGGGGAGAAAAGGACGGAAAGGTGGGAAAAGGGGGCGAAAATGGAAAAAAGGACGGAAGGTGGGAAGAGTGGGAAGGAGGGAGGGAAGGAAGGTGGAAGAGTAGGAGGGTTGCTGGAAGGCTGAAAAAGAAAAGAACTTATGAACAAAAAATGTAGAGAGGGAGGAAATGAGAAAAAATAAGAGGAAATGAAGAAAAAATCAGGGTAGGGAGAAAATAAAAAAAAAGTAAAGAGAGAAAAAGAAACTATAAAGTTAAGGAAGATATACATCAGACGAGACTTGTTTGTGTACTGACAACAATGTACCTTGTTATATATGTTTGTGTACTGACAACAATGTTCCTTGTTATATATGTTTGTGTACTGACAACAACGTACCTTGTTATATATGTTTGTGTACTGACAACAATGTACCTTGTTATATATGTTTGTGTACTGACAACAATGTTCCTTGTTATATATGTTTGTGTGCTGACAACAATGTACCTTGTTATATATGTTTGTGTGCTGACAACAATGTACCTTGTTATATATGTTTGTGTACTGACAACAATGTTCCTTGTTATATATGTTTGTGTACTGACAACAATGTTCCTTGTTATATATGTTTGTGTACTGACAACAATGTACCTTGTTATATATGTTTGTGTACTGACAACAATGTTCCTTGTTATATATGTTTGTGTGCTGACAACAATGTACCTTGTTATATATGTTTGTGTACTGACAACAATGTTCCTTGTTATATATGTTTGTGTGCTGACAACAATGTACCTTGTTATATATGTTTGTGTGCTGACAACAATGTTCCTTGTTATATATGTTTGTGTACTGACAACAATGAACCTTGTTATATATGTTTGTGTACTGACAACAATGAACCTTGTTATATATGTTTGTGTACTGACAACAATGTACCTTGTTATATATGTTTGTGTACTGACAACAATGTTCCTTGTTATATATGTTTGTGTACTGACAACAATGTACCTTGTTATATATGTTTGTGTGCTGACAACAATGTTCCTTGTTATATATGTTTGTGTGCTGACAACAATGTTCCTTGTTATATATGTTTGTGTACTGACAACAATGTTCCTTGTTATATATGTTTGTGTGCTGACAACAATGTACCTTGTTATATATGTTTGTGTACTGACAACAATGTACCTTGTTATATTTTGTTTGTGTGCTGACAACAATGTTCCTTGTTATATATGTTTGTGTGCTGACAACAATGTTCATTGTTGTTATAATATGTTTGTGTGACTGACAACAATGTACCTTGTTATATATGTTTGTGTGCTGACAACATGTACCTTGTTATATATGTTTGTGTGCTGACAACAATGTTACCTTGTTATATTGTTTGTGTACTGACAACAATGTTCCTTGTTATATATGTTTGTTACTGACACAATGAACCTTGTTATATATGTTTGTGTACTGACAACAATGAACCTTGTTATATATGTTTGTGTACTGACAACAATGAACCTTGTTATATATGTTTGTGTACTGACAACAATGTTCCTTGTTATATATGTTTGTGTACTGACAACAATGTTCCTTGTTATATATGTTTGTGTACTGACAACAATGTACCTTGTTATATATGTTTGTGTGCTGACAACAATGTTCCTTGTTATATATGTTTGTGTGCTGACAACAATGTTCCTTGTTATATATGTTTGTGTACTGACAACAATGTTCCTGTGTTATATATGTTTGTGTCTGACAACAATGTAACCTTGTTATATATGTTTGTGTACTGACAACAATGTAACCTTGTTATATATTGTTTGTGTGCTGACAACATGTTCCTTGTTATTATGTTTGTGTGCTGACAACAATGTTCCTTGTTATATATGTTTGTGTGCTGACAACAATGTACCTTGTTATATATGTTTGTGTGCTGACAACAATGTACCTTGTTATATATGTTTGTGTGCTGACAACAATGTACCTTGTTATATATGTTTGTGTACTGACAACAATGTTCTTGTTATATTGTTTGTGTGCTGACAACAATGTTCCTTGTTATATATGTTTGTGTTGACAACAATGTCCTTGTTATATATGTTTGTGTGCTGACAACAATGTTACCTTGTTATATATGTTTGTGTCTGACAACAATGTTCTTGTTATATATGTTTGTGTACTGACAACAATGTTCCTTGTTATATATGTTTGTGTGCTGACAACAATGTTCCTTGTTATATATGTTTGTGTACTGACAACAATGTTCCTTGTTATATATGTTTGTGTGCTGACAACAATGTTCCTTGTTATATATGTTTGTGTACTGACAACAATGTTCTTGTTTATATGTTTGTGTGCTGACAACAATGTTCCTTGTTATATATGTTTGTGTACTGACAACAATGTTCCTTGTTATATATGTTTGTGTGACTGACAACAATGTACTTGTTATATATGTTTGTGTACTGACAACAATGTTCCTTGTTATATATGTTTGTGTGCTGACAACAATGTACCTTGTTATATATGTTTGTGTGCTGACAAACAATGTTACCTTGTTATATATGTTGTGTACTGACAACAATGTCCTTGTTATATATGTTTGTGTCTGACAACAATGTTCCTTGTTATATATGTTTGTGTACTGACAAAATGTACTTTTTATATTGTTTGTGTGCTGACAACAATGTTCCTTGTTATATATGTTTGTGTACTGACAACAATGTCCTTGTTATATATGTTTGTGTACTGACAACAATGTACCTTGTTATATATGTTTGTGTGCTGACAACAATGTCCTTGTTATATATGTTTGTGTACTGACAACAATGTTCCTTGTTATATATGTTTGTGTGCTGACAACAATGTACCTTGTTTATATGTTTGTGTGCTGACAACAATGTTCCTGTTATATATGTTTGTGTACTGACAACAATGATCCTTGTTATATATGTTTTGTGTACTGACAAACATGTTCCTTGTTATATATGTTTGTGTACTGACAACAATGTACCTTGTTATATATGTTTGTGTACTGACAACAATGTACCTTGTTATATATGTTTGTGTACTGACAACAATGTTCCTTGTTATATATGTTTGTGTACTGACAACAATGTACCTTGTTATATATGTTTGTGTACTGACAACAATGAACCTTGTTATATATGTTTGTGTACTGACAACAATGTCCTTGTTATATATGTTTGTTGTACTGACAACAATGTCCTTGTTATATATGTTTGTGTACTGACAACAATGTACCTTGTTATATATGTTTGTGTACTGACAACAATGTACCTTGTTATATATGTTTGTGTACTGACAACAATGTACCTTGTTATATATGTTTGTGTACTGACAACAATGTGCCTTGTTATATATGTTTGTGTACTGACAACAATGTACCTTGTTATATATGTTTGTGTACTGACAACAATGAACCTTGTTATATATGTTTGTGTACTGACAACAATGTGCCTTGTTATATATGTTTGTGTACTGACAACAATGTACCTTGTTATATATGTTTGTGTACTGACAACAATGTACCTTGTTATATATGTTTGTGTACTGACAACAATGTACCTTGTTATATATGTTTGTGTACTGACAACAATGTACCTTGTTATATATGTTTGTGTACTGACAACAATGTACCTTGTTATATATGTTTGTTGTACTGACAACAATGAACTTGTTATATATGTTTGTGTACTGACAACAATGTACCTTGTTATATATGTTTGTGTACTGACAACAATGTACCTGTTATATATGTTTGTGTACTGACACAATGTGACCTGTTATATATTGTTTGTGTACTGACAAACAATGTACCTGTTATATATGTTTGTGTACTGACAACAATGTACCTTGTTTATATGTTTGTGTACTGACAACAATGTACCCTGTTATATATGTTTGTGTACTGACAACAATGAACCTTGTTATATATGTTTGTGTACTGACAACAATGTACCTTGTTATATATGTTTGTGTACTGACAACAATGTACCTTGTTATATATGTTTGTGTACTGACAACAATGACCTTGTTATATATGTTTGTGTATGCAACAATGTACCTTGTTATATATGTTTGTGTACTGACAACAATGTACCCTGTTATATATGTTTGTGTACTGACAACAATGAACCTTGTTATATATGTTTGTGTACTGACAACAATGAACCTTGTTATATATGTTTGTGTACTGACAACAATGACCTGTTATATATGTTTGTGTGCTGACAACAATGAACCTTGTTATATATGTTTGTGTACTGACAACAATGAACCTTGTTATATATGTTTGTGTACTGACAACAATGAACCTTGTTATATATGTTTGTGTACTGACAACAATGAACCTTGTTATATATGTTTGTGTACTGACAACAATGAACCTTGTTATATATATTTGTGTACTGACAACAATGACCTTGTTATATATGTTTGTGTCTGACAACAATGAACCTTGTTATATATGTTTGTGTACTGACAACAATGAACCTTGTTATATATGTTTGTGTACTGAAAACAATGTACCTTGTTATATATGTTTGTGTACTGACAACAATGAACCTTGTTATATATGTTTGTGTACTGACAACAATGAACCTTGTTATATATGTTTGTGTACTGACAACAATGTACCTTGTTATATATGTTTGTGTGCTGACAACAATGTACCTTGTTATATATGTTTGTGTGCTGACAACAATGTACCTTGTTATATATGTTTGTGTACTGACAACAATGTACCTTGTTATATATGTTTGTGTAGTGACAACAATGTGCCTTACTATATATGTTTGTGTACTGACAACAATGTACCCTGTTATATATGTTTGTGTACTCAAAACAATGTACCTTGTTATATATGTTTGTGTATTGACAACAATGTACCTTGTTATATATGTTTGTGTACTCAAAACAATGTACCTTGTTATATATGTTTGTGTACTCACAACAGTGTACCTTGCTATATATGTTTGTGTACTCACAACTATGTACTTAGCTATATATGTGTACTCACTACTACATATTCGCCTAGGTGTGTTTGCTGGGGTCGATTCAGAGGTCCTGGCCAAGCCTTTAGATATTATCGAATATATATGTATTTACGAGAAGTGAGCTCTGTCTCTTGGGCCCAGCATGACACACTGGACTCTTGAAGTTGCTCTAACCTCATGAATACTGTTATCATTAAAGGTACTCTCACACCACCGTTGATAATCTTGCAACCTTCAACGTTTCCTGGTGGTTAAACTAGACTACCTCGTTGTCATTTAATGGATAGAAATAAATGTCATAATTTAATAAAACTGTCACTTATACTGCCCAATACTACAATGAGGTTTCCAGGTGACAAAACACAGAAGAGTATAAATCTGAAGTCGCACGTCCAGAGTCCCAGTTATTACAGGGACCACAAGATTCCAAGTTATGTTAGTGTATTTGGCAAATTTACACCAACACAGCCTAAACTTATGGGGTGTAATCTGCCTCATAAAAATCATCCTTGTTAAAAGTTTGAAACCACTCAGATGAAACATTCTCAGTATCACAATTTATCTTTATAAAAGTGGACAAATTCGGAGATTTAAAGCCCAGAGAACAATTTTCCAGTTATTGCACTGAATCAACGACTCCAGTTTTGTTATATTTTATTATGGTCAAATTTATGCCAAGTTATGCTTATGGGTATCATACTCTCATTAACTGCATCGTTTAAGTGTTGAAGCCCTCAGAGATCTATATCAATGTTATGTTGAAGAAATATACACATCGTTTAAAAAAAAAAAATGACAAATTTGCACCTATTACACGTCAATTAACAATCCAAGTTTTTCTAAGTAGGATACAATAGTGTTGCAATTTGAACGATAGAAAAGACTTTCTCAAGTTATCAATGGAAACAAAATATGGGAAGAGATTTCCATTATAACACTGACAAAGGGCACTCGTATGACAAGGGATAAGAACCTGTTCTAGGTTACTAGTTACACAGATCGAACGAGGCATCTCAATCCATACAAATGGGTTTTCAACGATAATCTTGGAGGGAGGAAAAATACAAAAAAAAACAGGCAGCTAATAAAGAGAGGTCTCTCCGAGCATGTCTAATTAGAACATATGTGCAATGTTTGGGAGTTCTTTGTCATAAGGTTAATTTTCTTTCACCAGAAGAAAACTTAAACGTCGAACATATGTTGAATTTATACACAAATATAGCAAACTTAGAATATATTGCGTATTAATACAAAAAAAATAAGAACAGGGAAGCACGGCAGTAGGCCTAGAGATACATACAACTGTTCCTATTCACGTATATGTCTACATGGCAAGGTAGATTCTACTTACACTCGGCTATTTCAGCTCTTTTTTTTTCTTAGACACCAGAAGTATATACCTCTCTGATACTAAGAATTTTCTCCGCTTTCTGTAGTAAACAAGTTCCTTCCTATATCCGTTCCGAACCTGAATTTATTATTACAATTTCTTTCGCAGTTAGATATTTTCAGCACCATATTCATGTCGATGAAGAATTAGACACATGTGCAACATCTGGCTATCTTTATCGTAGACATTTTGCCATCCAGTGACTTTATCAGTACAAATTCAAGGACATAACTGGAAGACTACTAGTAGAACTATATACAAACGATGAGGTAATCAGTCCCTCAGGCTGAGGGACTGATTACCTCATTTCTGATATAAAGATCTACTGTCTTCCAGTTATGTTCTTGAATTTATACTGATAAAGTCACTGGATGGCAAAATGTCTACGATAAATATGTTTGTTGCATATGTGTCTAATTCTTCATCTTGTCGGTATTGTATATATACATGTAACCTGACATAGATTGCAAAAAGCACTGACACGAACAAGACCTGGCAACACTGGTCCAGGACCTGACACAAGTTGCAAGAAGCAGCTTTGTCATGCAGTGATGACCTTACCTACACTAACCTGAGCCTCACCATCCTCATAAAAACTGCTTTAAGTAACCTATCAACTATTCCATACACCTGCAACGTCTGCCACAGTGCTTTCCAACCCACCCAATCATATACCTTTTCTAAATCCGCCTCTGTGATCCAGTCGCTGACCAATTATCGTGGTCGATGACCTCGTGAGTCACACAGTATTTACACCTCACCACCTGACGTAGGCACCACAGCCCAGCTGATCGAGGATGGATCGTACTAAAGTCAATTTCCATCCTGAACTATCCATGTCTCCAAATGTGTAAGAATGTGTATGAAAATACGTGAACGAAATTTTGATATACGCATCATTCTGCCAGGTGTAAGCTGTCCCCGTTTTTTTTTATATCGTTAGCGTCGGGTATCCCTCAAGAGTAGTTCCTTGATGTTAATGAGGAGCTCTTGATCCAAAGACCTGAATCAAGCACCCCCTCCTATGATCGAACCTGCAAGCTTCATATTCCCGTCGGCACTGTATGACCCCTACGGGTCGGGTAAATTTGCGGAAATGTAGATTAATGTAAAGTAACCAGCTAACCTAACCTGGCCTACCTGACGTAACTTAACCTGGCCTACCTGACCTAACTTAACCTGGCCTACCTGACCTAACTTAACCTGGCCTACCTGACCTAACTTAACCTGGCCTACCTGACCTAACTTAACCTGGCCTACCTGACCTAACTTAACCTGGCCTACCTGACCTAACTTAACCTGGCCTACCTAACCTAACTTAATCTGGCCTATCTGACCTAACTTAACCTGGCCTACCTAACCTAACTTAAGCTGGCCTACCTGACCTAACTTAACCTGGCCTACCTAACCTAACTTAACCTGGCCTACCTGACCCAACTTAACCTGGCCTACCTAACCTAACTTAACCTGGCCTACCTAACCTAACTTAACCTGGCCTACCTAACCTAACTTAACCTGGCCTACCTGACCTAACTTAACCTGGCCTACCTAACCTAACTTAATCTAGCCTACCTAACCTAACTTAACCTGGCCTACCTAACCTAACTTAACCTGGCCTACCTGACCTAACTTAACCTGGCCTACCTGACCTATCTTAACCTGGCCTACCTAACCTAACTTAACCTGGCCTACCTGACCTAACTTAACCTGGCCCATGTTGACTAATGACCATGTTGACTGTTGACCATGTTGACTGATGACCATGTTGACTGATGACCATGTTGACTGATGACCATGTTGACTGTTGACCATGTTGATTTGACTGTTTGACCATGTTTGACTGTTGACCATGTTGACTGTTGACCATGTTGACTGTTGACCATGTTGACTGTTGACTGATGACCATGTTGACTGTTGACCATGTTGACTGTTGACCATGTTGACTGATGACCATGTTGACTGTTGACCATGTTGACTGATGACCATGTTGACTGTTGACCATGTTGAATGTTGACCATGTTGACTGTTGACTGATGACCATGTTGACTGTTGACCATGTTGACTGTTGACCATGTTGACTGTTGACCATGTTGACTGTTGACTGTTGACCATGTTGACTGCTGACCATGTTGACTGTTGACCATGTGATGTTGACCAAGTTGACATGTTGACCAGTTGACTGTTGACCATGTTGAGTGTTGACCATGTTGACTGATGACCATGTTGACTGTTGACTGTTGACCATGTTGACTGTTGACCATGTTGACTGATGACCATGTTGACTGATGAGCATGTTGACTGTTGACCATGTTGACTGTTGACCATGTTGACTGATGACCATGTTGACTGTTGACCATGTTGACTGTTGACCATGTTTGTTGACATGTTGACTGTTGACCATGTTGACTGTTGACCATGTTGACTGTTGACCATGTTGACTGTTGACCATGTTGACTGTTGACCATGTTGACTGATGACCATGTTGACTGATGACCATGTTGACTGTTGACCATGTTGACTGTTGACCATGTTGACTGATGACCATGTTGACTGTTGACCATGTTGACTGTTGACTGTTGACCATGTTGACTGTTGACCATGTTGACTGTTGACCATGTTGACTGTTGACCATGTTGACTGATGACCATGTTGACTGTTGACCATGTTGACTGATGACCATGTTGACTGATGACCATGTTGACTGTTGACCATGTTGACTGTTGACCATGTTGACTGATGACCATGTTGACTGATGACCATGTTGACTGTTGACCATGTTGACTGTTGACCATGTTGACTGATGACCATGTTGACTGATGACCATGTTGACTGTTGACCATGTTGACTGTTGACCATGTTGACTGTTGACCATGTTGACTGATGACCATGTTGACTGTTGACCATGTTGACTGTTGACCATGTTGACTGATGACCATGTTGACTGTTGACCATGTTGAGTGTTGACTGTTAACCATGTTGACTGATGACCATGTTGACTGATGACCATGTTGACTGTTGACCATGTTGACTGTTGACCATGTTGACTGTTGACCATGTTGACTGTTGACCATGTTGACTGCTGACCATGTTGACTGTTGACCATGTTGACTGTTGACCATGTTGACTGATGACCATGTTGACTATTGACCATGTTGACTGATGACCATGTTGACTGTTGACCATGTTGACTGTTGACCATGTTGACTGTTGACCATGTTAACTGTTGACCATGTTGACTGATGACCATGTTGACTGTTGACCATATTGACTGGTAACCATGTTAACTAGTGACCATGTTGAATGGTGACCATGTTGACTGGTGACCATGTTGACTGGTGACCATGTTGACTGATGACCATGTTGACTGTTGACCATGTTGACTGGTAACCATGTTAACTGGTGACTATACTGACTAGTGACCAAGTTGACTGGTAACCATGTTAACTAGTGACCGTGTTGAATGGTGACCATGTTGACTGGTGACCATGTTGACTGGTGACCATGTTGACTGGTAACTATGTTAACTAGTAACCATGTTGACTGGTGACCATCTTGACTGGTAACCATGTTGACTGGTACCCATGTTGGACTGGTGACCATGTTGACTGGTGACCATGTCGACTGGTGACCATGTTGACTAGTGACCATGTTGACTGGTAACCATGTTAACTAGTGACAATGTTGACTGGTGACCATGTTGACTGGTGACCATGTTGACTGGTAACCATGTTAACTGGTAACCATGTTAACTGGTACCCATGGAAATATAAACACAAATGCAGTATAATGTGATCCTTTATTGACAACGTTTCACCCACACAGTGGGCTTTTTCAAGTCACACACGGATCTACCTGGGGTTGGAAGGTACGAGAGTATTTATAGTCATGTTCAGAATGTTGAGGTCAGGTGGAGAATGCTGCATCTGATGATCTACCGGGTGGGGTTATAGAGTCTTGGGTAGCTTGGCAGGGGTATTGGACAAGTTGTAGACCTTCTGCAGTGTTCTATATTCTTATGTGGGATAGCGATGAAGAAGTTTCTTGGCGAGTGGTTCAGCTATGTTATAGAAGCCGTTGTTCTGGTTGAAATTGTTGGTTATAGAGATAAGCGATGATTCCAGGATTCTTCTGTATTGAGTGTTGTCTTCTGTGGCTATAAGTCTTGAGTTTCTGTAGTTAATTAAATGGTTGTGTGAATTGCGATGTTGTACACAGGCATTCCTTGTATTTTATACCATTTATTTCCAACTGGTACCCATGTTGACTAGTGACCATGCTGACTGGTGACCATGTTGACTGGTAACCATGTTGATTGGTAACCATTTTGACTGGTAACCATGTTGACTGGTAACCATGTTAACTGGTAACCATGTTGACTGGTAACCATGTTAACTGGTGACCATGTTAACTGGTGACCATGTTGACTGGTGACCATGTTGACTGGTAACCATGTTGACTGGTGACCATGTTGACTGGTAACCATGTTGACTGGTAACCATGTTAACTGGTAACCATGTTGACTGGTAACCATGTTGACTGAAGACATGAGTCTAGTGGGATATCTCTCTATACGTGAAGACAGTGTTAGACAGCCTCGCGTCAGTATTACCAGTGATAGCAGTCAGAATTACCAGTGATAGCTGTCAGAATTACCAGTGATAGCAGTCAGAATTACCAGTGATAGCAGTCAGTATTACCAGTGATAGCAGTCACTATTACCAGTGATAGCAGTTAGCATCACCAGTGACAGCAGTTAGCATTACCAGTGATAGCAGCCAGTATTACCAGTGATAGCAGTCAGTATTACCAGTGATAGCAGTCAGTATTACCAGTGATACCAGTCAGTATTACCAGTGAGAGCAGTCAGTATTACCAGTGATAGCAGTCAGTATTACCAGTGATAGCAGTCAGTATTAACAGTGACAGCAGTCAGTATTACCAGTGATAGCAGTCACTATTACCAGTGATAGCAGTTAGCATTACCAGTGACAGCAGTTAGCATTACCAGTGATAGCAGCCAGTATTACCAGTGATAGCAGTCAGTATTACCAGTGATAGCAGTCAGTATTACCAGTGATACCAGTCAGTATTACCAGTGAGAGCAGTCAGTATTACCAGTGATAGCAGTCAGTATTACCAGTGATAGCAGTACAGTATATGCAGTATACAGTGACAGCAGTCAGAATTACCAGTGATAGCAATCAGTATTACCAGTGATAGCTGTCAGTATTACCAGTGACAGCAATCAGAATTACCAGTGATAGCAGTCAGTATTACCAGTGATAGCAGTCAGAATTACAAGCGATAGCAGTCAGTATTACCAGTGATAGCAGTCAGTATTACCAGTGAGAACAGTCAGTATTACCAGTGATAGCAGTCAGAATTACCAGTGATAGGAGTCAGTATTACCAGTGATAGCAGTCAGTATTACCAGTGATAGCTGTCAGTATTACCAGTGACAGTAGTCAGAATTACCAGTGATAGCAGTCAGTATTACCAGTGATAGCTGTCAGTATTACCAGTGACAGCAGTCAGAATTACCAGCGATAGCATTCAGCATTAACAGTGACAACAGTCAGTATTACCAGTGACAGCAGTCAGAATTACCAGTGACAGCAGTCAGTATTACCAGTGACAGCAGTCAGAATTACCAGTGATAGCAGTCAGTATTACCAGTGACCGCAGTCAGTATTACCAGTGATAGTCAGTATTACCAGTGATAGCAGTCAGTATTACCAGTGATAGCAGTCAGCATTACCAGTGATAGCAGTCAGTATTACCAGTGACCGCAGTCAGTATTATCAGTGACAGCAGTCAGTATTATCAGTGATAGCAGTCAGTATTACCAGTGACAGCAGTCAGAATTACCAGTGATAGCTGTTCAGTGATTATACCAGTGACGCAGTCAGTATTACCAGTGACTGCAGTCAGTATTACCAGTGACAGCAGTCAGTATTACCAGAGATAGCTGTCAGTATTACCAGTGACCGCAGTCAGTATTGCCAGTGACCGCAGTCAGTATTACCAGTGACCGCAGTCAGTATTACCAGTGACAGCAGTCAGAATTACCAGTGATAACTGTCAGTATTACCAGTGATAGCAGTCAGTATTACCACTGACATCAGTCAGTATTACCAGTGACCGCAGTCAGTATTACCAGTGGCCGCAGTCAGTATTACCAGTGACCGCAGTCAGTATTACCAGTGACAGCAGTCAGTATTACCAGTGATAGCTGTCATTTTTCATGACCGCAGTCAGTATTATACCAGTGGACAGCGCTACGTATTACCAGTGATAGCTGTCAGTATTACCAGTGATAGGAGTCAGAATTACCATTGATAGCAGTCAGTATTACCAGTGACCGCAGTCAGAATTACCAGTGACATCAGTCAGTATTACCAGTGACGTCAGTCGGTATTACCAGTGACAGCAGTCAGAATTACCAGTGATAGCTGTCAGTATTACCAGTGATAGCAGTCAGTGTTACCCGTGATAGCTGGGCAGATTACAGTGATTAAGTCATATTACAGTGACACAGTCAAGTATACCTAGTGCATCAGTCAGTATTCATCACATTCTTCCCTCATTACATCATCATTACCGCTTTTTTTCGTACTTGCACCAGTTATTATTATTATAATCAAGGGGAAGCGCTAAACCCGGAGGATTATACAACGCCTGGGGGGGGGATGTGGAAGGCTTCAGGCTTAATTTTTTGTGACTGGAGACAGATCCAATTCCCTAAATCAGAGCCCCTCACAACATCAAGGAACGTACTTGCACCAGTATTCTTAATATTAATGACCCACCCTCTCCACCCCTAACGTTTCCCCCACCCTCAATCACCTTTCCCTTCCCCCACCTCCCTCCCTAGAATTCAGGCTGGAGCCTTTGTGATCAGGGTCATATCTGTATAATGTAGATATAATGTGATGACTTGGCTAATGACACAACCTACTGTAATAACAATTATACGCATCTATAAATAAATCAATATAATTGCTATCGTTACCATCACATATTATTAATATTATTATTATTATTATTTGTAAATCACTATCTCCTTCTCCCTAACATTTTTGATCCACGTTTCTCCATACATAATTTTTTTTTATTGAAGGTACAATTCAAAGACTAATCTTTAAATAATTATAAACTTAATCTACCGTCGACTACCACTATTCTTTATTATTCCTTAAGTAACTCTCTGTAAACTTCTAAGGTTCCTCTTCCCCCGTAACGGGAGGGGGGGGGGGACTGGTGGAGGTGGTTGAGAAGACGGCACCCACATTATACTGTGATATTGTCTGACGCTTTACGCTTCTGTCTTGAATGGAAGTAGTTTTTCCTATTTGTTGCTAGTCTTCCAATACTGCATAGCTCCTGATGACACAGAGAGTGCGAAAGATCTTGAGCGAAAGATTTCTGTTCCCCATGTAGCTTGTTCTGCATTGTTAAGATCGCCTGCCTGCGACTGCTTTGCATATATATATATATATATATATATATATATATATATATATATATATATATATATATATATATGTGTGTGTGTGTGTGTGTGTGTGTGTGTGTGTGTGTGTGTGTGTGTGTGTGTGGTGTGTGTGTGTGTGTGTGTGTGTGTACGAGTAATATTTCTGAAAGGAGGGTATATCTGGGAGTAATATTTATATGGTAGAAGGTGAATGGGTGACGTGGAGGCCGGGAGGGGGAGAGAGGAAGTGATGACATCCAGTTTATGTTATTGATGCTTGTAACCTTTGTTAGTTGAAAATTTGACTGATGCTCGTGCTGTCATAATGGAGATAGATAATAGATAGATAGGGAGATAGATAGATAGATAGAGAGAGAGAGAGAGAGAGAGAGAGAGAGAGAGAGAGAGAGAGAGAGAGAAGAGAGAGAGAGAGAGAGAGAGATCCTTAACCTTGTCAAACCTGTGTACAGAGAGAGAGAGAGAGAGAGAGAGAGAGAGAGAGAAAGAGAGAGAAAGAGAGAGAGAGAGAGAGAGAGAGAGAGAGAGAGAGAGAGAGAGAGAGAGAGAGAGAGAGAGAGAGAGAGAGAGAGAGAGAGAGAGAGAGAGAGAGAGAGTAGTAAAAGTAGCAAAAAAAAAAAATAAAAAAAAAAAAAAAAAAACTTGACATCAGTATCGAAGCTCTTCGCTGAGGACAATTTTCATGTCAGCTGCTACACTGATCGACGGGGGTTCCACTGGCTATATAATTATTATTATTAACTGGGGAAGCACTAAAGCCGTACAGCAACTTGGGGAATGGGAGCCAAAAGTGCAGTATTTGCAAAGGTTTTAGTTAACAAGTTATTACGGGACTGCATTATTTCTCTTCTTAAAACTTTACTGGTCACTTCCTTCCAATGTTACACAACTGTCTGCAGTTTTTTAGCCTCATTAGTGTTGCACTTCTTGCCTCAGAATTTCCCGCCTTTATTTCACATTACTGAAACACTTTCCACCATTTAAAAACATTTCATATATGAATGACAAATTACTTAATATATTCTATAACTGAACCTGATTTCGTAGTCTCCAATTGTAAACATAAAACAAATTAAATGTTTGATTATTGAAAGAATTTGCCTTAAAGAATATAAGAAACTCACTGCGTTTTCTGCGCCCTTTCTTGTTTACCTTCATCTTTTATGATTTGTAAACCAAAACGGAACACTGTGTTCAAGGATAAGGTCTGACAAATTCTAGCTATGAAACTTAATCAGTCTGTTGTTCGCAGCTAGACACTGTTTAGTATCTCTTATTTACCCGTGATATACCTGTGGCCTGTTCAGAGTTCCTTATCCAGCGGCCCGGCCCTGGACTACTCCTCCGTGTTGATTGCCTGGCCGACCAGGCTATTACTGTCGGCGGCCTGCCAGCCCACATATCAATCACAGTTTGGTTGATCTGGTAAACCACAGAGACAGTGATCTAGTTTCCTCACTGGTTCCAGCATTATATCTGCTATCTACTGATAGGTTCAATAATCACTCAAGATCCTTCGATATTGACACACTGCTCTCATATAGCACCTGTGCGCCCCTGCTTTTCACTGGGTATATTTTACACTTTAGCAACGTGCAGATTTGGGACTAGGCTCTCCAGTATCTCCCATATGTATTTTATCGTGTATCTCCTTCCCTTTCTTCCCAGGAAATATATTCCTAGTTCTTTGCGGCGTTCCCACTAATTACCTTTATTGGTTCTGTGTGGGCAGTGAATGCTCTCTGGATGTTTTCCAGTTCTGTATCTCGCTGGCTCTCAACGGTGCTATCAACACTGAGCAGTACTGCAGGCGAGAGAGCACAAGTGAATATCAGTGCTATCATTGGTATCATTTCTCTCGTTCTGAAAGTTCTCACTATCCACCTTGTCATTTTTCCTAACTTAGCATTTGCTGACATTATACCTTGGTGTTTTACATGCTCTCTTCGTTCGGTGGGATGGCCTTCGTGTCTTGTATTGTACTGTTCCATTTTTTTCCATATCTAAGCAATTAGATTTTTTTCCATTTAACTCCGTGGTATTTTCTACCGCCTACTGGAAGACCTCATTCATGTTCTCTCGCAGTTTTTCGGTGTCTCCCAAGATGTGACTTTCATGTTATTATTTGTTATCCACAAAAGATGAAACAAAGCTGTGATTTGTGTTTTTATGTACTTTATGTCCGTTATAAGAACGAGAGAGGCACCAGGATTGTGTTCTGGCTACCGACTGTTTACACTGCTAATGCTAGTTTTTACACTCTTTAATACTACTTTTTGTCCTAATTGTTAGGAAATTGTAAATACATAAAATTAATGTAAATGAGCATTCCAAGGTCTCTTTCTTTTTATCTGTGTGAGTTTTAAAACTTTCCTTATGAGTTTTAAAATTTTTATATCTAAGATACATTACTTTACCTCTTGTCCATTTTGACACTGGTCTTCAACATGTGCAAACACTGAGCCAGGTTATCTAGGAAACACTCGCCCAAGGATACTGGTTTTCCTTTGCCTTCAATTTCGTGTCCGTAAATTTTGCTTTTAGTATTTGCGGGACTCCTCTCACTGGCTTGTTATCAGGGTTTAAAGCCTATCGACTACACAAGGCTTATATATATTATATATATATATATATATATATATATATATATATATATATATATATATATATTATATATAAAATATTATATATATATATAATATAGGGCAGTACCGCCTCTAAAACTTTACTGGGGGACCCTCATCCTTAGAGAAGACAATAAACGTACCTCAGGGAAAACTCAAGGTTCTCCCCGGAGCTGTTTGAATATTTTCTTCTCCTACCACCCCCTATATTCTATACTAAATGTGAACTTTATTAACAGACAGAATATATTGACAGAAAACACAAACATGAACATATTGGTACACTATATCAAAGATTATGAATCTCTCCAGCTCCTCCGAAGCCGGACACAAGCCAAGTATGCAGCAAGCATTTCCCCTCTGGATGGCCATGGTGAGGCACTGGAACATGAAAGTGGCTGCCCTTGGGTCGCTGGTGGTGTCGATGAGTCTGAAACCCAGTTCTTTAACCCTTTATCGGCAGTTATGTGGCAGTTTTTCCCCATGATCCCAAGGTCTCTGATCCCACTGGGACATTGATACTGTTGGCTTGTGTCCCTGTACTTGCTGATCTTGTACTCCTCCCTGTAATCAGCAGTTCCTCCCTGTTCCCCGACACTGTGATGCATGTAGGTGTCAGCCAGTGTGAACACACAGGTATAGTCCCATGCTAAGAGCTTGCCATTCTTCCAAGCACAGATGGTGATCCTGTCAGGGCGGTCTGTTGGGTTGTGGGTATTGTTGGCTGCTAGTGATCGGGGCTCTCTCGGCTGGGCATCCAGCTGTAGAAAAGGTTCTCTTTATGATGTCATTAACTTCATTGTGTCTTGCATGCCAGCCCTTGGTTTTGGAACAGTTAAGACCGTGTAGACCATATTGGTCAGCTTGTGCATCGCCACAAATACACGTATATTCTGTGTGGATTGGGGCAGCGAGGCAGAGAGCCATTGCAATACGGAGGGTCTTAGGGTCGAGATGTGTTCCCAATGCTAAAATGTTAACTGTTTGGAGGAAGTCCCCAGAGTGGGGTACACTCACAGCTTGGAGACGGGCAGTCTCCCTGTCTGATGTTACAGCCCTAAGCATGTTGGCAAGCACCTTTTCAGCAATGGCGCCATCCCAACTTGAGTGTTTGTAGACCAGTACTGAACTAGGTTTTGGTGCTGGAGCATCAAGAGTCTCCCATTCAGTGAAGTAAGTTTTGGGATTGACAGGCACCTGGTGAGTAGGTAGAAGGCATCATGTGTATCCATGTTTTTCATTCTGCCTTCCATCGTCCTGAGGTCTGATATTTTCTTTTCTAGGATCAGATCGGTGGCATTGGGCCCAAGAGGAGCACCAAGGAGAGTGCTGTTGGCTGGATCAATGACTCATGCTCCTGGTAAAAGAACACTAATATTCTGGATCATCTGTCGATTGGTAGAAACTATTTCACATTAGGTGGGGTTTAATGATAGGCCCAGGCCCTCTCCCATGTCTTTAATTTTTCTGATGTCCTCTAGGAGAAATTCGGTAGTGCCAGCTAGGGTACCATCATTCAAGAACCAGATATTAAGCTCACTGGAGAGCGCTCTGTGACTTCTTTGATGACCAGACAGAATAGAAAGGGGGGCGAGAGGGTCCCCTTGTTGCATACCCTCATACGAGTCAATTTCATGGTCCCCAGACAATAGTTTAGAAGTCACACTAATACACGATTCTATGAAGGGATAGATGTATGTAAAAAATTGGAAAATGTAGATCTGAAATTTTCACACAGCAGTCTCTAGAGTTTACAAAGAATGGTGTGAAAAAAACAAAACATCCAGTGATCGGCTGTTCTATGCATGAAAGCATCTTGTTATTAAGTGTGGGTAAATGCCTCGTTGATGAGTATGTGGGTGAAACGCCTTGTTAATGACAGCATGGGCAAAAACACCTTGGTAATGAAAGAGGTCAGAGAAGAATGGCCAGACTGGCTCAGGCTGACAGGAAGGCGACAATAACTCAAATAACCATGTGTTACAACAGTGATATGTGGAAGAGCAACTCTGAATGCACAGCACATTGAACCTTGAAGTGGATGGGCTAAAACAGCAGAAGCCCACACCGGTTTCTAATCCTATCATCTAAGAATAAGGAAATGATGCTACAGTGGACATAGGCTCACCAAAACTGGACAGCTGAAGATTGGGAAAACATCTTTTCTGATCATAAACA
>NC_069400.1:121665851-121685851 GCF_026875155.1 Cherax quadricarinatus | reverse complement strand
TGTATCTCACCCACCACCACACCCTGTGTGTATGTAGTACAGGTGTATGTCACCCACCACCACCCTGGTGTGTAGTAGTGACGGTATATCTCACCCACCACCACCATCCTTGTGTGTATGTAGTGACAGGTGTATGTCACCCACCACCACCCTGGTGTGTATGTAGTGACAGGTGTATCTCACCCACCACCCCCTGTTGTGTATGTAGTGACAGGTGTATGTCACCCACCACCGCCCTGGTGTGTATGTAGTGACAGGTGTATGTCACCCACCACCGCCCTGGTGTGTATGTAGTGACAGGTGTATGTCACCCACCACTGCCCTGGTGTGTATTAGTGACAGGTGTATTCACCCACCACGCCCTGGTGTGTATGTAGTGACAGGTGTATGTCACACCACCACCACCTGGTGTGTATGTAGTGACAGGGTGTATGTCACCCACCACACCCTGGTGTGTATGTAGTGAAGGTGTATGTCACCCACCACCACCCTGGTGTGTATGTAGTGAGAGGTGTATCTCACCCACCACCACCCTGGTGTGTATGTAGTGAGAGGTGTATCTCACCCACCACCACCCTGGTGTGTATGTAGTGACAGGTGTATGTCACCCACCACCACCACCCTGGTGTGTATGTAGTGACAGGTGTATGTCACCCACCACCACCCTGGTGTGTATGTAGTGACAGGTGTATGTCACCCACCACCACCACCCTGGTGTGTATGTAGTGACAGGTGTATGTCACCCACCACCACCCTGGTGTGTATGTAGTGACAGGTGTATGTCACCCACCACCACCCTGGTGTGTATGTAGTGACAGGTGTATGTCACCCACCACCACCTGGTGTGTATGTAGTGACAGGTGTATGTCACCCACCACCACCCTGGTGTGTATGTAGTGACAGGTGTATGTCACCCACACCACCCTGGTTGTGTATGTAGTGACAGGTGTATGTCACCCACCACCACCCTGGTGTGTATGTAGTGACAGGTGTATGTCACCCACCACCACCCTGGTGTGTATGTAGTGACAGGTGTATGTCACCCACCACCACCCTGGTGTGTATGTAGTGACAGGTGTATTCACCCACCACCGCCCTGGTGTGTATGTAGTGACAGGTGTATTATCACCCACCACCACCACCACCACCCTGGTGTGTATGTAGTGACAGGTGTATTATCACCCACCACCACCACCACCCTGGTGTGTATGTAGTGACAGGTGTATGTCACCCCACCCACCCCCTGGTGTGTATGTGTGCAGTGTTGTACACCACCTGGTGTGTATTAGTGCAGTGTATGTCACCACCACCGCCCTGGTGTGTATGTAGTGACAGGTGTATTTCACCCACCACCGCCCTGGTGTGTATGTAGTGACAGGTGTATTTCACCCACCACCGCCCTGTTGTGTACGTAGTGACAGGTGTATGTCACCCACCACCATCCTGGTGTGTATGTAGTGACAGGTGTATGTCACCCACCACCACCACCACCCTGGTGTGTATGTAGTGGCAGGTGTATGTCACCCACCACCGCCCTGGTGTGTATGTAGTGACAGGTGTATGTCACCCACCACCATCCTGGTGTGTATGTAGTGATAGGTGTATGTCACCCACCACCGACCTGGTGTGTGTGTACTGACAGGTGTATGTCACCCACCACCACCCTGGTGTGTATGTAGTGACAGGTTTATCTCACCCACCACACCACCCTGGTGTGTATGTAGTGACAGGTATATCTCACCCACCACCACCCTGGTGTGTATGTAGTGACAGGTGTATGTCACCCACCACCACCCTGGTGTGTATGTAGTGACAGGTGTATCTCACCCACCACCACCCTGGTGTGTATGTAGTGACAGGTGTATCTCACCCACCACCACCCTGGTATGTATGTATTGACAGGTGTATCTCACCCACCACCACCCTGGTGTGTATGTAGTGACAGGTGTATGTCACCCACCACCACCCTGGTGTGTATGTAGTGACAGGTGTATCTCACCCACCACCACCCTGGTGTGTATGTAGTGACAGGTGTATGGCACCCACCACCACCCTGGTGTGTATGTAGTGACAGGTATATCTCACCCACCACCACCCTGGTGTGTATGTAGTGACAGGTGTATGTCACCCACCACCACCCTGGTGTGTATGTAGTGACAGGTGTATGTCACCCACCACAACCCTGGTGTGTATGTAGTGACAGGTGTATCTCACCCACCACCACCCTGGTGTGTATGTAGTGACAGGTGTATCTCACCCACCACCACCCTGGTGTGTATGTAGTGACAGGTGTATCTCACCCACCACCACCACCCTGGTGTGTATGTAGTGACAGGTGTATCTCACCCACCACCACCCTGGTGTATGTAGTGACAGGTGGATGTCACCCACCACCACTACCCTGCTGAGTATGTAGTGACAGGTGTATGTCACCCACCACCACTACCTTGCTGAGTATGTACTGACAGGTGTATGTCACCCACCACCACCACCACCCTGGTGTGTATGTAGTGGCAGGTGTATGTCACCCACCACCGCCCTGGTGTGTACGTAGTGACAGGTGTATGTCACCCACCACCATCCTGGTGTGTATGTAGTGACAGGTGTATGTCACCCACCACCATCCTGGTGTGTATGTAGTGGCAGGTGTATGTCACCCACCACCGCCCTGGTGTGTATGTAGTGACAGGTGTATGTCACCCACCACCATCCTGGTGTGTATGTAGTGACAGGTGTATGTCACCCACCACCGACCTGGTGTGTGTGTACTGACAGGTGTATGTCACCCACCACCACCCTGGTGTGTATGTAGTGACAGGTGTATGTCACCCACCACCATCCTGGTGTGTATGTAGTGACAGGTGTATGTCACCACCACCACCACCACCACCCTGGTGTGTATGTAGTGGCAGGTGTATGTCACCCACCACCGCCCTGGTGTGTACGTAGTGACAGGTGTATGTCACCCACCACCATCCTGTTGTGTATGTAGTGACAGGTGTATGTCACCCACCACCACCCTGGTGTGTATGTAGTGGCAGGTGTATGTCACCCACCACGCCCTGGTGTGTATGTAGTGACAGGTGTATGTCACCACCACATCCTGGTGTGTATGTAGTGACAGGTTGTATGTCACCCACCACCGACCTGGTGTGTGTGTACTGACAGGTGTATGTCACCCACCACCACCCTGGTGTGTATGTAGTGACAGGTGTATCTCACCCACCACCACCCTGGTGTGTATGTAGTGACAGGTATATCTCACCCACCACCACCCTGGTGTGTATGTAGTGACAGGTGTATGTCACCCACCACCACCCTGGTGTGTATGTAGTGACAGGTGTATCTCACCCACCACCACCCTGGTGTGTATGTAGTGACGGTGTATGTCACCCACCACCACCCTGGTGTGTATGTAGTGACAGGTATATCTCACCCACCACCACCCTGGTGTGTATGTAGTGACAGGTGTATGTCACCCACCACCACCCTGGTGTGTATGTAGTGACAGGTATATCTCACCCACCACCACCCTGGTGTGTATGTAGTGACAGGTGTATGTCACCCACCACCACCCTGGTGTGTATGTAGTGACAGGTGTATGTCACCCACCACCACCCTGGTGTGTATGTAGTGACAGGTATATCTCACCCACCACCACCCTGGTGTGTATGTAGTGACAGGTGTATCTCACCCACCACCACCCTGGTGTGTATGTAGTGACAGGTGTATCTCACCCACACCACCCTGGTGTGTATGTAGTGCAAGTGTATCTCACCCACCACCACCCTGGTGTGTATGTAGTGACAGGTGTATCTCACCCACCACCACCCTGGTGTGTATGTAGTGACAGGTGTATCTCACCCACCACCACCCTGGTGTGTATGTAGTGACAAGTGTATCTCACCCACCACCACCCTGGTGTGTATGTAGTGACAGGTGTATCTCACCCACCACCACCCTGGTGTGTATGTAGTGACAAGTGTATCTCACCCACCACCACCCTGGTGAGTATGTAGTGACAGGTGTATGTCACCCACCACCACTACCCTGGTGTGTAATCACTTACAACAGAAGGAACTAAAGTCTGGTAGGTGGGCTCGTGTGTGGTGGCGGGTCAACGGCGCCAACAATGTTGACAAAATAATGTGAAACTTAACAAAACAATGTTGAAAACTGACTAAACAATATTGAATGTTGAAAAAACAACGTTGACAAACAATGTTGAGAAAATAACGTTGACAATGTTGAGAAAATAACGTTGACAAACAATGTTGAGAAACAATGTTGGCAAAATAAATTCGACCCTCTTCCCCTCTATCTCGCGAACAGCCACCACACTGGCGACTTACCAACATATTTATTTTACAAACTTATACACTCAATTCATCTTCAAATATATATTTATTTATTTGTACAAAACTATAAATCTTGACCAAATGGATGATGGTGACTAACTGTGTTAATAGTGTGTGTAGGGAGAGTGGAGTGATGGAAGCAGGCAACCCCACTACACTATAGCCATGACTTGTATCTTCCACTTTCTCATTCACCTTATACTTGGGGGAGGGGAAGAGGGAGAGGGGAGGCACATCAACCACCATTATCATCAACATGACTTTCTTTACTCTAACACCGTGTGTGTGTGTGTGTGTGTGTGTGTGTGTGTGTGTGTGTGTGTGTGTGTGTGTTGTGTGTGTGTGTGTGTATTTGGTGTGTGTGTGTTGTGTGTGTGTGTGTGCGTGTGTGTGTGTGGTGTGTGTGATGTGTGTGTTGTGTGTGTGTGTGTGTGTGTGTGTGTGTTGTGTGTGTGTTGTGTTTGACGGATGGAGGAGGGTAATGGAGGAGGAAGTTGAAGAAAGAAAGAAAGAGAGAGATGAGAGAGAGAGAGAGAGATGAGAGAGAGAGAGATGAGAAGAGATGAGAGAGGCGAGAGAGAGAGAGAGAGAGAGACAGAGAGAGACATGAGAGAGAGACAGAAGAGAGACAGACAGAGAGAGACAGACAGAGAGAGACAGAAGAGAGAGAAGAGAGAGAGAAGGAAAGTCGAGAGAGGGAGAGAGAGAGAGGAGAGAGAGGAGAGAGAGAGAGAGAGAGAACAAAAAACAAAACGGGAAAAGAAGAGAGGGAGTCTACAAGTTGTATGTAGGAGGTAGTCTACACGTTGTATGTAGCGAGGTAGTCTACACGTTGTATGTAGCGAGGTAGTCTACACGTTGTATGTAGCGAGGTAGTCTACACGTTGTATGTAGCGAGGTAGTCTACACGTTGTTATGTAGCGAGGTAGTCTACACGTTGTATGTAGCGAGGTAGTCTACACGTTGTATGTAGCGAGGTAGTGTACACGTTGTATGTAGCGAGGTAGTGTACACGTTGTATGTAGCGAATTAGTGTACACGTTGTATGTAGCGAGGTAGTCTACACGTTGTATGTAGCGAGGTAGTCTACACGTTGTATGTAGCGAGGTAGTCTACACGTTGTATGTAGCGAGGTAGTCTACACGTTGTATGTAGCGAGGTAGTCTACACGTTGTATGTAGCGAGGTAGTCTACACGTTGTATGTAGCGAGGTAGTTAGTCTACACGTCTGGACAAACTTGACGCAGCAGCTCATCATCAGCTGGGTGTGATGAGCACTTCTGAAATGATTGCTGCCAGATAACAACCACTCACCCACTTTCTTCCTCTAAATCTCCATCTCAGTTATATATACTGCATATATTTCTGCTAAGTCATTTAAATATACTCTTCGCGCAGGCAAGCACTTTCTTTTACAAGAAATTTATGTATTAGTTCTCATTAAATTGAATGTCACAATAGTATTTTATTAAAAAAATCTCATAGGCATCATTTATCATCAATTCCTCTATTCTGTTCAGTTTTGACATACAATTTTACAAGTCCAATACTTTGTTATAATGGTCTTGCTGTGACACACAAACTACAATTAGCATATAACAAATTTAAGTTAGCTTGTGGGTGCCTTACTAAATAAAACACTGAAGGATTTCCTCCACGAAAATGCAGGGTACACAGAGCGCAGACGAACCTTGCTATCACGTATTATCTGGCTCGTCCGCCAGCTTTGACCATAATGGTTGAGGTTATCAGCTGGTAGTTGTACCAACACACAGAGTTCTTCCTCTTCTTTCTTCCTCTAACATTGTCTCTGTATTGTTTCCTGATATTTGTGATTTTGTTTCCTGATTATACCTAATTTTGAGAAGTTTTTTTTTTTAACACATCGGCCGTCTCCCATCGAGGTACGGTGACCCAAAAAGAAAGAAAAACCCAAAAAGAAAGAAAAATACTTTCATCACTGTCTTTGCAGAGGCGCTGAGAAACGACAGTTTAGAAGTCCCTCTAAACTGCCAATATTCTAAACCCCTCCTTTAAAGTGCAGGCATTGTACTTCCCATTTCTAGGACTCAAGTCCGGCTAACCGGTTTCCCTGAATCCTCACTAAATATTACCCTGCTCACACTCCAACAGCTCGTTAGGTCCCAAAAACCATTCATCTCCATTCACTCCTATCTAACACGCTCACACATACTTGCCGGAAGTTCAAGCCCCTCGCCCACAAAACCTCCTTTACCTGGAAGCACTTGACTTGTACTCACTAGAGCGCAGACGAGAGAGATATATCGTAATCTACACCTGGAAGATTCTGGAGGGACTGGTCCCTAATATGCACACAGCAATCACTCCATACGAAAGATAAAGACTTGGCAGGCGATGCAACATACCCCCAGTGAAAAGTAGGGGCGTCATTGGTACACTAAGAGAAAACACAATAACTGTCCGGGGCCCAAGACTGTTCAACAGCCTCCCACCAGCAATAAGGGGCATTACGGGAAGACCCCTGGTTGTCTTCAAGAGGGAGCTGGACAGATACCTAAAGACGGTGCCGGATCAGCCGGGCTATGGTTCGTACGCTGGATTACGTGCGGCCAGCAGTAACAGCCTCGTTGATCAGGCCCTGACCCACCGGGAGGCCTGGTCGGGACCGGGCCGCGGGGACGTTGATCCCCGGAATGCCCTCCAGGTAGACTCCAGGTAGGTAGACCCCCTCCCTCCAACCTTTTCGAGGACGACCCCTATCCCGCCTTCCTTCCCCTACAAATGTATACGCTCTCCAAGTCATTCTACTTTGTTCCATTCTTTCTAAATGACCAAAACACCTCAACAGCCCTTCTTCAGCCCTCTGACTAATATTTTTAGTAAATCCACACCTCCTAATTTCCACACTCCGAATTCTCTGCATAATATTTACAGAGGAGTTATGGGAATTAAATACTCAATATAGACACTTCAACCTTAAACTTACTAGATGGTCACTTCTCTTATGCCCTTAAATATCCACTTGAAAATAAATTTGGTGACCACATATTAGTGAAGCTGGTGGCCGCTGCAGACAGACCTACAAAGATATTACAACTTGGCTGATACAACACAGCATCCAGTATTTTGTTCCAGTTTCTATCTACATTTCTTATAAGTAAATGTAGACGGTTGAAGTCGTGAGGCTCAGATGTTAACAGTAATCTTCAAAGTTGTTTATGGCACCCCTGCTAACACGGTTATATTCTGCACATTATGTCGTGTCTATCACTACTGTAGGTTACTGGGCTAGTGTGAAGATTAGGTATCCCCTCTAGCAGCAGTTTTGTTATTTAGCAGGGATTAAAGGAGGCACGATTGTTGGAAAAAGACTAGATGGGAACAAGAGGCCACTGGAAACCCACGGTGTGAAGAATTTGGATGGTGGGAATGTGAATGAGTAGGAGTGGAGGGAAAAGACCTAAGGATATTATGCTGAACACCATGATGACATTCGGTAGTGCCTTCAACATCTGATAAGTAAATGTAGGGAAGCTTTGTTAAATTAATATTCGACAAGTAGCCTTTATGCACCTTACACTTAAATATTTCAGAAATAGTACTGGAAATTACACTCCATGTAGGTACTGGCTAGTATCTTCTAAAGTTTAAGGAATAAAACCTCGAGGATTGACTCAAAACAAGCAGCTAACACACAGGTACCTAATATTTCTGAGTGCCTGGGGTACGGAATGTAAGGAAAGGGACGTAGTTACTGTGTCAAGGAACATGAATCGGAAGTTGAGATGTAGCGCATGGGCAACCAGGGAGCTGCAAGCCACTCCTGGAGGAAGTGAAGAATGGGATAACTAGAGGCGGAGATGGTGCAGGAGAAAAGTAACTAAATCATAGGGTGTCTAAAGAAGGTGACTAACACAAGGTAAATTTTTGAAGGAGTGGTAGGGTAGGAAGGTGTAAAGGAAAGACAGGGTTTGGTAAGAATAGGAACGAAGCTGGACTGGTAAGAGAATGGATACAGGGAGTGAAGAAACGGGAATGAAGGGAGGAAAGAAAAAGGAGAAGGGAAGTAAGACAGGTAGAAGGGGAGGTAAAATAGGAAAGAAGGGTAAGTAAGAAAGGGAAGAGGGAAGAGAGGAAGAAGGGGTAAGAAAGAAGGGGGGAGAAGAAGGAAGTAAAAAGGAAGGGAGGGGGTAAGAGAGGGAAGAAGGTGGTAAGAAAGGAAGAAGGGTGGTAAGAGAGGGAAGAAGGGAGGTAAGAAAGGAAGAAGGAAGTAAGAAAGGGAAGAAGGGAAGGTAAGAAAGGAAGAAGGGATGGTAAGAAAGGAAGAAGGGAGGTTAGAAAGGGAAGAAGGTAAAAAAGGAAGAAGGGTGGTAAGAAAGGGAAGAAGGGAGTAAGAAAGGAAGAAGGGAGGTAAGAAAGGGAAGAAGGGAGGTAAGAAAGGGAAGAAGGGAGGTAAGAAAGGGAAGAAGGGAGGTAAGAAAGGGAAGAAGGGAGGTAAGAAAGGAAGAAGGGAGGTAAGAAAGGGAAGGGGAAGAGGGGTAAGAAGGAGGGTAAGAAAGAAGGAGGGAGGTAAGAGGGGTAGAAGGGAGGTAAGAAAGGGTAAGAGGGAGGTAAGAGGGTAGAAGGGAGGTAAGAAAGGGTAGAGGAGGTAGAAGGGGTAGAAGGGAGGTAAGAAAGGGTAGGAGGGAGGTAAGAGGGGTAAGAAGGGAGGGGTAAGAAAGGGTAGGAGGGAGGTAAGAGGGGTAGAAGGGAGGTAAGAAAGGGTAGGAGGGAGGTAAGAGGGAGTAAGAAGGGGGTAAAGAAAGGTAAGGAGGGAGGTAAGAGAGGGTAGAAGGGAGGTAAGAGAGGTAGAGGGAGGTAAGAAAAGGGTAAGGAGGGGAGGTAAGAGGGGGTAGAAGGGAGGTAAGAAAGGGTAGAGGGAGGTAAGAGAGGGTATGAGGGAGGTAAGGGAGGTAGAAGAGGTAGAGGAGGTAAGAGAGGGTAGAGAAGGGAGGTAAGAAAGGGTAGGAGGGAGGTAAGAGGGGTAGAAGGGAGGTAAGAAAGGGTAGAGGGAGTAAGAGAGGGTAGAAGGGAGGTAAGAGAGGGTAGAAGGGAGGTAAGAGGGTAGGGGGAGTAAGAGAGGGAGGGAGGTAAGAGAGGGTAGAGGGAGGTAAGAAAGGTAGGAGGGAGGTAAGAGAGGGTAGAGGGAGGTAAGAGAGGGTAGAAGGGAGGTAAGAAAGGGTAGGAGGGAGGTAAGAGAGGGTAGAAGGGAGGTAAGAAAGGTAGAAGGGAGGTAAGAGAGGGTAGGAGGGAGGTAAGAGAGGGTAGAAGGGAGGTAAGAGGGGGTAAGAGGAGGTATGAAGAGGGTAGGAGGGAGGTAAGATGAGGGAGGTAGAAGGGTGAAGGTAAGAAAGGGTAGAGGGAGGTAAGAGAGGGTAGAAGGGAGGTAAGAGAGGTGTGGGTCACACAGGTCACGTGGAAGATCATAATCTGCAGGCATCACAAAGGAGGTCTGGTTGCTTCACCACTTTGCGTAAAATAACGTCACTTAGGCAACACTGAAGCAACGTCACTCAGGCAACACTCAAGCAACGTCACTCAGGCAACACTCAAGCAACGTCACTCGTAGGCAACACTCAAGCAACGTTACTCAGACAACACTCACTGAAGCAACGGCACTCAGGCAACTCTCACTCAAGCAACGTTTAGTGAGAACAACACCATGCGCAGTGATGGCACAACACCATGCGCAGTGATGACAACATGGGCAATAATGACACATCATGTCACTATGCAACATCATAGCACGCATGATGACAACATGGGCAATAATGACACATCATGTGCAGTGATGACATGCGCAGTGATGACAACATCATGCGCAGTGATGACACAACACCATGCGCAGTGATGACACAACAACATGCGCAGTGATAACAACATGGGCAATAATGACACATCATGTGCAGTGATGACACAACAACATGCGCAGTGATGACACAACATGCGCAGTGATGGCACAACACCATGCGCAGTGATGGCACAACACCATGCGCAGTGATGGCACAACACCATGCGCAGTGATGGCAACAAACACCATGTCGCAGTGATGAACAACATGGCAGTGATGACACATCATGTGCAGTGATGACATCATGCAGCAGTGATGACAACACATGGGCAGTGATGACATCATACGCAGTGATGACACATCATGCGCAGTGATGACAACACCATGCGCAGTGATGACACAACATCATGCGCAGTGATAACAACATGGGCAATAATGACACATCATGTGCAGTGATGACACAACAACATGCGCAGTGATGACACAACATGCGCAGTGATGACACATACATGGCAGTGATGACACAACACATGCGCAGTGATGACACACCATGGCGCAGTGATGACAACACGCATATGACACATCATGGCATGAGACACATGCGCAGTGATGACAACATCATGCGCAGTGATGACACAACATGCGCAGTAATGACACAACAGGCATGACCAGCGATGAATAATCATGGCAGTGAGACACATGCGCAGTGATGACACAACATGCGCAGCGATGACATAACATGGGCAGTGATGACACATGCGCAGTGATGACACAACACATGCGCAGGATGACACAACATGGCAGTCGATGACACACATGCGCAGTGAATGACACAACATGCGCAGTGATGACACAACATGCGCAGTGATGACACAACATGCGCAAGTGATGACACAACACATGCGCAGTGATGACACAACATGCGCAGTGATGACACAACAGCACAGTGATGACACAACATGGCAGTGATGACACAACATGCGCAGTGATGACACAACATGCGCAGTGATGACAACATGCGCAGTGATGACACAACATGCGCAGTGATGACACAACATGCGCAGTGATGACACAACATGCGCAGTGATGACACAACATGGGCAGTGATGACACATCATGCGCAGTGATGACACAACATGCGCAGTGATGACACAACATGCGCAGTGATGACACAACATGCGCAGTGATGACACAACATGCGCAGTGATGACACAACATGCGCAGTGATGACACAACATGCGCAGTGATGACACAACATGCGCAGTGATGACACAACATGCGCAGTGATGACACAACATGCGCAGTGATGACACAACATGCGCAGTGATGACACAACATGCGCAGCGATGACACAACATGCGCAGCGATGACACAACATGCGCAGTGATGACACAACATGCGCAGCGATGACACAACATGCGCAGTGATGACACAACATGCGCAGCGATGACACAACATGCGCATGATGACACAACATGCGCAGTGATGACACAACATGCGCACGATGACACACATGGCAGCGATGACACAACATGCGCAGTGCGATGACACAACATGCGCAGCGATGACACAACATGCGCAGCGATGACACAACATGCGCAGTGATGACACAACATGCGCAGCGATGACACAACACCATGCGCAGTAATGACATCATGAGCAGTGATGACAAAACACCATGCACAGTGATAACACACATGCACAGTGATGACACATCATGCACAGTGATGACACATCATGCACAGTGATGACACATCATGCACAGTGATGACACATCATGCACAGTGATAACACATCATGCACAGTGATGACACATCATGCACAGTGATGACACATCATGCACAATGATGACACATCATGCACAGGGTTTGACACATCATGCACAGTGATGACACATCATGCACAGTGATGACACATCATGCACAGTGATGACACATGCACAGTGATGACACATAATGCACAGTGATGACACATCATGCACAGTGATGACACATCATGCACAGTGATGACACATGCACAGTGATGACACATCATGCACAGTGATGACACATCATGCACAGTGATGACACATCATGCACAGTGATGACACATCATGCACAGTGATGACACATCATGCACAGTGATGACACATCATGCACAGTGATGACACATCATGCACAGTGATGACACATCATGCACAGTGATAACACATCATGCACAGTGATGACACATCATGCACAGTGATGACACATCATGCACATGATGACACATCATGCACAGTAATGAACTACACATGCACAGTGTTTGACACATCATGCACAGTGATGACACATCATGCACAATGATGACACATCATGCCACCATGAAATGACACATCATGCACAGTGATGAAATACATATCACATGCAGCAGTGATGAGACATCATGCACAGTGATGACACATCATGCACAGTGTGAAACACATCATGCACAGTAATGACACATCATGCACAGTGATGAAGCACATCATGCACAGTGATGACCACATCCATGCACAGTGATGACACCTATCATGCACGTAATGACACATCATGCACAGTGATGACACATCATGCACAGTAATGACACATCATGCACAGTGATGACACATCATGCACAGTGATGACACATCATGCACAGTGATGACACATGCACAGTGATGATACATAATGCACAGTGATGACACATCATGCACAGTTGATGAACATCATGCACAGTGATGACACATAAATGCCACAAGTGATGACACATCATGCACAGTGATGATACATAATGCACAGTAATGACACATCATGCACAGTGATGACACATCATGCACAGTAATGACACATCATGCACAGTGATGACACATCATGCACAGTGATGACACAGCATCATGCGCAGTGATGCATCTACCACCACTCACCTAGTAACACACTGCATCAACACACACAACCAGCTGCACTGAGAGACCAGCTGTGTGGTGCAACACACTACATCATCACCACACACAACCAGCTGCACTGAGAGACCAGCTGAGTGGTGCAACACACTGCATCAACACCACACAGAACCAGCTGCACTGGAGACCAGCTGGTGGTCAACACACTGACACATACCACACACAACCAGCTGCACTGAGAGACCAGCTGAGTGGTGCAACACACTGCATCAACACCACACACAACCAGCTGCACTGGGAGACCAGCTGAGTGGTACAACACACTGCATCAACACCACACACAACCAGCTGCACTGGGAGACCAGCTGAGTGGTGCAACACACTGCATCAACACCACACACAACCAGCTGCACTGGAGGACCAGCTGAGTGGTACAACACACTGCATCAACACCACACACAACCAGCTGCACTGAGAGACCAGCTGAGTGGTACAACACACTGCATCAACACCACACACAACCAGCTGCACTGAGAGACCAGCTGAGTGGTGCAACACACTGCATCAACACCACACACAACCAGCTGCACTGGGAGACCAGCTGAGTGGTGCAACACACGGCATCAACACACAACCAGCTGCACTGAGAGACCAGCTGAGTGGTACAACACACTGCATCAACACACACAACCAGCTGCACTGGGAGACCAGCTGTGTGGTGCAACACACTGCATCAACACCACACACAACCAGCTGCACTGAGAGACCAGCTGAGTGGTACAACACACTGCATCAACACCACACACAACCAGCTGCACTGGGAGACCAGCTGTGTGGTGCAACACACTGCATCAATACCACACACAACCAGCTGCACTGGAGAGACCAGCTGTAGTGGTGCAACACACTGCATCAACACCACACACAACCAGCTGCACTGAGAGACCAGCTGAGTGTACAAACACTGCATCACAACACACAACCAGCTGCACTGAGAGACCACTGAGTGGTGCAACACACTGCATCAGACACCACACACAACCAGCTGCACTGAGAGACCAGCTGAGTGTGCAACACACTGCATCAACACCACACACAACCAGCTGCACTGAGAGACCACTGAGTGTGCAACACACTGCATCAACACCACACACAAACCAGCTGCACTGAGAGACCAGCTGAGTGGTGCAACACACTGCATCAACACCACACACAACCAGCTACACTAAGAGACCAGCTGAGTGGTGCAACACACTCTCAACCACACACAACCAGCTGCACTGAGAGACCAGCTGAGTGGTGCAACACACTGCATCAACACACAACCAGCTGCACTGAGACCAGCTGAGTGGTGCAACACACTGCATCAACACACACTGCCAGCTGCACTGAGAGACCAGCTGAGTCGTGCATCACACTGCGTCAACACCACACACAACCAGCTGCACTGGGAGACCAGCTGAGTGGTGCAACACACTGCATCAACACCACACACAACCAGCTGCACTGAGAGACCAGCTGAGTGGTGCAACACACTGCATCAACACACACAACCAGCTGCACTGAGAGACCAGCTGAGTGGTGCAACACACTGCATCAACACCACACACAACCAGCTGCACTGAGAGACCAGCTGAGTGGTGCAACACACTGCATCAACACACACACCAGCTGCACTGAGAGACCAGCTGAGTGGTGCAACACACTGCATCAACACCACACACAACCAGCTGCACTGAGAGACCAGCTGAGTGGTGCAACACACTGCATCAACACCACACACAACCAGCTGCACTGAGAGACCAGCTGAGTGGTGCAACACTGCATCAACACCACACACAACCAGCTGCACTGAGAGACCAGCTGAGTGTGCAAACACACTGCATCAACACCACACACAACCAGCTGCACTGAGAGACCAGCTGAGTGGTGCAACACACTGCATCAACACCACACACAACCAGCTGCACTGAGAGACCAGCTGAGTGGTGCAACACACTGCATCAACACACACAACCAGCTGCACTGAGAGACCAGCTGCGTGGTGCAACACACTGCATCAACACCACACAACCAGCTGCACTGAGAGACCAGCTGAGTGGTGCAACACACTGCATCAACACACACAACCAGCTGCACTGAGAGACCAGCTGAGTGGTGCAACACACTGCATCAACACCACACACAACCAGCTGCACTGAGAGACCAGCTGAGTGGTGCAACACACTGCATCAACACCTACAACAACAACCACTGCACTGAGAGACCAGCTGAGTGGTGCAACACACTGCATCAACACCACACACAACCAGCTGCACTGAGAGACCAGCTGAGTGGTACAACACACTGCATCAACACACCACAACAGAACAACAGCTGGCACTGATGAAGACCAGCTGAGTGGTGCAACACACTGCATCAACACCACACACAACCAGCTGCACTGAGAGACCAGCTGAGTGGTACAACACACTGCATCAACACCACACACAACCAGCTGCACTGGGAGACCAGCTGTGTGGTGCAACACACTGCATCAACACCACACACAACCAGCTGCACTGAGAGACCAGCTGAGTGGTACAACACACTGCATCAACACCACACACAACCAGCTGCACTGGGAGACCAGCTGTGTGGTGCAACACACTGCATCAACACCACACACAACCAGCTGCACTGAGAGACCAGCTGAGTGGTACAACACACTGCATCAACACCACACACAACCAGCTGCACTGAGAGACCAGCTGAGTGGTGCAACACACTGCATCAACACCACACAGAACCAGCTGCACTGAGAGACCAGCTGAGTGGTGCAACACACTGCATCAACCACCACACAAACCAGCTGCACTGAGAGACCAGCTGAGTGGTGCAACCACACTGCATCAACACCACACACAACCAGCTGCACTGAGAGACCAGCTGAGTGGTGCAACACACTGCATCAACCACACACAACCAGCTGCACTGAGAACCAGCTGTGGTCAACAACTGCACACACACACACCAACCAGCTGCAACGAGATACCAGCTGAGTGGTTCAAATTACCCTGATCAACAGCACACAGAGCGAAAGCTCACGAGGAACCATCTGTTAAAGTGCAACAACTGCTATCACAACCACACGACCAACGCAATGAACACACTGAGATTTGAAAAAAAAACACAGCACTGTTAGCTGAGGTCCTATACCCTAGGTGGAATCATTACACTTTCACACAACAACCCTGCACTGGAGACCACTGATGGTGCAAACAATGCATCAAAAACTACCGACAACCGACTTAGCACTGAGAAGACCATGTGTACTGGAATCAACACACTGGTCATTCAACACACACAAACACTGCCTGCTAGAGACTAGTCGAGTGGTGCAAAAAACCCTGCAAATCAACCACACACCAGCTAGTCACTGAGAGAACACATAAGTGTGTGACAACACTCATCAACACCACACAACGACAGACTGCACTGAGAGGACAGCAGCTGATCGTTGGTGCAAGTCACCTGCTGTCTAACACCACATCAACACCAGCTAATCAACTTTTATCCAAGGACCAGTCTGAGTTGGTGCAACGCACTGCAACCCACACACAACCAGCTGCACTGAGAGACCAAGCTGATGGTGCATACACACTTGCATACAACACACAACCGCTGCCACTGAGACCAGCTGAGTATGCAACACACTGCTAAGTCATACAGCCACCCCAGCTCAATGAGAGACAGCTAATGTATATATTTCACGCGTATCAGGAACTGTGAAGCACAACAACCATGATAAGCAGTACTTTCAGCCCACTTGACAACACAACGTCGCCATCAATCACCACTGGTTGTTACAGCACCAGGTGACACTACTTAGACCATCTGAAATTAGTGATACAACAACTACTGATCACACTCTGAACTATCGAATTGGCAGTTTTTGTCCAAAATGTTAGAATACACTTAATTGGTACTCTGCAAAACTTCAGTCGGTGAGTCTCGCCATACCAAGGCTGTGATAAGTCTCGCCATACCAAGGCTGTGATAAGTCTCGCCATAACCCAGGCTGTGATAAGTCTCGCCATACCAAGGCTGTGATAAGTCTCGCCATACCAAGGCTGTGATAAGTCTCGCCATACCAAGGCTGTGATAAGTCTCGCCATACCAAGGCTGTGATAAGTCTCGCCATACCCAGGCTGTGATAAGTCTCGCCATACCAAGGCTGTGATAAGTCTCGCCATACCAAGGCTGTGATAAGTCTCGCCATACCAAGGCTGTGATAAGTCTCGCCATACCCAGGCTGTGATAAGTCTCGACATACCAAGGCTGTGATAAGTCTCGCCATACCAAGGCTGTGATAAGTCTCGCCATACCAAGGCTGTGATAAGTCTCGCCATACCAAGGCTGTGATAAGTCTCGCCATACCAAGGCTGTGATAAGTCTCGCCATACCAAGGCTGTGATAAGTCTCGCCATACCAAGGCTGTGATAAGTCTCGCCATACCAAGGCTGTGATAAGTCTCGCCATACCCAGGCTGTGATAAGTCTCGCCATACCAAGGCTGTGATAAGTCTCGCCATACCAAGGCTGTGATAAGTCTCGCCATACCAAGGCTGTGATAAGTCTCGCCATACCCAGGCTGTGATAAGTCTCGCCATACCCAGGCTGTGATAAGTCTCGCCATACCCAGGCTGTGATAAGTCTCGCCATACCCAGGCTGTGATAAGTCTCGCCATACCCAGGCTATGATAAGTCTCGCCATACCCAGGCTATGATAAATCTCGCCATACCCAGACTATGATAAGTCTCGCCATACCCAGGCTATGATAAGTCTCGCTATACCCAGACTATGATAAGTCTCGCCATACCCAGGCTATGATAAATCTCGCCATACCCAGGCTATGATAAGTCTCGCCATACCCAGACTATGATAAGTCTCGCCATACCCAGGCTATGATAAGTCTCGCCATACGCAGACTATGATAAGTCTCGCCATACCCAGACTATGATAAGTCTCGCCATACCCAGGCTATGATAAATCTCGCCATACCCAGACTATGATAAGTCTCGCCATACCCAGGCTATTATAAGTCTCGCTATACCCAGGCTATGATAAGTCTCGCCATACCCAGACTATGATAAGTCTCGCCATACCCAGACTATGATAAGTCTCGCCATACCCAGACTATGATAAGTCTCGCCATACCCAGACTATGATAAGCCTCGCCATACCCAGACTATGATAAGTCTCGCCATACCCAAACTATGATAAGTCTCGCCATACCCAGACTATGATAAGTCTCGCCTAGTCATTGTGGTTGTATACAAGCCACCAGATGCAACCTCACAACAGTTCAAGGAACAGCTACTGAAAATTGATTACTGTTTGGAAAACCTTCCAGCTCCATCCCCAAACATCTTACTGCTTGGTGATTTCAACCTAAGGCATACAAAATGGAAGAATGTAGCAAATAATGTTATAGCTGAAACAATCCTCCGGAGGTAGCGCAGGTGAAAGGTCACACACACATGAGCTACTAAGTCTCTGCGAAAAAACACACCTTAAGCCAGCAGATAGTGGAGCCAACAAGATTAGAAAACACACTTGACCTTATCTTCACAAATAATGAGGACCTGATAAGAGACATAAGAATATCAAAAACAACTAATTCCGATCACAACCTAATCGAAGTCCAGACGTACATGCATAGGGGTCCTGATCAGCAGAATGCATGTACCTGTGAAGGTGTCTTCACAAAATACAACTTCAACAACAAGAACATCAACTGGGACCAGGTAAACCATGTCCTAAACGAAACATGTTGGGAAGATGTCTTAAATGACATGGATCCAAACCAGTGCCTTGAAAGGATCAACTTCCTGGTAGCCGAAGCATGTTCTAGGCATATTCCCCTAAGAAAGAAGAAGAGCAGGAGTAAACTGGAGAGAAAAAGACGCTCCCTCTACAGAAGACGACGGAGAGAGTCACTGAGCTCCTCAGGAGTGCTAGAATATCTGATACACGAAAGGAGGCGCTGACCAGGGAAGTGGAAACTATCGAACTTAAGCTAAATGACTCTTACAGGAACCAGGAGAGGCAGGAGGAGCTTAAAGCTATTAGTGAAATTGAAAGAAATTCAAAATATTTCTTTTCATATGCCAAAAACAAGGCGAATACCACATCTAGTATCGGGCCCTTACTCAGACAGGATGGGACTTACACAGATGACAACAAGGAAATGAGTGAAATATTGAAATCCCAGTACGACTCTGTGTTTAGTGAACCACTAATCGGTCTGAGGATCGACGGCCCAAATGATTTCTTCATGAATGAGCCTCAAAACTCCATAAATGTATGCCAGATTTCCGACATTACCCTAACTCCGATAGATTTCGAAAAAGCCATTGACAGCATGCCTATGCACTCAGCCCCAGGCCCAGACTCGTGGAACTCTGTTTTCATTAAGAACTGCAAGAAACCCCTCTTGCGTGCCCTAAGTACACTATGGAGGAGGAGCTTGGACATGGGTGAAATTCCACAGTCACTTAAAACAACGGATATAGCCCCACTCCATAAAGGTGGCAGCAAAGCATTAGCTAAGAACTATAGACCAATAGCTCTGACGTCCCACATCATAAAAATCTTTGAAAGAGTGCTATGAAGCAGGATTGCAAATCACCTGGATTCCCAAAATCTGCACAATCCAGGGCAACATGGGTTCAGGGCAGGTCGCTCCTGCCTCTCACAACTACTGGATCACTATGACATGGCCTTGGATGCACTGGAAGAAAATCAGAATGCAGATGTAATATACACAGACTTTGCAAAAGCATTTGACAAATGCGATCATGGCGTAATAGCCCATAAAATACGTGCTAAAGGAATAACTGGGAAAGTGGGAGATGGATCTTCAACTTCCTAACAAATCGAACACAAAGAGTAGTGGTCAACAGAGTTA
>NC_069400.1:121618351-121658351 GCF_026875155.1 Cherax quadricarinatus | reverse complement strand
ACATGGATAAAGTTCTCCACACCTTCCAGAACATGGATAAAGTTCTCCACACCTTCCAGAACATGGATAAAGTTCTCCACACCTTCCAGAACATGGATAAAGGTTCTCCACACCTTCCAGAACATGGATAAAGTTCTCCACACCTTCCAGAACATGGATAAAGTTCTCCACACCTTCCAGAACATGGATAAAGTTCTCCACACCTTCCAGGAACATGGATAAAGTTCTCACACTTCCAACACATGGATAAGTTCTACCTTCAGAACATGGATAAGTTCTCACACTTCAGAACATGGATAAAGTTCTCTACAACCTTCCAGAACATGGAATAAAGTTCTCTATACCTTCCAGAACATGGATAAAGTTCTCCACACCTTCCAGAACATGGATAAAGTTCTCTACACCTTCCAGAACATGGATAAAGTTCTCTATACCTTCCAGAACATGGATAAAGTTCTCCACACCTTCCAGAACATGGATAAAGTTCTCTCACACCTTCCAGAACATGGATAAAGTTCTCTACACCTTCCAGAACATGGATAAAGTTCTCCACACCTTCCAGAACATGATAAAGTTCTCCACACCTTCCAGAACATGGATAAAGTTCTCCACACCTCCAGAACATGGATAAAGTTCTCTACACCTTCCAGAACATGGATAAAGTTCTCCACACCTTCCAGAACTATGGAATAAAGTTCTCCACACCTCTCCAGAACATGGATAAAGTTCTCTACACCTTCCAGAACATGGATAAAAGTTTCTCTACAACCTTCCAGAAACATGGATAAAGTTCTCTACACCTTCCAGAACATGGATAAAGTTCTCCACACCTTCCAGAACATATAAAGTTCTCTACACCTTCCAGAACATGGATAAAGTTCTCTACACCTTCCAGAACATGGATAAAGTTCTCCACACCTTCCAGAACATGGATAAAGTTCTCTACACCTTCCAGAACATGGATAAAGTTCTCCACACCTTCCAGAACATGGATAAAGTTCTCTACACCTTCCAGAACATGGATAAAGTTCTCCACACCTTCCAGAACATGGATAAAGTTCTCCACACCTTCCAGAACATGAACATTTAAACAAAGAGATAACTTTTCAGTCTACTCAGCTAAAATATTTTAAACGACACTAACAACACTTTTATCATATAATCAAGCATGATATTCAATATTTTTTTTATTTCCCTTTAAATTTTTGAGTTCTATAACAACTCTATTTTCATTGGGCTGGACCAATTACCATATTTTACATATAATTATAACTTCTAATAATGTGACCATTTCATGGGATTCATTACTCCCACTAAACGAGACCCGGATATATATATATATATATATATATATAATATATATATATATATATATATATATATTATATATATATATATATATAAAATATATATAATATAATTTACTACCCACTAACGAGACCCGGATATATATATATATAATATATATATGTGTGGTGTGTGTGTGTGTGTGTGTGTGTGTGGTGTGTGTGTGTGTGTGTGTGGTTGTGTGTGTGTGGTGTGTTGTGTGTGTGTGTGGTGTCGTGCCGAATAGGCAGAACTTGCGATCTTGACTTAAATAGCAAACGCTCATCTTGCCATATAGGACAAGTGAAAATTTGTGTATGCAATAATTTCGCCAAAATCATTCTGAACCTAACGAAAAAAATAATATTTCACTGTGTTTGTTTAGTATTAAATTATTGTAAACAAATCTAAAATATATTAAGTTGGGTTAGGCTAAAATAAATTGCTCTTGTTATAATAAGGTTAGGTAAGTTTTCTAAGATTCTTTTGGTGCAAAATTAAAAATTTTTTACCTAACATTAATGAAAAAAATATATCTTTAAATGTATAAGAGAAAATTTCAGAGAGGACTTAATTTTAAATGAGTTCTTGCTAACTGACCAGTTTTACATATTCGGCACGACATATATATATATATATATATATATATATATATATATATATATATATATATATATATATATATATAATAATGCAATAAGATCACAGTAAACAGTGATTTCAGAATATGCAAAACAACCACTGTGAAAGAATATAGAAATTCCAAGCGCTTTCGTGACTATTCACACTGTGAATAGTCACGAAAGGGCTTGGAATTTCTATATCTTTCACAGTGGTTGTTTTGCTATATAATTATATATATATATATATATATATATATAATATATATATATATATATATATATATATATATATATATATATATATATATATATATATATCTTTACAGGGCTGCCAGACCATAACTATGCAGTTGACTGTAGCACAAGAAGCATCACGCATCATAATCATAAAATCATCAAGTAATGCCATTTTCCTACTCATCACACATACGAAGAACTGATGATATAAGATCATGGCAGGTGCTTTGAGAAACTCTTCAATTTGAGAAGTCTGTAAGAGCTCAGGATTAAGTGTCATTAATCCTAGCTAAACTAGCTGCTCTAGAATTAGCCAAAAGTTCTAGATAACAATCATCAACCTGCCTGTATGTTCGGACTCAATGTCTGCCTTTTTTATTTTAAACTCTAAAAATATAACTAACAATATTGAAATGATATTAAAAGTGTTGGATGACACTAGTGAAGTTTATATGGAAGCCATCTCATCATTTTAACATCACAGGAGATAACTAAGCTGATGAACTAACAATGGTAGGAACACAAGAAAACACAGTGTTTAAAGAAACACTGTAGTAACACTATAAGGACAATATAAATTAAAAATCTGAAGTACGAGTTCAGTTAGAGAAGTATGTTAGTAAACAGTGAATCCGCAGGAGATAATAACTAAAACCAAGTATACTACAAACTCTCATCATACAACAGAGCGGAAAAATAATGTGAGGGACCTGGGAGTGGCAATGGCTGAGGATCTCACTTTCAAGGCTCACAACATGGCCACGATCACGACTGCAAAGAAAATGATGGGATGGATAATGAGAATGTTCAGAACAAGAGATGTCAAGCCAATGATGATCTTTTTCAAATCACTTGTTCTCTATAGGCTGGAATACTGCTGTACATTAACATACTCGCTCAAACAAGGTGAAATTGCAGATCAAGAGTGTAAAGAGAACCTTTACTGCACATTTAAGTTCTATCAAACACCTTAACTACTGGGAACGTTTGGAAGTACTTGACTTGTACTCGCTGGAACGCAGGCGAGAGAGATATATCATAATCTACACTTGGAAAATCCTAGAAAGAATGGTCCCGAATCTGCACACAGAAATCATTCCCTACGAAAGTAAAAGACTGGGCAGGCGGTGCAAAATACCCCTAATGAAAGTAGGGGCGCCACTGGTACACTAAGATATAACACCATAAGTGTCCGAGGCCGAAGACTGCTCGACAGCATCCCACCATGCATAAGGGGAATTTCCAATAGGCCCCTGGCTGCCTTCAAGAGGGAGCTGGACAAATACTTAAAGTTGGTGCCGGATTAGCCGGGCTGTGGTTCACATGGACTACGTGCGACCAGCAGTAACAGCCTGGTTGATCATGCCCTGATCCACCGCGAGACCTGGTCGTGGATCGGGCCGCGGGGCCGTTGATCCTCGGAATACCCTCCGGGTAGACTCCAGGCAGGCAGGTAGCATTACAACACAGTTGTATTAAGAGGAAACCTTTGGTAATGACAAAAGGTGGAAAAAGAAGACGATTCATTTAATGTTACGTGTATTGTGGCAGGTTGGTGAGGAAAAAGGCAATGTGATGACAATGCCGTGAAGGCCAGGAAAATGACGGGGTGGATAATGAGAACTTTCAGAACAAGAGAAATAATGCTAATGGTAACACTATTCAAATAATATGTGATCTCTCATCGGAAGTGCTGCTCAATGTTGTCAGTGCCATCTGGCGGGAGAGATAAGAGCTGGAAAAAAATAGAGCATTTACTGCCTACATAGAACCATTAAAGCATTTAAATGCTGCAAAGAACTGGAAATATACTCTGTGGAGAAAAGGCGAGAGAGATATACGATAATATACAGATTGAAAGCAAAACCGAACCAGTAAGAGCAGGGAAGCCATGCGTACCATACGAAAACAGTGAATAAACACAAATAACCAGAACACAGTATAGAAAACAGTGTCAACATACACAGAAGGAAGCCAGTATAGAGAACAATGTGTCAACATACACAGAAGGAAGCCAGTATAGAGAACAATGTGTCAACATACACGGAAGGAAGCCAGTATAGAGAACAATGTGTCAACATACACGGAAGGAAGCCAGTATAGAGAACAATGTGTCAACATACACGGAAGGAAGCCAGTATAGAGAACAATGTGTCAACATACACGGTTCTCCAGTATTCAACCTACTACCTGCTCATATCAGAAATATTACTAGAGCCAGTGTAAAGGTCTTCAAGAGGTAACGCGATCATTATCTCCGTCGCGTGCCAGATCAACCAGTAGTAATAGTAGTAGTACTAGTAGTAGTAAGTAGCAATAGTACTAGTAGTAGTAGTCGTAGTACTAGTAGTAGTAGTAGCAGCAGCAATAGTACTAGTAGTAGTAGTACTAGTAGTAATAGTGGTAGTAGTAGTATTAGTACTAATAACAGTAGTAGTGGCGTAACTGTGGTGAGATGGGTTGGGTTTGAGAAGGATCTGTCAACATCATGTTACAGTGGTCTCCAGAATGGGTAATATCCTATTGATTAGCAGTGTGGATATAGTGTAACTCTCAGGATTTTTGATGAATAGTGTTACTGAGGACAAGTAGAGCAGCCTCTATACACTCTGGTCGTCGTAGATCATATCTTCACTAAGCTGTCTCACTGAATTGTCATTAGTGGTTAACACAGAACGTCAATAAGCTGTCTACGCCGTTTTAAAAATGGTACATAATCACAGTTGTTGTACAATGAGGTTATATTAGTGCATTAAGAAATGATTTCTACGACTGAAAGTTACACTGAGGCTGTCCATAACTGTCCTCTACTACATACATCCATGCAAATAACCTGTAAGTAACTTATCTCTAGATTAGCTGATCAACAAGATATTCCTATGTTCAGATAGGCAATATCGTACGTGATTTGAACATTTTATCTCCAACCCCAACTCCATTGACCAAAGTTACCACCTGACACCTCCCAACACATACACCACCTGACTCTCCCACTACATACACCACCTGACTCACTCCCACACATCACCCCTGAACTCCTCCCACTACCAACACCACCTGACCCTCCCACTACATACACCACATGACTCACTCCCACTACATACACCCACCGACTCCTCCCGCTACATACACTCATCCTTAATTATCTCTGATTACACTGAGAGCCAATATTTCCTGTAATAAATGTCAGACTACACATACGTGTCTTTTACACTTTTACTGCCACCACCCTCGGCCCACCACCACCCACCGGCCCACCACCACCCACCGGCCCACCAACCCACCACCACACCGGCCCCCACCACACCCCCACCCAGCCCACCACCACCCCCGGCCCCCACCCACCACCCACCACCACCCACCGGCCCACCATCACCACCGGCCCACACCACCACCGGCCCACACCACCCATCCGGCCCACCACCACCCACCGGCCCACCACCACCCAACCGGCCCACACCACCAACGAGCCCACCACACCCACCGGCCCACCACCACCCACCGGCCCACCACACCCACCGGCCCACCACCACCCACCGGCCCACCACCACCCACCGGCCCACCACCACCCACCGGCCACCACCACCCACCGGCCCACGACCACCCACCGGCCCACCACCACCCCCGGCCCACCACCACCCACCGGCCCACCACCACCCACCGGCCCACCACCACCCACCGGCCCACACCACGCCTCACCACCATCCGGCCCACCACCACCCACCGGCCCACACCACCACCGGCCCACACCACCCACCGGCCCACCACCACCCACCGGCCCACACCACCCACCGGCCCACACCACCCACCGGCCCACCACCACCCACCGGCCCCACCACACGCCCACCCACCACCGGCCCACCACCACCCACCGGCCCACGACCACCCAACGGCCACACCACCACCGCCCACCACCACCCACCGGCCCACCACACCACCCACCGGCCCACCACCACCCACCGGCCCACCACCACCCACCGGCCCACCACCACCCACCGGCCCACCACCACCCACCGGCCCACACACCACCCACCGGCCCACCCCACCACCGCCCGCCACCACCCACCGCCCACCACACCGGCCCACCACCACCCACCGGCCCACCACCATCCACCGCCCACCACCACCCACCGGCCCACCACCACCCACCACCACCCACCGGCCCACCACCATCCACCGGCCCACACCACCCCACCGGCCCACCACCACCCACCGGCCCACCACCACCCACCGGCCCCCACCACCCACCCCCACCCACCACACCACACCACCGCCACCCACCACGGCCCACACCACCCACCAGCCCACACCACCCACCGGCCCACCACCACCCACCGGCCCACCACCACCCACCGGCCCACCACCACCCACCGGCCCACACCACCACGAGCCCACCACCACCCACCGGCCCCCACCACCCACCGGCCCACCACCACCCCACCGGCCCACCACACCCACCGGCCACACACCACACCACCGGCCCACCACCACCCACCGCCCCACCACCCACCCACACCACACCCACCACCCACCACGCCCAACCCCCACCAACCACCCACCGGCCCACCACCACCCCAGGCCCACCACCACCCACCGGCCCACCACCACCCACCGGCCCACCACCACCCACCGGCCCACCCACCCACCGGCCCACCACCACCACCGCCCACCCCACCCACCGGCCCACCACCTCCACCGGCCCACCACCACCCACCGGCCCACGACCACCCACCGCCCACGCCACCACCCACCGGCCCACCACCACCCACCGGCCCACCACCACCCACCGGCCCACCACCACCCACCGGCCCACCACCACCCACCGGCCCACCACCATCCACCGGCCCACCACCACCCACCGGCCACCACCACCCACCGCCCACCACCATCCACCGCCCCCACCACGCCCCCGCCCACCACCCACCGCCCACCACCACCACCGGCCCACCACCACCCACCGGCCCACCACCACCCACCGGCCCACCACCACCCACCGGTCCACCACCACCCACCGCCACCACCACCCACCGGCCCACCACCACCCACCGGCCCACCGACCACCCACCGGCCCACCACCACCCACCTGCCCACCACCACCCACCGGTCCACCACCACCCACCGGCCCACCACCACCCACCGGCCCACACCACCACCGCCACCACCATCCACCGGCCCACCACCACCCACCGGCCCACCACCACCCACCGGCCCACACCACCCACCGGCCCACCACCAGGCACAACCGCCCACCACCCACCGGCCCACCACCACCCACCGGCCCACCACCATCCACCGGCCCACCACCACCCACCGGCCCCACCACCAACCCACCGGCACCACCACCACCCACGACTCCTCCACGCTTATGTCACCGGCCCACCACACCCGCACCTGGCCCAAGAGCCACCCACCGGCCCACACCGTCCCACAGGGCCCAACATACCGTGGTAGCCACCTACCATCCCAAGCGGAACACCACACCCACCGGTACAAACCACCACCACTCGTGTAACATACCACAAGGTGCACCGTACACCACCCTCCGGCCCACACCATCCACAACGGAACACCTGGTACACCTCACAAGTGCCCACCACTCCCTCCGGCCCTACACCAACCCACCGGTCCCATTACTACACCACCGGCCACCACACCTCCGGCCCACCTACCACACACCGGCACACCACCCTCCGGTCCACATCCAGGGAAGCACCGGTCACCACCACCACACTCGGCCCACAACCTACCCACCTAAACCACACCTGTAATACACAACCCTCACACATTGAACTTAAGTTACAGTACTGTACTCTCGCACAGTCTGTGTATAGTACTGACACGTGGAATGACACTTTCTCAACGCGATACATCAATGGTTCTGGTAGAGAGAGAGAGAAGAGATGGGAGAGAGAGAGAGAGAAGAAGAGAGAGAGACGGAGAGATGAGACAAGAGCAGGAGACATAGAAAAGTGAGACGGAAGATAGAGGAGAGAGACCTGGAAATGTTCACTGAAGTACACTTTTAAACAATTTATGATAAATATAAATATAAAATAAAATAAAAGTAGGTCCAGTGGTAAGTCACCTGTGTTAACATTAACACAAGTGGTAAGTCACCTGTGTTAACATTAACACAAGGACGCCAAGACTCACACAGACTCACACAGGTAATTACGCACATCTGAACACAGGTGTAACGACACACTGATATATTACACCAAATCTGAAGTAAAGAAGGTTTAACGGAGATACGTATGTCACATACAACATACTGGTGAGTGTAGTACAATGTACTAGGTCAGTGTCAGAACAGTGTATAATGCACTAGAACAGTGCCAGGACAGTGTACAACAACGCACTAGGACAGTGTACAACAACGCACTAGGACAGTGTACAACAACGCACTAGGACAGTGTACAACAACGCACTAGGACAGTGTACAACAACGCACTAGGACAGTGTACAACAACGCACTAGGACAGTGTACAACAACGCACTAGGACAGTGTACAACAACGCACTAGGACAGTGTACAACAACGCACTAGGCAGTGTACAACAACGCACTAGGAAGTGTACAACAACGCACTAGGACAGTGTACAACAATGCACTAGGACAGTGTACAACAACGCACTAGGACAGTGTACAACAACGCACTAGGACAGTGTACAACAATGCACTAGGACAGTGTACAACAATGACTAGGACAGTGTACAACAACGCACTAGGATAGTGTAACAACAACGCACTAGGATCAGTGTACAACAACGCACTAGACAGTTACAACAACGCACTAGGACAGTGTACAACAACGCACTAGGATCAGTGTACAACAACGCACTAGGACAGTGTACAACAACGCACTAGGACAGTGTACAACACACTGACACTCAGTGATAGTGTACAAAAACAACAGCACTAGGACAGTGTACAAACAACGCACTAGGGACAGTGTACAACAACGCACTAGGGCTAGTGTACAACAACGCACTAGGACAGTGTACAACAACGCACTAGGACAGTGTACAACAACGCACTAGGACAGTGTACAACAACGCACTAGGAGAGTGTACAACAACGCACTAGGACAGTGTACAACAACGCACTAGGAGTGTACAACAACGCACTAGGACAGTGTACAACAATGCATAGGACAGTGTACAACAACGCACTAGGACAGTGTACAACAACGCACTAGGACAGTGTACAACAACGCACTAGGGCAGTGTACAACAACGCACTAGGACAGTGTACAACAACGCACTAGGACAGTGTACAACAACGCACTAGGACAGTGTACAACAACGCACTAGGACAGTGTACAACAATGTACTAGGACAGTGTACAACAATGTACTAGGGCAGTGTACAACAATGCACTAGGACAGTGTACAACAATGCACTAGGACAGTGTACAACAATGCACTAGGACAGTGTACAACAATTTTACTAGGCCCGTGTAAAACAATGTACTAGGACAGTGTAACAACAATGAAACTAGGACAGTGTACAACAATGCACTAGGACAGTGTACAACAATGTACTAGGACAGTGTACAACAATGCACTAGGACAGTGTACAACAATGCACTAGGACAGTGTACAACAATGTACTAGGACAGTGTACAACAATGTACTAGGACAGTGTACAACAATGTACTAGGACAGTGTACAACAATGCACTAGGACAGTGTACAACAACGCACTAGGACAGTGTACAACAACGCACTAGGGCAACAAAAAGTGGAGGAAAACATCTGGTAAATTCAAAGGAAACTAGAACAGCGCACCAGGTAGAAGCAGAAGACTGTAATGGCATTGTTACACCCACATAGTAACCCACCACACCCAACCCAAAGTTTTGGCTTCAATGACGCTAGGTGTGTGTTACACAACACTAGTGCTCAACCAGTACTACCATACTAACACTACGTGTGAGTGTGTTACACAACACTAGTGCTCAACCAGTACTACCATACTAACACTACGTGTGAGTGTGTTACACAACACTAGTGCTCAACCAGCAATACCATACTAACACGGCTTGAAAAACGAACGTCTGCAAACGCCCACAAGACATTTATTACCAAAAAAAAAAAATGTTTCAGTACTGGGATCTTGATCACTTCTAAGCTACGAATTATCGGTCTATTACTGGTTAAGAGACGGGGTCCAGGAGATGCGGCTCAACCCCCACAAACACAGCAACCCATCCTCATATTAAGTTCATTTCTCAATTCCATAGCAGGTGAGTGAGGCTACCATGGGCCACACACTCACCTCTCAGTTGCAGGCCAGGTGAGTGAGGCTACCATGGGCACTCTCACCACCTCTCAGTTGCAGGGCAGGTGAGTGAGGCTACCATGGGCCACGCACTCACCTCTCAGTTGCAGGCCAGGTGAGTGAGGCTACCATGGACCACACTCTCACCTCTCAGTTGCAAGCCAGGTGAGTGAGGCTACCATGGGCCACACACTCACCACCTCTCAGTTCCAGGCCAAGTGAGTGAGGCTACCATGGGCCACACTCTCACCATCTCTCAGTTGCAGGCCAGGTGAGTGAGGCTACCATGGGCACACTCTCACCACCTCTCAGTTGCAGGCCAGGTGAGTGAGGCTACCATGGGCACACTCACCATCTCTCAGTTGCAAGCCAGGCGAGTGAGGCTACCATGGGCCACACTCTCACCACCTCTCCGTTGCAAGGCAGGTGAGTGAGGCTACCATGGGCCACACTCTCACCATCTCTCCGTTGCAAGGCAGGTGAGTGAGGCTACCATGGGCCACACTCTCACCATCTCTCAGTTTAAAGGCAGGTGATGAGGCACCATGGGCCACACTCCACCATCTCTCAGTTGCAAGGCAGGTGAGTGAGGCTACCATGGGCCACACTCTCACCACCTCTCCGTTGCAAGGCAGGTGAGTGAGGCTACCATGGGCCACACTCTCACCATCTCTCAGTTGCAAGGCAGGTGAGTGAGGCTAACACTGGCCACACTCACCACCTCTCAGTTGCAGGGCAGGTGAGTGAGGCTACCATGGGCCACACTCACCACCTCTCAGCTGCAGGGCAGGTGAGTGAGGCTACCATGGGCCACACTCGCACCACCTCTCAGTTGCCGGGCAGGTGAGTGAGGCTACCATGGGCCACACTCTCACCACCTCTCAGCTGCAGGGCAGGTGAGTGAGGCTACCATGGGCCACACTCACCACCTCTCAGCTGCAGGGCAGGTGAGTGAGGCTACCATGGGCCACACACTCACCACCTCTCAGTTGCAGGGCAGGTGAGTGAGGCTACCATGGGCCACACTCTCACCATCTCTCAGTTGCAGGGCAGGTGAGTGAGGCTACCATGGGCCACACACTCACCACCTCTCAGTTGCAGGGCAGGTGAGTGAGGCTACCATGGGCCACCACCACCACCTTTCCCAGTTGCAGGGCGGGTGAGTGAGGCTACCATGGGCCACACACTCACCACCTCTCAGTTGCAGGCCAGGTGAGTGAGGCTACCATGGATCACACTCACCACATCTCAGTTGGACAGCAGGTGAGTGAGGCCACCATGGGCCACACACTCACCACCTCTCAGTTGGAGGGCAGGTGAGTGAGGCTACCATGGGCACACTCTCACCACCTCTCAGTTGCAGGCCAGGTGAGTGAGTGAGGCTACCATGGGCCACACACTCATCACCTCTCAGTTGCAGGCCAGGTGAGTGAGGCTACCATGGCACACACCACCTCTCAGTTGCAGGCCAGGTGAGTGAGGCTACCATGGCACACACTCACCACCTCTCAGTTGCAGGCCAGGTTACCTGGAGGTTACCTGGAGGTTATTCCGGGGATCAACGCCCCCGCTGCCCGGTCCACGACCAGGCCTCCCGATGGATCAGGGCCCCGATCACTAGGCTGTTACTGCTGGCCGCACGCAGTCCGACGTACGAACCACAGCCCGGGTGATCCGGCACTGACTTTAGGTATCTGTCCAGCTCTCTCTTGAAGGCAGCCAGGGGTTTATTGGCAATTCCCCTAATGCTTGATGGGAGGCTGTTGAACAGTTTTGGGCCCCGGACTTATGGTGTTTTCTCTAGTGTACCAATGGCGCCCCTACTTTTTTTTGGCGGCATTTTGCATCGCCTGCCCAGTCTTTTACTTTCGTAGGGAGTGATTTCTGTGTGCAGATTTGGGACCATTCCTTCCAAGATTTTCCAAGTGTAGATTATGATATATCTCTCCTCCTGCGTTCCAACGAGTACAAGTCAAGTCTTTTCAAAACGTTCCCAGTAGTTAAGGTGCTTGACAGAACTTATACGGCGAAAAGGATCTCCGTACACCTCTAGATCGCGATTCACACTGCTTTAAGGAGATGTTAATGTACAGCAGTATTCCAGCCTAGAGAGAACAATGATTTGAAAAGGATCACATGGGCTTGGCATCTCTCGTTTTGAAAGTTCTCATTATCCATCCTATCATTTTCTTTGCACGTGCGATCGTGGCACTGTTGTGATCCTTGAAAGTGAGATCCTCAGACATTACTACTCCCAGGTCCCTTACATTATTTTTCCGCTCTATTGTATGGCCGGAGTCAGTAGTATACTCTGTTCTAGTTATTATCTCCTCCAGTTTTCCATAACGGAGTAGTTGGAATGAGGTGAGTGAGTGAGGCTACCATGGGCACACTCTCACCACCTCTCAGTTGCAGGCCAAGTGAGTGAGGCTACCATGGCACACACTCACCACCTCTCAGTTGCAGGCCAGGTGAGTGAGGCTACCATGGCACACACTCACCACCTCTCAGTTGCAGGCCAAGTGAGTGAGGCTACCATGGCACACACTCACCACCTCTCAGTTGGGAGGCCAGGGGAGTGAGGCTACCTGGCAACCACTCACCACCTCTCAGTTGCAGGCCAGGTGAGTGAGGCTACCATGGCACACACTCACCACCTCTCAGTTGCAGGCCAGGTGAGTGAGGCTGCCTTGGCACACACTCACCATCTCTCAGTTGCAGGCCAGGTGAGTGAGGCTGCCATGGGCCACACTCTCACCACCTCTTTAACTAAAGTTAGCTGATATGAAGATTTAAAACAGTATATTTAACCATAGTTCAGCAAATTAATAAGTAAACCAAACAGGTCTGGCAAGGCGATGGCTGAGCAGTCCACGAAAACGTTCAAATGTGGACGCTTATTAGTGGTGGTGGCAGGATGTGTTAGTACCCAACTGCTGGTGTTTACTGTGTCTTGACAATCAACTGTGTAAATTGGAGGTAAACTGGAGGTGAATGTGGCGTTGACTCCAGGTATTGTGATCGTCACACTACATGAAGAGGAGGAGGAGGAAGAGGAGCAGGAGGAAAAATAAAAGGAGAGAAGGAGGTGCACTGACCTGACTCTACGGCAGGGGGGGGGGAGATAAAGAGAAAGAAAAGGAGGGTAAAACAAGGAGAGAAAACGGAGTAGAAGGAGAGAGAGGGAAGGAGGAAGGGAGGGAGGAAGAGAGGTGAGGGAGGGGAAGGAATGTCAGTGGGTTAAAAGGGCGGAAGAGGCAAAGAAAGGCAGCGTGAGAGACAGGCAACATGGAGTGAAGGTGCAGGCAACTGGAGGGTCAGATCAGGCGGCTGGAGGGAGGGAGGGAAGTACAAGGAAAGGGGGGACAGGGAGGGAAGTGGGAGGAGAACGGTTAAGAAAAAGAGGTCAGAGAAAAGTGAGGAACAAAGAGAGGAGTGAGAGCAAGAGGGACCTGGGAGGTGACGGACCCAACGCTCTCCAACACAACACCTTCCCTTCCCCTCCCCCTCCTATACAACACCTCTCCCCTTCCCTCCTATACAACACTCCCACTCCCCTCCCCCTCCTACACAACACCTCCCTCACCGACATAACACTTCCCTCTCCCCCTCTAACACAATACCTCCCCCCTCCAAAACAACACCTCCTTTCCTACCCCTCCTACACAACACCTCCCCTCCAAGGTCCATGACCTTGGAGGGGAGGTGGATCAGGCCCTGATCCACCGGGAGGTAGATCAGAGCCTGATCAACCAGGTTGTCACTGCTGGCCTCATGCAGTCCAATGTACAACCACAGCCCAACTAGTTAGACACCTGACTTTAGGAACCTATCCAGTTCCCTCTTGAAGACAGCCAGGGATCTATTGACAGTTGCCTTCACCCCCCCCCCCCTTGTATGGTGGGAGGCAGTTGAATAATCTTAGGTCTGTTACATTTGAATCTTGTCTCTGAGTGTACTCAAGGCACCTTTCTTTTTCACTGCTTTCGTAAGTAGTGAGTTTCATGAGGAGCGATTTTCCAAGAGTGATATTCCAAGAGTGATTTTCCAAGAGTGATTTTCCAGGAGTGATTTCAGTAAGGTGATTTTCCAGGCGAAAATTATAATGTCTTTTCTGGTCGAGAAACTTCACAGGTTTCCATTAATTTAGGTGCGTAACTGAACTTGTATATACATTCTCTAGATCCGCCTTAAGAGGAGCTGTTAGCGTACAGTAATATTCCAGCCTAGAGATAACAAGTTACTTAAAAATGTTCATCACTCGTTTGTTATCCCTGTTCTGAAGCTTCTCGTTATCCATCCTATGATTTTCCTCACAATTATGATATTGACACTGTTGTGATCCTTGACGATGTGATCCTGAGTAACTATCAAACTACACACTAACACATTGCAACCCTCTCGGGTATCTATTATTGAGGAAACGTTTCGCCCCAGTGCTTCAATCCCAAAAAAGGAGAATCTGAAGAACAGAGAGAAATGAGTAATCAGCCCTCAACTTGAGTGATGTGGTCAGTCCATCAATCTTCAGATTGATGAATGACCACATCGACTCAAGTTAGGCTGATTACCTCATCCCTCCTGTTCTTCAAGATTCTCCCTTGTATGGACTGATGAAGCCACGGTGGCGAAACGTTCCTCAATAAAAATTCCAAGGGTTGCACATGTGCTAATTTATCAACATGTCGGTCTCTGAACCATTCATCACAAACATCAAACTACACACTATCAACTGCAGAACCCCTCTCACGGTCCTAAGTATGCTACGGAGAAGAGCCCTAGACAAAGCGAGATTCCACAGTCACTAAAAACAACTGATATACCCACTCCATAAAGTTGACAAGCAAACAGTTGTAAGAACTAAGACCAATACTTATGACGTCTCAATGATAAAAATCTTGAAAGAGTTCTAAGAAGCTGGATAGCAAACAACCTGGACTCCCAAAAATTGCACAACCCAGGGCAACATGGTTTCAGAGCAGATCGCTCCTGCCTCCCGCAACTACTAGATCACTATGATATGGTCTTAGATGCACTGGAAAACACACAGAATGCAGATGTAGTATAAACAGATTTTGCAAAAGCCTTTGACAAGTGCGACCATGGTGTAATAGCACACAAAATGAGTGCTGAAAGGATAACTGGCAAAGTAGGCAGATGGATCTTCAACTTTCTAACCAATCGCACACAGAGTAGTGGTAAACAGTTAAATCAGATGCTGCCATAGTGAAGAGCTCTGTCCCACAAGGCACAGTACTCGCACCTGTCCTGTTGCTTATTCTCATATCAGACATAGACAGAGATGTAAACCATAGCACTGTATCATCCTTTGCAGACGATACTAGGATCTGCATGAGAGTGTCATCCATTGAGGACACGGCAAAGCTCCAAGAAGATATAAACCAAGTTTTCCAATGGGCAACAGAGAACAATATGATGTTCAATGAAGATAAATTTCAACTACTCCGTTATGGAAAACTGGAGGAAATAATAACTAGGACTAAGTGTACTACAAACTCTAATCATACAGTAGAGAGGAAAAGTAATGTGAAGGACCTGGGTGTGGTAATGTCCGAAGACTTCACCTTCAAGGATCACAACAATGACACTATCACATCTGCGAGGAAACTGAAAGGATGGATAATGAGAACATTCAAGACAAGGGATGCTAAGCCAATGATGATCCCTTGTAAATCACTTATTCTCTCTAGGCTGGAATACTGCTGTACATTAACATCCCCATTCAAGGCAGGTGAAATTGCAGAACTAGAGAATGTACAGAGAAGCTTTAACTGCACGTGTAAGTTCCATCAAACACCTTAACTACTGGGAGCGCCTGGAAGCACTTGACTTGTACTCACTGGAGCGCAGGCGAGAGAGATATATCATAATCTACACTGGAAGATTCTGGAGGGACTGGTCCCTAATATGCACTCAGCAATCACTCCATACGAAAGCAAAAGACTTGGCAAGCGATGCAACATACCCCCAGTGAAAAGTAGAGGCGTCACTGGTACAGTAGGAGAAAACGCAATATGTGTCCGGGGCTCAAGACTGTTCAACAGCCTCCCACCAGCAATAAGGGGCATTACCAGTAGACCCCTGGTTGTCTTCAAGAGGAAGCTGGACAGATACCTAAAGACGGTGCCGGATCAGCCGGGCTGTGGTTCGTACGTTGGATTGCGTGCGGCAGCAGTAACAGGCTCGTTGAACAGGCCCTGATCCACCGGGAGGCCTGGTCATGGACCGGGCCGCGGGGGCGTTGATTCCCGGAATGCCCTCCAGGTAGGTAGGTACGCCCAGCTGTTGTGATCCTTTATGATGTGATCCTGAGTAACTATCACACTACACCCAGCTGTTGTGATGCTTGCAACCTCCCCTTCTATTCCTCGGATCAACTGTAATTGCACTGCTGTCCGTGGCGCTGTATAACTTCAGGGTTCCCCAGTCACTGTCATAACTAGACGTGGTATAAACCTTGGTAATTCATACTAACAAACTGGTTTAAAAAACCGTACATAAATGGTATATGATACCGACAAGATGAAGATTTAGACACATGTGCAACATCTAGGTATCTTTATTTGAAGATGTTGCGCCACCCAGTGACTTGATCAGCACAAAACAAGGACATAATCTGAAGAATGTAGAATTATATACAAAAGATGATGTAATGAGTCTCTCAGCCTTGTGGTTGGTGAAGCGTACTGCAGTGTTGTACGTTATCTGAGCCACGATCCTGGGAATGGCTTCAACAACTATACTTATAGAAGCAGCCGCATTTCCCAGTCCTTTCAGAACCTGGCCTAGTGACCATAAACCAACGTTGAAAATTTGATACCGATCGGATTAGGCTTCTCGTGTTGAGGGAAAAAAAAATTGAGGAAGAAAAATATTCCGGCAACTGCTTATAGGTCCCCCTTTTGGGGATTCCTTATAATAATAAAGTGATTATAATAATAAAGTGATAATAATAATAATAATAATAAGTGATAATATAATAATAATAATAATAATAAAGTGATGATAATAATAATATAATAATAAGTGATGATAATAATAATAATAATAATAATAATAATAATAATAATAAAGTTGATAATAATAATAATAATAATAATAAAGTGATAATAATAATAATAATAATAATAATAAGTGATAATAATAATAATAATAATAATAATAATAATAATAATAATATATAATAATAATAATAAAGTGATAATAATAATAATAATGTGATAATAATAATAATAAGTGATAATAATAATAATATAATAATAATAATAATAAGTGATAATAATAATAATATAATAATAATAATAATAGTGATAATAATAATAATAATAAAAGTGATAATAATAATAATAATAATAATAATAATAATAATAATAATAATAATAACAGTGGTGTAGCAGCAGGTGAGGCCACAAGTCACTTTCTTCCTACGTGGAATATTTTGCAATAATCATAAAAATGCCACAGAAAATATTTCCGGCAGATGGTAATAGTGAATCGATTATTTATATTAAGTGTTATAATAGTTCCCAGGATTATCATCCTTATTGCACGCTCTTCGACCAGTTCTCCCAGCCAGTAAACGTTACAAAAATAAAAAATAAACACTACTTAGAATATGAATGTGTTCACCGAGTGTCAAGTTTGGTGTCATCTTATATGTTCAAGAAACAAAGATCAGAGTAACAATCTTGCCCGAGTCGAAAATATTCAACATGATTCTTTTCCAAGTTCCTATGAGAGGACAGTAGTAGGTGCCAGGATGGTTGAGTGGCACGGTGCCATCATTTAATTATAATCTTCCAGGTTGGAGTGAGAGATATATGGAAGTACAATATGAGCTCAGTGAAAAGCAGGGAAGCCATGGGAACAACACCAAAACAGTGTATCAACATCCCTGAGTCTAGACTGTTCAACACAAAATACCAAAAATACTTCAGGAACAAATGTAAAAATCTTCAAGAGCAAACTATACAAGTATCTCCACCAAGTGCCAGACGATACAGGGTGTGAGGGATATGTGGGCTTTCAGACCGCCTACAGCAACAGCCTGGTTGACCAGGCAAACGCCAGAAAAGCTTGGCAGCAGGCCAGGCTGCGTGAGTAGGCAGAGACTGGAAACCGATGACAAGAGTTGGGCCTTTGAACCACAGCCGTCACACCGTGTGTGTGTGTGTGTGTGTGTGTGTGTGTGTGTGTGTGTGTGTGTGTGTGTGTGTGTGTGTGTGTGTGTGTGTGTGTGTGTGTGTGTGTGTGCGTGCGTGTGTGTCCATCACATCCCCTACCTATTGATTTGTCTCTCTTATGTGAACCTCGCTCACCACACTTCAGAGTTACCACTAAGTTCTTCCTTCATACTTCCTTCCCTAGTGTAGTACACTGCTTCCTTCATACTTCCTTCTCAAGTGTATTACACTGCTTCCTTCATACTTCCTTCTCAAGTGTAGTACACTGCTTCCTTCATACTTCCTTCTCAAGTGTATTACACTGCTTCCTTCATAATTCCTTCTCAAGTGTAGTACACTGCTTCCTTCTAATTATCCCTTCTCAAGTGTAGTACACTGCTTCCTTCATACTTCCTTCTCAAGTGTAGTACACTGCTTCCTTCATACTTCCTTCTCAAGTGTAGTACACTGCTTCCTTCATACTTCCTTCTCAAGTGTAGTACACTGCTTCCTTCATACTTCCTTCTCAAGTGTATTACACTGCTTCCTTCATACTTCCTTCTCAAGTGTAGTACACTGCTTCCTTCATACTTCCTTCTCAAGTGTAGTACACTGCCTTCCTTTTTTTTTTCTCATACTTCCTTCTCAAGTGTAGTACACTGCTTCCTTCATACTTCCTTCTCAAGTGTAGTACACTGGATCCCATACCTCCTTCTCTAGTGCAGTACTTTGGATTCCATACTTCCTTCCCTAGTGTAGTACACTGGATTTTAAACTCGTTAGAAACTTATTTATTTTGTGGAAGTACACAGCAGGTGGAACCAGTATTTGCCTGGTGTGATAATTTCAACGCATCTACCCACCGCACCTCAAGTGCTTCATATCTGAAGGTTGACTAAATATCCTCACTAGAGTTATAACTTTTTTACTTTTATCCAAATAAAACATCTCCTATGTCATAAATCGATGAGCTTTTGTGAGCATTGCTCACACATACACACTCCCCCACATCGTGCCTTTTTTTATTAATTTTTAAAACTTACTTATTTCATATGTACATATGTGTTGGACATCCAAAAAGCTTGTGTGAGAATGTTAGATATGAGTGGAGGTAAGTGGTTATTAAGACTTGACGTGCTGTTGGGGTGTGAGCATGTGGTTAGGTTAGGTAAGGTTCGACAGGAAACAGGAAAAATGTTGAAGGGATTCAGGAAAATTGGTTAGCCGGACTTGGGTTACAGAGATGGGAAGTACAGTGCCTGCACTCGGAAGGGTGGGGATACTGCAGTTTGGATGGTCATCTGAACTGTAGTATCGAACGCCTCTGGCAAGACAGTGGAGTGAGTGATGTTGAAGGCATTTCTTCTTTCTCGGGTCACACTACCTCGAGGAACACTTGTTTTCAATTAATGGCTAATTTTCACTATTACTACAAAAGCACAATATTTTAAGAAGTTTCACCAAGCATACTGATATCATGTTGTCAAAAACGATTTCAATTTAATTTTTCAGCAACCTATGATTTTCAATCCCCTTCAAATTGAAATGCTGGCTGCGCCACTCTAAGGAATACTCGAAATTAAAACGGGAACGATGTAGAGGAGAGCAGCTTGCAGTGTCACACAGGGCTCACCCAGGGTCGGGAATGGGGGACACTCACTCTACCCCAAGACACGTTATGTCACATCTGTTTACACTGAGTGAATGTGTTTGGCCAAGACTCTGGAATGAGTGAGTGCGACTTCAGTTTAGACTGAGTGTGTGGATAACTCTTTTAAAATGCCTATCTTTAGAACTTATGACAATAGTATTCGTACTGTGTTCTGTCACTAGTTTAGAGTACGTTCATTAATTTGTTACGTTAGTGAAGATCATCCTCAACCCTTAATTATCGTTCCAGTATACACGGATACTGACACTCTTCCCTGAATGTTGACTCGTATTTTAAAAATTTCAGTTACCCATCCTACCATCCTCCTGGCCCATACAACAGTGGCTTTGCTATTACTGTATTCATGAGGGAAAGGGAGGCAATCAGGTTTGATCCAAGAAACAGGAGAGTGGTTCAGTTTCTTGGCTGAAGAATCTTCGCCAGCATCAAGGCGCCTCTTGAAAGTTATTTCTTTAAGGGAATCCATTAAATTATCCCATTAATTTGAACTTCCTTAATGTTTTCCAACACATCTATACTTCAGTTTGTGTCATACACTCCCGTACCAAAGTCTGAGTGCATGTAACAATACATTCTCTGAGGCCCAATGTATTATCCCCAATTAGTGAAAATTTCGTAGAGATGTGTCAACGACAGGGTACGTGAAAAAGGAAGCGTGCCCAGCACAATACCCTGACTGGAACAATTGTTTACACGACGTGTCGGTCCGACCTGAACTTCACAATGGTCCAGAATGTACCGAAACTTCTTTAAAGATATATCTCTCATTTATGGATGAGTTGTAAGGAAAGAGCGTGAGGACATGATGTTAAGGAATGGCGTACAGTGCAGACCATGGCACTAAGCCTCGGGTGGAGCAACATAGGCAGGCAGGCAGAGCAGCCATAACACTCGTGCTCACTCACACAACACAACACAACAGGAACTCACACAATATGAATAATCAAAACCCTCAGTAATCACACTTTGGTTGTACCAACATCATTTCCAGACACACTCACCTCAAGCTGACAGTTATTGTTATCATTACATTCATGGGAGGAGCGCTAAAAACGTAGAACAATTCAAGGCACTGGAGCACAGGTCCAATTTCTTAGATGAAGAGCTCTTCACCAAGGTTACGCCTCTCCTCTACCAGCCACGATAACCACACCACCACCTCACCTTTACCAGCCACGATAACCACACCACCACCTCACCTCTACCAGCCACGATAACCACACCACCACCTCACCTCACCCGCCACGATAACCAACCACCACCTCACCTCTACCAGCCACGATAACCTCACCACCACCAGCCACGATAACACAACCACCCCTCACCTTTACCAGCCACGATAACCACACCACCACCTCACCCCCACCAGCACCCATAACCAACCCACCCCTACCTTACCAGCCACGATAACCACACCCCCACCTCACCTTTACCCGCCACGGTAACCACACCACCACCCCACCTCTACCAGCCACGATAACCACACCACCACCTCACCTTTACCAGCCACGATAACCACACCCCCACCCTCACCTCCACCAGCCACGATAACCACACCACCACCTCACCTTTACCTGCCGAAACCACACCACCACCTCACCTCTACCAGCCACGATAACCACAAACCCCCACCTACCTTTACCAGCCACGATAACCACACCACCACCCCACCTTTACCAGCCCCGATAACCACACCACCACCTCACCTCTACCAGCCACGATAACCACAAACCCCCACCTCACCTTTACCAGCCACCCATAACCACACCACCACCTCACCTCTACCAGCCACGTAACCACACCACCACCTCACCTCCACCAGCCACGATAACCACACCACCACCTCACCTTTACCAGCCACGATAACCACACCCCACCTCCAACCCCCACCAGCCACGATAACCACACCACCACCTCACCTTTAACCAGCCCCCGATAAAACCCCACCACACCTCACCTCCACCAGCCACGATAACCACACCCCACCTCACCTTTACCTGCCACGATAACCACACCACCACCTCACCTCTACCAGCACGATAACCACAACCACCACCTCACCTTTACCACCCCGATAACCACACCACACCTCACCTTTACCAGCCACGATAACCACACCACCACTCACCTCTACCAGCCACGATAACCACACCACCACCTCACCTTCCCAGCCACGATAACCACACAACACCTCACCTCTACCAGCCACGATAACCACACCACCACCTCACCTTACCAGCCACGTAACCACACCACCACCTCACCTCTACCAGCCACGATAACCTCACCACACCAGCCACGATAACCACACCACCACCTCACCTTTACCAGCCACGATAACCACACCACCACCTCACCTCACCAGCCACGATAACCACACCACCACCTCACCTTTACCAGCCACGATAACACACCACCACCCTCACCTTTACCAGCCACGGTAACCACACACCACCTCACCTCTACCAGCCACGATAACCACACCACCACCTCACCTTTACCAGCCACGATAACCACACCACCAACCTCCCACAGCCACGATAACCACACCACCACCTCACCTTTACCTGCCACGATAACCACACCACCACCTCACCTCTACCAGCACGATAACCACACCACCACCTCACCTCTACCAGCCACGATAACCACACCACCACCTCACCTCTACCAGCCACGATAACCACACCACCACCTCGCCTCTACCAGCCACGATAACCACACCACCACCTCACCTCTACCAGCCACGATAACCTCACCACCACCAGCCACGATAACCACACCACCACCTCACCTCCACCAGCCACTATAACCACACCACCACCTCACCTTTACCAGCCACGATAACCACACCACCACCTCACCTCCACCAGCCACGATAACCACACCACCACCTCACTTTACCAGCCACGATAACCACACCACCACCTCACCTTTACCAGCCACGGTAACCACACCACCACCTCACCTTTACCAGCCACGATAACCACACCACCACCTCACCTCTACCAGCCACGATAACCACACCCACCTCACCTCTACCAGCCACGATAACCACACCACCACCTCGCCTCTACCAGCCACGATAACCACACCACCACCTCACCTCTACCAGCACGATAACCTCACCACCACCAGCCACGATAACCTCACCACCACCAGCCACGATAACCACACACCACCTCACCTCCACCAGCCACTATAACCACACCACCACCTCACCTCTACCAGCCACGATAACCACACCACCGCCTCACCTCTACCAGCCACGATAACCACACCACCACCTCACCTCCATAAAGGTGGCAGCAAAGCATTAGCTAAGAACTAGAGTCCAATAAGCTCTGACGTCCCACATCATAAAAATCTTTGAAAAAGTGCTAAGAAGCAGGATTGCAAATCACATGGATTCCCAAAATCTGCACAATCCAGGGCAACATGGGTTCAGGGCAGGTCGCTCCTGCCTCTCACACAACTACTGGATCACTATGATATGGCCTTGGATTCACTGGAAGAAAATCAGAATGCAGATGTAATATACACAGACTTTGGAAAAGCGTTTGACAAGTGCGATCATGGCGTAATAGCGCACAAAATACGTGCTAAAGGAATAACTGGGAAAGTGGGGAGATGGATCTTCAACTTCCTAACAAATCGAACACAAAGAGTAGTGGTCAACAGAGTTAAATCGGAGGCTGCCATAGTGAAGAGCTGTTCCACAAGGCGCAGTACTCGCCCCCATCTTAGTCCTCATCCTCATATCAGACATAGACAGAGATATACAACACAGCACCGTATCATCCTTTGCGGATGATACTAGGATCTGCATGAGGCTGTCATCTGCTGAGGACGCGGTTAACCTCCAAGAAGATATAAACAAAGTTTTCCAGTGGGCAACGGAAAACTATATGATGTTCAATGAGGACAAATTCCAACTACTCCGTTATGGAAAACTGAAGGAGATAATAACTAGAACAGAGTATACTACAAACTCTGGCCATACAACAGAGCGGAAAAATAATGTAAGGGACCTGGGAGTAGTAATGTCTGAGGATCTCACTTTCAAGGATCACAACAGTGCCACGATCACAAGCGCAAGGAAAATGATAGGATGGATAATAAGAGGTTCAAAACGAGAGATGCCAAGCCAATGATGATCCTTTTCAAATCACTTGTTTTCTCTAGGCTGGAATACTGCTGTACATTAACATCTCCATTCAAAGCAGGTGAAATTGCAGATCTAGAGAGTGTACAGAGATCCTTTACTGCACGTATAAGTTCTGTAAAGCACCTTAACTACTGGGAACGCTTGGAAGCACTTGACTTGTACTCGCTGGAACGCAGGAGGGAGAGATATATCATAATCTACACTTGGAAAATCCTGGAAGGAATGGTCCCGAATCTGCACACAGAAATCACTCCCTACGAAAGTAAAAGACTGGGCAGGCGATGCAAAATACCCCCAATTAAAAGTAGGGGCGCCAATGGTACACTAAGAGAAAACACCATAAGTGTCCAGGGCCCAAGACTGTTCAACAGCCTCCCAACAAGCATTAGGGGAATTACCAATAAACCCCTGGCTGCCTTCAAGAGAGAGCTGGACAGATTCCTAAAGTCAGTGCCGGATCAGCCGGGCTGTGGATTGAACGTTGGACTGCGTGCGGCCAGCAGTAACAGACTGGTTGGTCAGGCCCTGATCCACCGGGAGGCCTGGTCATGGACCGGGCCGCGGGGGCGTTGATCCCCGGAATAACCTAAAGGTAACCTTTACCAGCCACGATAACCACACCACCACCTCACCACCACAAGCCACGATAACCACATCACCACCTCACCTCCACCAGCCACGATAACTACACTACCTCACCTCTACCAGCCACGATAATCACACCACCCCTCACCTCCCCAGCCACGATAGCCACACCACCACCCCACCTCCACCAGCCACGATAACCACACCACCACCTCACCTCCCCCAGCCACGATAACCCACACCACACCTCACCTCCACCAGCCACGATAACCACACCACCACATCACCTCCCCCAGCCACGATAACCACACACCACCTCACCTCTACCAGCCACGATAACCACACCACCACCTCACCTTCACCAGCCACGATAACCACACCACCACCTCACCTCCCTCACCTTAGACCTGCCACGTATAACCACACCACCACCGTCACCTCATACCAGCCACGATAACCACACGAGCCACCACCTCGACCTCTTGCCAGCCACGATAACCACAACCACCACCCATCACCTCTAACCAGCCACATACCAACACCACACCTCGTCCTCTCTACCACCACGATGAACCACACCACCACCTCACGCTCTACACCAGACCACGCATAACCTCAATCCACCACCGAGCCACGATAACCACAATGCCAAACACCTCAACTCCACCAGCCACTTATGACCACACCACCCACCTCACCTTTTATCTTACAGCCACGATAACCAAACAACCCCGCACCTCACCTCCACCACCACGATAACCACACCACCACCTCATCTTTACCAGCCACGATAACCACACCAACACCTCAACCTTTACAGCCACGTAACCAACACCACCACCCTCACCTTTACCAGTCCACGATAACCAAACACACCACCAACCTCACCTCTATCCAGCCACGATAACGCACATCTATACCATCACCTCACCTCCTCTACCAGCCACGATAACCACACCACCAACTCCGCCTCTACCAGCCAAGATAACACACCACCACCTCACCTCTACCAGCCACGATAACCTCACCACCACCAGCCAGCGATAACCTCACCACCACCAGCCACGATAACCACAGTCCCACCCACCTCACCTTCCACCTGGGTGGCCAGCCATTTTTCGATAACCACACCACCACTCTCACCTTCTACCAGCCACGATAACCACACCCACCGCCTCACCTCTACCAACACGGATAACCACAACCACCCACCGTCACCTAGCCATAAAAGTGGCAGCAAAGCATAGCTAAGTACTGATAGTCCACTAAGCACTGACGTCCCACATCATAAAAATCTTTGAAAAAGTGCTAAGAAGCAGATTGCAAATCACCTGGATTCCCAAAATTCTAACAAGCCGGGCAACATGGGTTCCGGGCAGTCGCTCCTGCCCTCACACAACTAACTGATCACTCGGATAGCCTTCTGTGAAAAAAAAAAAAATTCCACTGGAAGAAAATCAGAAATGCAGATGAAATATACACAGTCATTTGGAAAGCTTTGACAAGTGCGAATCATGGCCGTAATAGCGCACAACATACGTGCTAAAGGGAATAACTGGGAAAGTGGGGAGATGGATCAGTCAACTTCCTACAAATCGAACACAAAGAGTAGTGGTCAACAAGTTAAATCGCGGAGCTGCCAAGTGAAGAGCTGTTTCCCCAAGGCGCAGTACTCGCCCCCATCTTATGTCATCATCCTCATATCAGACATAGACAGAGAAATACAACACAGTACCGTTTTTAAAAAAAAAAAACCATCCCTTATCGGATGATACTAGGATCTGCATGAGGCTGTCATCTGCTGAGGACGCGGTAACCTCCAAGAAGATAGAAGACAAAGAGTTTTTATCCAGTGGCAACGAAAACTATATAGATGTACAATGAGGACAAATTTCCCAACACTTCCGTTTATGGAAAACTGAAGGAGATAATAACTAGAACAGGAATACTACAAACTCCTGGCCATATAAACAACAGAGCGGAAAAATAATGTAAGGGACCTGGGAGAGTAATGTCCTGAGGATCTCACTTTCAAGTGGATCACAACAGTGCCACGACACAAGCGCCAAGGAAAATTGATAGGATGGATAATAAAGGGTTCAAAACGCGAGGATGCCAAGCCCAAGTGATGATCCTTTTCAATCCACTTGTTTTTCTCTAGCTGGAATACTGCTGTACATTAACATCTCCATTCACAAGCAGTGAAATTGCAGATACTAGAGAGTGTACAGAGATCCTTTTACTGCACGTATAAGTGCTGTAAAGCACCTTAACTACCTGGAACGGTCTTGAATCTACTGACTTGTACTCTCGCGGGAACGCAGGAGGGAGAGATATATCATAATCTAACACTTGGAAAATCCTGGAAGGAATGGTCCCAATCTGCATCACAGAATTCCCAGCCCTACGGGAAACAGTAAAAGACTGGGCAGGGCGATGCAAAATACCTACCCCCAATAAAAGTAGGGGCGCCAATGGTACAGACTAAGAGAAAACACCATAAGTGTCCAGGGCCCAAGACGATCAACAGCCTCCCAACAAGCATTAGGGGAATTACCATAACCCCTGGCTGCCTTCAAGAGCAGATCTGGACAAGAACTTCTAAAGTCATGCCGATCAGCCGGGCTGTGGATTGAAACTTTGGACCTGCGTGCGGGCCAGCAGTAACAGACTGTTTGTCAGGCCCTGATCCCCGGGGGCCTGGTCATGACCGGGACCGCGGGGCGTTGATACCCGGAATTACCTAAAGGATAACCTTTACACAGCCACGATAACCACAGAACCACCCACCTCACCACCAAAGCCACGATAACCACATCACCACGCCTACCTCCACCAGCCACGATAACTACACTACCTCAACTCTACCAGCGCCGATAATCACACCACCACCTCAACCATCGCCCCAGCCACGAAGCCACACCACCACCTCACCTCCACCAGCCTCGATAACCACACCACCACCTCACCTCCCCGCAGCCACGATACCTACACCACCACCCACCGCCACCAGCCACATAACCACACCCGGTGCGTACACATCACCTCCCCCTGCCATCGATAACCACTAGCGCACCACCTCACCTCTACCAGAACAACCACGATAAACCAACACCACCAACCGAATCAATCCCACCTTCACCAGCCACGATAACCACACCACCACCTCACCTCCACCAGCCGCCACGATAACGCACACTAGCGGGGTGGGACCCGCTCCACCACCCACCTCCACCAGCCACGTACCACACTCACCACTCATCTCTACCGCCACGATAACCACACCACTACCTCACCTCCAGCCACGATAACCACACCACCACTTCACTTCTACCAGCCACGATAACCCACCACCACCTCACCTCCACCAGCCACGAAAACACAACCACCACCTCACCTCCACCAAGCCACGATAACGGCACACCACCACCTCACCTCTAACCAGCCAGGGGATAACCACACCACCCCGACTCACCTCCCAGCCACGATTAACCACACACCCACCATGCCACGATACCACCTCCAACCACCAGCCACGATAACCATACCACCACCTCACTCCACCAGTCACGATAACCACACCACCTCACCGCCACCAGCCACGATAACCACACCAGCCCACCTCCAACAGCTACATAACCACACCACCTCAACCTCATCTCCACCAGACCCAAACGATAAACCACACACCACCAGCCACATACCACATAACACACCCCCACCTCCAACAGCCACGATAACCACACCACCACAGCTCTCCACTCAGCCACGATACCCACACGGCACCACCACCATCCAACAGCACGAAAACCAACGCACCCACCACTTCCAACAGGCCCACGATTACCACACCGACCACCCTCATCTCCCCAGCCCACGACTTATCCACAAACACACCACCTCATCTCACAGCCACGAAACCCACACCACGCCACACTCACCGATCCACCAGCCACGATAACCTCACTAACCACCCTCACCATCTACCAGCCACGTAACCACACCAACCACCTCACCTCCCAGCCCGACGGATAACCAAACCACCACCAGCCTGGGGGGGAGGCGGGAAGAGGAGGGGGGGGGGAAGGGGGGGGGGGTGGGGGGGGGGGGATAACAACACCACCACCAGCTCACGATAACATACCACCACCTCATCTCCACCAGTCACGATAACCACACCACCTCACCTCCACAGGCACGATAACACACCACCACCACCACCTCCACAGTCTACGAGTAACCACACCACCAACCGTACCATCTCCACCCAGCCACGATAACCACACCACCCACCAACTCTCCAACAGCCACGATAACCACACCACCACAATCTCCACCAGCACGATAATCCACAACCACCACCACCACCTCCAACAGCCACGATAACACACACCACCACCACCGTCCAACAGCCACGATAACCAACCACCACCTCATCTCCGACCACCCACGACAACGACACCACCACCATCCACGATAACCACACCACACACCACCTCCAGCCAGCCAACGGAAACCACAACCACCACCACCAGCACATCGATAACCATTGCATCCACCACCACCCGTACCAGCCACGTAACCACACCACCCCCGCACCTCACACCAGCCAACGATACCACACCACCCACCCGACATAATAAAAACACCACCACCAGTCATGATAACCACAACCTCCACCACAGTCATGATAACTCACAGCAACCACTATTCAACCGTCATTGATAACCAACACCTTCATCACCACTCAAGATAACACCACCACCCAGCCATGATAACCACACCGTCCAAGCCACCATTATATAACACTACCACCACCACCAGTCATGATAACCACACCATCCACCAACCATCATGATACCACCCTACCACCAGCCATGATAACCCACAACCTCCACCACCAGTCCATTATAACCACACTCCCACCACCAGCCATGATAACGCCACAACCTCCCACCACCAAGTCATGAAACCACACCTCCCACAACACCAGTCCCATGATAACCACACCCCCACCGACCAGCCATGATAACCCACCCTCACACCACCATTATGATAAACACTATTCACCACCACCCAGCCATGATAACCACCACACCTCCCCACCATTATGATAAACACTACCACCAGGCCATGATAACCACACCTCCACTACACCAGTCATGATAACCACACCCCCACCAACCAGTCCGTGATTACAACCACAACCTTCCGTCACAATCATGATAACTACACCTCACACACCAGTCATATAACACCAACAAGTTATGATAACACCACCACTCATGATAACCACACCCCACCACCAGTCGTGATAACCACAGCACTTCCGTCACAAATCTGAAACTACACTCCACCACCAGTCAATAATAACACCAATACAGTATGATAACACCACCACTCATGATAACCTACACGCCCCATCCACCCAGTCGTATAACCACACCTTCCGTCACAAGTCCATGATAACTATCATTCCTCCACCACCACGTCAAAATAACACCAACAGTTATGATAACACACCACTCATGATAACCACACCTCCACCATTTGTGTCATGATAACCACACCCATCACCACCAGTACATGATAAGCCACACTTCCACCACCATCATGAAGAACCACACCTCCACCATCGTCAAATACCACAACCTCCACACCAGTCATGATAACCACACACCTCCACCTCACCAGTCAGATAAGCACACCTCCACCAACCCAGTCATGAAAACTCACACTCCACCACCAGTCATGATAACACACTCACACACTAGTCAATATAACCACAACCTCCACCACCAGTCATGATAACCAACTTCCACCACCAGTCATGATAACCACACCTCCACCATCTGTCATGATAACCACACCTCCACCACCAGTCATGATAACCACACCTCCACCACCAGTCATGATAACCACACCTCCACCACCAGTCATGATAACCACACCTCCACCACCAGTCATGATAACCACACCACCATCTGTCATGATAACCCACAGCCCCCCACGAGAGTCCAGTATAATTCACACCGTCCGCCACCAGTCCATGATAACACCACACCACCAGTCCATGAAAACTACACTCCACCACCAGTCTTGATAAAACCTACACACCATCAGTGCATGATAACCACACCACCATCATGATAACCACCCCTCCACCACCAGTCATGATCACCAACACAATAGTCACCAGTCATAACCACCGCAATAATCACTAGTCATGATAACCACCACAAGTCACCAGACATGATAACCACCACAACAGTCACCAGTCATGATAACTACCACAACAGTCACCAGTCATGATAACCACCACAACAGTCACCAGTCATGATAACCACCACAACAGTCACCAGTCATGATAACCACCACAACAATCACCAGTCATGATAACCACTACAAGTCACCAGTCATAACCACCACAACAGTCACCAGTCATGATAGCCACCACAACAGTCACCAGTCATGATAACCACCACAACAGTCACCAGTCATGATAACCACCACAACAGTCACCAGTCATGATAACCACCACAACAGTCACCAGTCATGATAACCACCACAACAGTCACCAGTCCCATGATAACACCATCACATTCCACCATTCATGATAACCACCACAACAGTCACCAGTCATGATAACCACCACAACAGTCACCAGTCATGATAACCACCACAACAGTCACCAGTCATGATAACCACCACAACAGTCACCAGTCCATGATAAACCACCACAACAGTCACCAAGCAGATAAACCACCATGAGGTTAAAATGTGTGTGGGGGGAAGGGGGGGGGGGGGGGGGGGGGGGGGGGGGGGGAGGTGGTTTTAGGGGGCTACAGGGCCCACCAGGGCTGGATAACCACCACAACATTCACCAATATGATAACCACCACAACATCACCAGTCTTGATACCCACCACAACATCACCAGTCATGATAACCACCACAAGTCAACGCAGTCATGATAACCACCCACAACAGTCATCCAGTCATGATAACCAACTACAAGTCATCCAGTCATGATAAACCCACCACAACAGTCACGCAGCCAATGTTAACCACCACACCAGTCACTCCGTACATAAATAACCCACACAACAGTTCACCAGTCATGATAACTCACCACAACATCACCAGCCATGATCACTAACCACCACAACAGTCACCAGTCATAATAACCACCACATACAGTCACCAGTCACGAGAACCACCACAACAGTCACCAAGTCATGATAACCCACACAACAGTCACCAGTCATGATAACCCACCACAACAGTCACCAGTCTCATATAACCACCACTAACAGTCACCAGTCCATGATACCACCACAACAGTCACCAGTCATGATAACCACCACAAGACCACCAGTCATGAATAACCACAACAGTCCACCAGCCCCATGAAACCACCACACAGTCACCAGTCATAATAACCACCACAAACAGTCACCAGTCATGATAACCACCACAACTGTCACCCAGTCAGGATAACGACCCACACAAGTCACCATCAGGATAACCACAACATCTCCCAGTCATGATAACCACCACAACAGTCACCAGCCATGATAACCACCACAACATCACCATCATGATAACCACCACAAGTCGACCAGTCATGATAGCCACCACAACAATCCCAGTCATGGATAACCACCACAAGATCACCAGCGCATGATAACCACTCACAAGCAGTCCACCAGTCATGATAACCACCGACAACAGTCACAGTCATGATAACCACCACAACCTCACCAGTACATAATAACCACCCAACAACGATTCCACCACTTCATGATTAGCCACCACAAACAGTCAACCAGTCATGGTAAACCACACAACATCACCAGTCATGATAACCAACCACAACAGCCGCCAGTACACCAGCCATGATAACCACCACAACATCCCCCAGCCAAGATAACCTCCACAACAGTCACCAGTCTCATTAATAACCAACTACAACAGTCACCAGTCCTGATAACCACCACAACAGTCACCAGTCATCGATAACCACCACAACATCACCAGTCATGAATATCGCCCGAGACAAGTCTCACAGTCAGATAACCACCAACAACATCACCAGTCATGGAAAACCACCACAACAGTCACCATCCATGATAACCAACCAACAACAGTCATCAGCCATGATACCACCAACAACAGTCACCAGTCATGATAACCACCCACAAGATCACCAGTCCATGAATAGACCACCACAACATCACCAGTCATGATAACGCACCACAACATCCCAGTCATGATAACCACCACAACTGTCACCAGTCATGAAAAACCACCCCACAGTCACCAGTCAGGATAACCACCACAACAGTCACCAGTCATGATAACCACCACAACAGTCACCAGTCATGATAACCACCACAACAGTCACCAGTCATGATAACCACCACAACAGTCACCAGTCATGATAACCACCACAACAGTCACCAGTCATGATAACCACCACAACAGTCACCAGTCATGATAACCACCACAACAGTCACCAGTCATGATAACCACCACAACAGTCACCATCATGATAACCACCCACAACAGTCACCAGTGGCATGGATACCCACCACAAGATAAAGTCACCAGTCATGATAACCACACACAACAGTCACCAGTCATGATAACCACCACGAATAACAGTCACCAGCTTGATAACCTCCACAACAGTCCCAGACATGATAACCACCATCAGCAGTCACCAGTCATGATAACCACCACAACAGTCAACCCATCATGAATAACAACCACAACAGTCACCAGTCATGATAACACACCACAACAGTCACCAGTCATATGATAACCAACCCACAACATCACCATCATGATTACCACCACAACAGTCACCAGTCCAGAAACCACCACAACAGTCACCAGTCCATGATAACCTCACCACAACGTCACCAGTCATGATAAACCACCACAACAGTCACCATCATGAATAACCACCACAACAGTCACCAGTCCATGATAACCACCACAACATCACCAGTCAGATAACCACCGACATTGGAACAGTCTCCCAGTCTGATAACCACCACAACATCACCAGTCATGATAACCACCCAACAGTCACCAGTCATGAAAAACTACACATACATCCACCAGTCCATGAGCACCACCACCAACAGTCCACCAGCATGATAAGCCACACACAACAGTCACCAGTCATGATAACCACCACAACAGTCACCAGTCATGATAACCACCACAACAGTCACCAGTCATGATAACCACCACAACAGTCACCAGTCATGATAACCACCACAACAGTCACCAGTCATGATAACCACCACAACAGTCACCAGTCATGATAACCACCACAACATTTGATGAGTTTCGAGAGTTTTGTTCTGTCAGAGCCCGACTCAGAGGTAGTCATGTCTGGTGTTTGCCTGGTCAACCAAGCTGTTGCTACTGGTGGCCCTCTGGCCCACAAATCCACAAACAGTCTGGTTGATCTGGCACCTGGTAGAAATACATGTCCAGTATCCTCTTATGATTATTAATATTCTTATAGTTCATGACCGTAAAGTCATATAGCACCTCAATGTTGGAAGGTAATCAGGCTTGGTCCCAAGAGCTCTTTCCCAACATCGAGAAATTTCCTTGAAGGTATTTTCTTGTATATTATAATTTATCATTACATTTATGAAAGGAGCGTTAAATCCGTAGGGCTCATACAGAGCATGGTGCAATTGATATTAATTCAGGTTCAACCTAAGGATAGGTAGGATAGGTGTAATACCCTTGGATAAAGATCCCCTCAGGCAGCATCCAGGTACATCCTTGAAGGATCTAATACCTTGGATAAGAAAAGAGCCCTCAGCAGCATCCAGGTACATCCTTGAGGATCTTAATACCTTGGATAAAGAGCCCCTCAGCAGCATCCAGGTACATCCTTGAGGATCTTAATACCTTGGATAAAGAGCCCCTCAGCAGCATCCAGGTACATCCTTGAGGATCTAATACCTGGAAAAAGAGCGCATCTCAGCAGCATCCATGTACAATCCTTGAAGGATCTTAATACCTGGATAAAGACATCCAGCAGCATCCCAGACAATCCTGAGGATCTTAATACCTGGTTAAAGAGCCCCTCGGCAGCATCCAGTTACGATCCTTCGAGGATCTAATACCTGGATAAAGAGCCTCTCAGCAGTCATCCAGTACATCCGGAGGATCTTAATACCTTGGATAAAGAGCTTCTTTCTCAGCAGCATCCAGGTACATCCTTGAGGATCTTAATACCTGGATAAAGAGCCTCTCAGCAGCATCCAGGTACATCCTTGAGGATCTGAATCCCTTGGATAAAGAGCCTCTCAGCAGCATCCAGGTACATCCTTGAGGATCTTAATAACCTTGGATAAAGAGCCCCTCAGCAGCATCCAGGTAGCAATCCTGAGGATCTAATACCTTGGATAAAGAGCTTCTCAGCCGCATCCAGGTACATCCTTTGAGGATCTTAAACCTTGGATTTAAAGACAGCCCTCCTTCAGCAGCATCCAGGTAACAAGCGCTTGAGGATCTTAATCACCTTGGATAAAGAGCTTCTCAGCAGTCATCCCCAGTACATCCATGAGATCTTAACTTAATACCTTGATAAAGAGGACCCCTCAGCAGCATCCAGGTAGCATCCTTGTAGATCTAATTCCCGTGGGATAAATAGCCTCGCAGCCACATCCAGGTACATCCTTGAGGACTAAATACCTTGGATAAAGACCTCTCAGCAGCAACCCTCCCAGGTACAATCCTTGAGGATCTAATACCTTGGATAAAGAGCCTCTCAGCAGCATTCCAGGTACAACCTTGAGGATCTTAATACCTTGGATAAAGAGCTTACTCAGCAGCATCCAGGTACATCTTGAGCAGGATCTTAAATACCTTGGATACAGTAGCCATCAGCAGCATCCAGGTACATCCTTGAGGATCTTAACTACCCTTGGATAAAGAAGCCTCTCAGTCTCAGCAGCATCCAGGTTACATCCTGAGGATACTTAATTACCTTTGGAATAAAGAGCCTCCTCAGCAGCATCCACGGTACATCCTTAGGGTCTTATCCTTGGATAAAGAGAGCTCCCTCCACAGCATCCAGGTACATCCTTGAGGAATCTAATACCTTGGATAAAGAGCCCCACCCAGCCAAGCATCAATCCAGGTACATCCTTGAGGAATCTAATAACCTTGGATAAAGAGCCTCTCAGCAGCATCCCAGGTACATCCTTGAGGAACTTAATACCTTGGATAAAGACTCTCAGCAACACTCCAGTACATCCTTGAGTGATCTTGATACACCGTGGCGATAAAGAGCTTCTCAGCAGCATCCAGGTACATCCTTGGATCTTAATACCTTGGATAAAGACCCCTCAGCAGCATCCAGGTACATCCTTGAAGGATCTTAATAACCTTGGTTAAAGAGCCTCTCAGCCGTAAGACAAGCCAGGTACATCGTTGAGGAGCTATGAATTACCTTGATAAAGAAGCCTCTCAGAAGCATACCAGGTAGTCAACTCCTTGAGGATCTTAATCAACTTTGGATAAAGAGGCCCCTAAGCAGCATCAGGATACGTCGTTTGAAGGATCATCATAATACCTTGGATAAAGAGCTTCTCAGCAGCAACCAGTACATCCTTGAGCGGATCTTAATACCTTGGAATGAAAAAGAGCTCCCCAGCAGCTATCCAGGTACAGTCCTTGAGGACTTAATAGCTTGGTAATAAAGAGCCTCTAGTCAGGCGTCCAGGTACATCGTTGAGGATCTTCAATACCTTGGATAAAAGAGCCTCTCAGCAAGCATCCAGGTACATCCTTGAGGATCTTAATACCTTGGGATAAAGGAGCCCCTCAGCAGACTCCAGGACAATCGTTGAAGGAGCTTAATACCTGGATAAAGAGCCCTCAGCAAGCATCCACAGGTACAATCGTTGAGGATCCGTAAATAGCCTTGGAATCAAGAGCTTCTCCGCATGCATCCAGGTACAATACCTTGAGGATCTAATACCCGTTTGGATAAAGAGCCCCTCAGCAGCATCCAGGTACATTCCTTGATGGATCTAATAACCATGGATAAAGATCTTCTCAGCAGCATCCTGGTACATCTTGAGATCTTAATACCTGGATAAAGAGCCTTCTCGCAGCATCCAAGTTACATTCCATGAGGATCTTAATACCTTGGATTAAGAGCTCTCCAGCAGCATCAGGTACATCCTTGAGGAACTTATACCTTGGATAAAGAGCTTCTCAGCAGCATCCAGGGACAAGTCCTTGGGATCTTAAATAACTTGGGATAAAGAGCTCTCAGCAGCATCCAGGTACATCCTTGAGGATCTTAATACCTTGGATAAAGAGCCCCTCAGCAGCATCCAGGTACATCGTTGAGGATCTTTCATAACATAAAACAGCATCACACTCCACACAGTCAACTCACTTGTACCAGCTTCTATCATCTCAGTTTGTTTATTAAGTCGATGAAAACAACAAAGATGTCAAAACAAACTTTTTTCACTTGTGCAGTATAAAACGAGCTTACAAACCACTTTACTTCATAAAAACTATGATGACGAGCCTGACCCAAGGCCGGGCTCCCGGGAATAGAAAAACAATAGTAAGCTCATCAAAGGTATCCTAACAATGACAATATCCTTACAACTTTTGGTTCGGTCAAGGATTCAAGAAATCTAAGACTTGATGTAAATACACACACACACACACAACACACACACACACACACACACACACATCACACACACACAGCACACACCATACATACACAACACCACACATACACATATAACAACATACACACACACACACGCACACACACACACCACATCACACCAACACACACACAACAGCACACACGACACATACACATACACACACACGATACACACATACACATATACATATACAACACACACACACAGCACACACACAACACCACACACACACACCACACACACTACACACACACAAGACGAACAATCAGTAAGCGTAAGTAAGTTTATTCAGGTATAGCACACATATACAGTTACATAGAATTATCAGACAAGCAGCATATGTGTAGAGAACCTGGGAAACCCAAAAAAGTCAGACAGTGACTTATTTCCATTGGGCGTTCCTTTACTTATTATTTAAATAAAAGGTTAGTATTTTTCTTATTATTCCTACAAATGAAAAAAGGATAACACTCTTATTATCATACTAAAAAAGACCTATCTACTACACCGGTCTTAAGACTATCTACAATACGAGGGTCATTTACTAGGAATTTGGTTAAATTACACGTAATGTTAGCCTAAAAAATAGAAAATCATTCCCCTCCCTTTCTGTAGCCTACATTCATCAGACACCTTTAGGCAACTCCTTCTTAGAACCGCGTTCATGCTATGTTGTGCTTTTACATGTGCGGGTAGTCTGTTCCATGTCTCTTATTGTGGCTGACAATTAAAGGTGCTGAAAGCCTGGCCACTGACTGTGGAGGTACTACAAAGTTGTGTCCTGCTCTCCTCACTCTATAACATATGATTGCTTTGGTTCCCACCTTGACCAAAAATGACAGCACGATATTCTGGACATTGGACAATTTTATAAAAGCATGATTTAGCTTCAGTTGTTTCTACTCTGGTCTTCAACATTACAGCATATCCAAGCTGGACTGGTATATTCATCCGTGGCCTACATGTTCTCTTGGTCCCGCGCGTCAGGACTTAATCATACGATTTTTTTCTGCGGGTGATTGCAGTCTATCTTTTTCAGTTTTTTGTCCAAGGCAGAGTACCAAGAAGAGCAATCAAGCGTAATCCATATGAGCATTGTAGAAGGGCTACAGACATAGGTCCTGTGAGCCCAGTAGGTAGACACTGTGCTAGTCTATACAGGAACTTCAGTCTCAGGCTTTCGCTTTCTTTACTACACCTGTTCCCTAGTCAAATTCTCTCCTGACATGCATAAGGGTCAAAGGGATTCCCAAATATTTTACTGATGAATACCAAAGTGATGGGGCTCCCATTACATTAACATTAAAATTATTTACCCTTCTCAGTTATGTTTCGTGGCCAAGAGAAATGGCTTCAGTTTTTCCCGAGGTGTAATGATAGTTTGTTTGTCTACTACCATTTCTGCAGGACCCAGTGCCTTATTTTGAGTGGGAAGTACACAGCAGGTGGAAACCAGTATTGCCGTGGTGTGATTAATTTCCAATCAACGCATCTACCCACCGGCACCTCAGTGCTTTCATATCTGAAGGTCTTTGACTAAATATCCTCACTAGAGTTATAACTTTTTTACTTTTAATCCAATAAAACCATCTCCTATGCTAAATCGATGAGCATTTTTTGTGAGCATTGCTCACACATACACACTCCTCCCCACATCGTGCCATTTTATTTAATTAAATTTTTAAAACTTACTTATTTCCATATGTAACATATGTGTTGGACATCCAGAAAACTTGTGCGATGAAGAATGTTAATATGAAGTGGAGGTAAGCGTGGTTAATAAGACTTGACGTGCTGTTGGGGTGTGAGCATGTGGTTAGGGTAGGTAATGGTTCGACAGAAACAGGAAAATGTTGAAGGGATTCAGAAATTGGTTCTAGAGGATCCGGACTTGCGGTTACAGAGATGGTGAAGTTACAGGCCTGCACCCCGGAGAGGTGGGGATACTGCAGTTTGGATGGTCATCTGAACTGTAGTATCGAACGCCTCATGGCATAAGACAGTGGAGTCGTGAATTTGAAGGCATTTCTTCTTTTCCCGGGTCACACTAACCTCGAGAACACTTGTTTTCAATAATGGCTAATTTCACTATTACTTACAAAAGCACAATATTTTAAGAGAAATTTCACCAAGCATACTGATGATCCATGTTTGTCAAAAACGATTTCAATTTACAAGTTTTCAGC
>NC_069400.1:121602708-121612708 GCF_026875155.1 Cherax quadricarinatus | reverse complement strand
TGCAAGTCTAAGGTTACCATACCTATGAGGTTCCCCTTTGACATTTCAGTTCTCAGGTAATCCATCAGATTAATAAGGGAGGTGTCGGTTGAGTAGGATCTTCTAAAGCCCGATTGATAGCTATGGAGAATGTTGTTGTCATTAAGGTACTTAACTACTTGAGAATCACACCGCCCTCTCTAGAATTTTAGATATTATACTGAGTATACTAACAGGCCTATAGTTGCTTACATCAGACCTACTATTTTCTTGAAGATAGGAGTAACTCTGGCCTCCTTGAACCCTCCGGTACGGTATTAGTGGTGATTGATAGATTTATTATGTGAGCAATAGGGATGACAGTTCAGTAAGCACCATCTTTTAGGAACTTAGACGGGATGTTATCAGGGCCTGTGCTCTTAGTTGGGTTTAACCTGCTTAGTTCTTTTTGAATAAAGTCATGAGATACACTTACTAGTTGACAACTGTTTGGGGTTACCCCTTTATTGGTATAGTATGTTTGAAACTTATCAGAGTCTGTGTTAAAGGTATTTGATGCAGCTGGTAGTTTACTTACTAGTGTTGATGCAACAGATGTGTAGTAGGAATTAAAGCAATTTGCCACCTTAGATGTTTCGTGCATACCTCATTATCGATAGTGAGTACTATGTTAGACCTATCTACTGGCTTATGGCTATACCCCAACTGTTTTAGTTGTTGCCAGAGCTTTCTGGGGTTATGCTTATACTCTTCAATTTTTGAGCAGTAGTGCTTTGCCTTTGCTCCTTTTATAAGTCTCTGTACTCTGTTCCTCACCCTTTGGAATTCATTTAGTGCTGCAATATCCTGTCTGTTTGCTTTAAATCTTTTTAGCAGCTGGTCTCTGAATTTCATATTATCTAATATCTCAGTATTCATCCAGGGTCAGTTCTTCGTTTAATCCTAACCTCTTTAACTGGTGCAATATTATCAAGGATGGTAGTGAACATTGTTTTGAATTTTTTCCCAGGCATCGTTTACGTCCGTGCAACTTGTTATCTCTGTCCAGTCACAATTGTGTAGCCTATTTACCAGTGTTTCTTTACTGTAGTTTCTAGTTGACCTCATTTTTATTGTCCTGTGTAGGCCTATCCTATCCCTAGTGATTTTCCTGGTGCAGTAAATGATGAAATGATCACTAAGACCTGTGGTAATGACGCCTGACTGACTAATGTTCTCAGAGCGGTTACAAAGTATGTGGTCAATTAGGGTGGCTGAGAACTGTGTGATCCGGGTTGGAGTATTAATTAGTTGAGTGTAACTATTTTAATCCTAGAATTTGCTTATACCTTTTGCATAGCCCGTTATTTTGCTGCTGAAAACAGATATTGAAGTCGCCCAGTATTATTGTCTCGCAATTGTTTTCACTCCGGACAAGACTCTGGAAAAGTCTTCTAAGAACTGGTCCTGGGTAGGAGGGCGGTAACTAGTTCCTACTAAGATGGGTTTGGTCTTAGGAAGCAGCACTTCAAACCATAGAATCTCCAGTTTATTGTTATTTAAATCAGGTCTTGGGTTGTAAGCTAAGTCATTTCTAATGTAGGCACATACTCCACCACCCTTTCTGTTTCCTATCTAAGCGTTTTATATTGTAACCATCTATTTTGACCTCGTCGTCAGTCACCGTATCATCCAACCAAGATTCAGAGATGGTTATAACTGCCGCCCTAATTTTGTTAGCTAGAATCCTAATCTCTGCCAATTTAGGAAGAAGTGATCTTGCATTGACATGAAATAAAGTGAAGGCCTGTTTTCATAAAACAATCATAATCATCAATATATGGCAATGGGTCATTTGTATTAAAATTAGGTAAATCAATGTCATCACTGCTAAAGGGTAACTGTGCCAAAGTGCATTTGTTACACACAAAATGAATTCTGGCACCGTTGCTATAATTGTACATACATCCATCATGCACCCACCCCTTACACATTTTACATAAGGTGCCTTTTCTGTTTTTCATGCGTACTTTAGTACAGTGTATGCACCTGTTTGGTAGTGTTTGAGATAATAATGGCTGTATTGTCTCACATTGACCTATGTATGCATTACATATGGAGTTAAGGTTATCATTCCTAGCTACTAGACCGTCATTATCGCCGTCATTTATCTGTCTGTTTTGCCTCTGCACAATAGTTTGAGGTCCTGGATTAATTTGGATATCACCACTTAAGAGCGCTACAATAAGAGCTGTGTGCCACTGTTTTTGTTGGGTATGCGGTGTTGCCATACCTTGCAGCGATAGTGACATTTACTTTTCTGGTAGGATGGCAACTGTTGGGCTTTTACTGTCCAGGGCGCTGTTACTCCATTCACCTTTTCCAGCCCCCATGACTGATTTCTTTCTTCATGGAATTGAAGAAGAAATATAAATATAATTATGGCAGCCTGTACCCCCCTAATGCCTGCCATTTTTCACTCTTCGCTCTTTTACCATATACAATAATATTTATTTCTCTTTTCCAGTCCCTAGTACACTTAGTATTGCTTTTGCAATCACCACTGAATTACTAGTAAAATTTCCCCCTTCCCAAAAAACCCCTTTTACCCCTCACTTTTTCCCTTTTAAAATTCCCAAAACCCCCTTCCCCAAAATCCCCCTTTCCCCTCTCACTTTTACAGTCCCTGGCTTCCCCAATGACTTCTAACTCCTTTCCATTTTTGGTAGATCAGAAAAGGGTTTAAAACCCCCGGTTTTATCCTTCCCAAAACCCCCCCAATTCCCTTTTTCGGGGGGGTGTGGTGTTGTTGACGCCTGACCTGTTCTGCTGACCCCAGCCCTTTTTAAAACACTGGGGGGGATAACGCCAACCCACAACCTGACTTTTCCTTTAGTTTATAGATATATTTGGCCTTTTTCTGTATGATTCTCTCACTGTAAAACTTTGGGCAGCTGAATATAGGTCAGCTACTAAAAATTAACCTTGACTTGTTTAACTATTCATTTTTTTCTCACGATGGCTGAGGGGTATCCGACCTAAAACCAAATTGGGGGTTTTGTTTCTGTTGATTTGACGTGTCTCCTATGTTTTCCCCCTCGTTAGCACTGGTACAGGGATTGATGGTGGTACCGATATGATGCTACTGTCAAAAGGAAAAGTCAGTAAGGGGAGAAATTTTACTTCCCCTATTTTTAAAGTCTGGCAAATAGCAGCTGTTTGGATGCCCGGGCACCAGTTAATGGGTCAATTATTTCCCTTTGTTTGGGATGAAAAAAAAAAAGTCCACGGGCCGCCCTTTTTTAGGTTTAGTTTATCAGGTTTTCCCGCCCCTGTTGTCTTCCCGTTTTTTAAAAACGGTGCAGTTGATATGGAGGGCATTATTTCATTGTAGTGGAAAACGTCCAGGGCTGGTTTCAATCTGGCCGCAGGGTTTGGGACTTGAATGCCCGGGCCCTTCCTTTTTGTATATTTAGTCCATTTTGTTTTTTAGTCACCGTCAGTTTTTATGTCACAAAAAGGGTTTCCCTTTCATGTTTTTGGGGCCGGAATTGCAAAGTTGGGGGCCCTCCAATTTAGTTCGGAAAAGGCCCAGGGACGGGAAGATTTGGAGCAGCCTTGTTGCTGTTTTCTGCCCGGGTAAACCCAAAAGCTGACCCTTTAAAAGAAATCGGCCTGACGGGGCACTGGGGAAAGGAGGGGTTTGGGGGGGAGACATGATAACAGCATACAAAAATTTCTGCTTGGGAAAAGAAAGATGGACACAGGGCAGGATGTTCCCGAGGGAAACAGAAACAAGGGGGCACAGTGTTGGTGGGGGGGATAGTGTTGTACCCATTTTTGGGAAGTGGTAGTGTTGTATCACAGTGATGGGGGGGGTTGGGGTTGTACCACGGGGATGGGGGGGGTGGGTTGGGGTTTTTTAAACCCTGTGATGGTTTAAGGGGGGTGGTGTTGTACCACAGGATTTGGGGGGGGGGGTGGTGTTTTTTACCACATTTTTTTTGGGGTGGATGTGTTTTACCCCCAAAAGTGTTGGGGGGGGGATAGTGTTGTATTTACAGTGTTTTGGGAGGGTGGTTGTGTTGTAACACCAAAGTGGAAAAGGTTTGGGGGGGGTGGGGTACCATAGTGTTGGTGGGGGGGTTTGGGTGCAAGCAGTGTTTGGTGGGGGGGGTGGGGTGGGGGGGGGCGGGAACACAGTGTGGTTTTGGGGGGGGTGGTCCCGCAACAGGGGGTTTTGGTGGGGTTTGGGGGGGTGCTTTCAAAAACAGTGGGTTTTTGGGGGGGGGGTGGGTGCAACACAGTGTTGGGGGGGTGTGGGGGCGCTGCAACAGTTGGTTTTTTGGGGGGGTGCGCCCAAAAAGGGGTTGTGGATGGGGGGGGTTCTGCAAAAAAAAAGGGGGGTGGGGTGGGGGGGTGCGCCAAAAAACCCGTGTTGGGGGGTGGGTGGTGCGCAACACAAATGTTGGTGGGGTGGGTGGTGCTGCAAACAATGGGTTGGGGGGGTGGGTGGTGCTGCAACAGGTGTTTGGGGGTTTCTGCAAACAACAAAAGTTGGGGGGGGGGGGGGGTTTCTCCGAGAAAAAACAGTTTGGTTGGGGTGGGTGGGCTTTCAACCAGTTTTGGTGGTTGGGGGTGCTGGGGAAACAGTGTTGGGGGTTGGGGGGTGCTGCAACACCCGGTTGGTGGGTGGGTGGCGCGCCCAAAACAGTTTGTTTGGTTTGGGGGTTTGGGGGGGGCCTTTGGTGGTGTTGGTGGGGTGGGGGTTTGGTTTTTTGTGGGGGGGGTGGGGCTTTCAAAAGTGTTGGGGGGTGGGTGGTGCTGCCAAAGTGTTTGGTGAGGTGGGGGGTGGTGCGGAAAAAATGTTTGGGGGGGTGGGGGGTGCTGCAAAAAAAGTGTTTTTGGGGGGGTGGGTGGTGCTGCAACAAAGGGGTTGGTTTTTGGGGTTTGGGTGGGGCTGGGAACAGGTTGGGGGGTGGGTGGTGCCGGGCAAAAAAGTGTTGGTGGAGGGGGGTGGTGCAAAAAAAGTGTTGGGTGGGGGTGGGTGGTTTTGGAAAAAAGTGTTGGTGGGGTGGGTGGGTGCTGCAAAAAAACAGTGTTGGTTGGATGGGTGGTGCGGCCCAAAAGTGTTTGGTGGGATGGGGGGTGGAGGGGGAACAGTGTTGGGGGGGGTGGGTGGTGCTTAAAAAAGTGGGGTTGGGGGGGGTGGGTGGTGCCGCAACAAAAATGTTGGGGGGTGGGTTTGGGTTGGGGCAAACCTGTTGGTGGGGTTGGGTGGTGCCAAAAAACCCTGAGGGGTTTTGCGTGGGGCTGCAAACAAAATGTTTTGGGGGGGGTGGCTGCTGCAACAGTGTTGGGTTTTGGGGTGGGTGGTATTGCAACACGTGTTGGTGGGGGCCGGGGGGTGGTTTCTGCAAACACAGTGTTGGTGGGGTTTTGGGGGGTGCTGCATGCCAAACAGTGTTGGTGGGGGGGTTGGTGGGTGCAGGGACAGTGTTGGGGGGGGGGTTGGGGGGCTGCAAAAGATGTTGGGGGGTTTGGGGGGTTGCCCCCAACAAAATGTTTGGTTTTGGGGGGGGTTTGGGGTTTCAAAAATGTTTTGGGGGTGGGTTTGGGGCTTCAAACACAGTGTTGGGGAAAATGGGTTTTTTTCTGCAAAAATGTTGGTGGGAAAGGGGTGGTTGCGGGGAAACAGTGTTGGTGGGGTGGGTGGGGCTGCAAAAAAACCGTGGGTTTGGTTTAGGTGGGGGGTGCTGCCCAAAAAAGTGTTTTTTGGGATGGGGGTTTTCTGCCCAAATTTTGGTGGGATGGGTGGTGCTGCACAAAGTGTTGGTGGGAAAAGGGGGGGTGCTGGGAAAAAAACCGTTGGTGGGGTTTTGGGGGGTTTCTTCCCGCAAAACAGTGTTTTGGGGGGGTTGGGGGGGTGCGCAAAAACAGTGTTGGGGGGGGGTGGGTGGTGCTTCAACCCCAGTGTTTTTGGGAAAAGGGGGGTGGTGCTGCAACAGTGTTGGGGGGTGGGTGGGGCTGAAAAAAAAAAAAACAAGGGGGATGGTGGTGTGGGTGGAGCTGCAAAAAAAAACAGTTTCCGGGGTTGGGTGGGGGTTTTGGGTTGGGGTGCTTTCACCCCTGGTGAGGTGGGTGTTTTTACCAAAACCCCAGTGTTGGTGGGGTGGGTGGTTGCCCCCAACAAATTTTGGGGGGTTGGGTTTGGGGGGGGGTGCCAAACACAAAATGTTGGTTGGGGGGGGTGGTGCTGCAACCAAGGGGGGGTGGTGGGGTTGGGGGGGGGCTGCCCAAAAGTGTTTTGGTGGGGGGGGGGGGTGGGTGGGTGCAAAAAGTGTTGGTGGGGGGGGGGTGCTGCAAAAAACCCGGGTTTTTTTGGGGGGGGAGGGGGGGGGGTGCTGAAAAACAGTGTTTTTGGGGGGATGGGGTTTGGGGCTGCAAACAGTTTTTGTGGGGGGTTTGGGGGGTACTGCAAAACACAGGTTGGTGGGGGGGTAGGTTTTGCTTTCCCCCCCCAAAACAGTGTTGGGTGGGGGGGGGGGGGGGCCCGCGCAATAAAAAAGTGTTTGGGGGGGTGGGTGTGCTGGAAAACAAAATGTTTTTGGGGGGGAGGGTGGTTTTCCGCAAAAAGGGGGGGGGGGCCCCCCCCCCCCCAAAATTTTTGGTGGGGGGGGGTGGGGGCTGGGAAAAAAACCAAAAAAAGGGGGGGGTTGGTGGGATGGGTGCTGCTGCAAAATGTTGGTGGGGTGGGGGGGTGCTGCCAAAAAAACCCGTTTTGGTGGGGGGGGGGTGCTGCAACAGGTTGGGGGGGATGGGGGTGGGGCCCGCAACACATTGGGGTTTGGTTTGGGGTGGGTGGTTTCTTGGCCAAACAAAAGGTTTTTTGGTGGGGTGGGGGGCTGCTGCCAAAATGTTTTGGTTTGGGGGGGGTGGTGCTGCAACCCCAGTGTTCGTGGGGTGGGTGGTGCTGCAAACAGTGGGGGTTTGGGGGGGTTGGGGGGGTTTCGCCCAAAAAAAAAAGGTTTGGTGGGGTTTCATGGGCTGTAAACACCAAAATGGGTTGGGGGGGGTGGGTGGGGGCTGCAAAAAAAAAAAACAGGTTGGTGGTGTGGGTTGGGGCTGCAAAAAAACGGGTTGGTGGGGGGGGGCTGCTGCCAAAGTGTTGGGGGGGGTGGGTGGTGCTTTCAAAAAACAAAAATGGGGTTGGGGGGTTGGGTTGGGGCGGGAAAAAAGTTTGGGGGGTGGGTTGGTGGGTTGGCCACCCCTTGGGGGTGGGGTGGGTTTGGGTTTTTGGGTGCTCGCCCAAAAACAGTGGGTTTGGGGGGATGGGGGTGCTTGGGAACACGTTTGGTGGGGTGGGGGTGCTTTCAAAAAAGGTTGGTGGGGGGGGTGGTTTCTGGGAAAAAAACAGTGTTGGTGGGGGGGTTGGTGCCCGGAAAAACAAATGGGGGGTGGGGTGGGGTGGTGGGGCAACAGTGTTGGGGGGGTGGGTTTGGTTTCCTTTTCAACAAAAAGGGGGTTTTTTGGGGGGGTTGGGGGCTGCAAAAAACCGGTGGTTGGTGGGGTGGGGGGTGCTTTCAAAACAGAAGGGGGGGGGGGCCCAAAACGGTTTTTGGTGGGGTGGCCCTGGGGAAATTTCCCAAAAAATGTTGGTTGGGTTTGACTCAAAAGGGGGTTGGGTGGGGGTGGGTGGGTGCTTTGGGACACAGTGTTGGGGGGGTTGGGGGGGTGGTGCTGCCCAAAACAAATGTTGGGGGGGGTGGGTGGTGCTTTCAAAAACAGTGTTTGGGGGGGTTGGGGGGTGCCTGCAAAAACCAAAAAGGGGGGCCCCCCCCCCAAACCAAGTGGGTTGGTGGGATGGGTGGGGCTGCAACCCCCCGGGGTTTGGTGGGGGGGGGGTGCTGCCCCCAAAAAAGGTTGGGGGGTGGGTTTGGTGCGCAAAACGTTGTGGGGGGGGGTGGGTGGTGGGTTGGCCCAAACAAAAAAAATTTGGTGGGGGGGGGGTGCTGCAACACAGGTTTTTGGGGGGGGGGGGGTTTTGCCCAACCCGTTTTTGGGGGGTGGGGTTTGGGGCTGCAAACAAAAGTGTTGGGGGGGGTTGGGGGGGTGCTTGCAAAACCCCCCCTGGGGTTTGGGGGGGTGGGTGGGCGCCCCCCCAAAAAAAAGTGTTTGGGGGGGTGGGCCTTTGGGTTCTGCAACCGTTTTGGTTGGGGGGGGTGGTGGGTGCAAACAGGTTTTGGGGGGGGTGGGTTTGTGCTTTTCCAAAAGTGTTGGTTGGGGGGGGGTGGTGCTGAAAAACAGGGGTGGGTGGGGGGGGGTTTTGGTCTGCAAAACCCCCCGGGGTTTGGGGGGGTTTGGGGGGTGCGCAAAACCGTGTTGGTGGGGGTGGGTGGTTCTGCAACAGGTTGGTTTGGGGGGGGGGGTTTCTCAACACGTTTTGGTGGGGTGGGGGGTTTTCAACAGTGTTGGTGGGGTGGGTGGTGCTGCAACACAGTGTTGGTGGGGTGCATGGTGCTGCAACACAGTTTTGGGTTTGGGTGGGTGTGCGCACAGTTTTTGGTGGGGTTTGCATGGTGCTGCAACACAGTGTTGGTGGGGTGGGTGGTGCTGCAACACAGTGTTGGTGGGGTGCATGGTGCTGCAACACAGTGTTGGTGGGGTGGGTGGTGCTGCAACACAGTGTTGGTGGGGTGGGTGGTGCTGCAACACAGTGTTGGTGGGGTGGGTGCTGCTGCAACACGTGTTGGTGGGGTGCATGGTGCTGCAACACAGTGTTGGTGGGGTGGGTGCTGCTGCAACACAGTGTTGGTGGGGTGCATGGTGCTGCAACACAGTGTTGGTGGGTGGGTGGTGCTGCAACACAGTATTGGTGGGTGGGTGGTGCTGCAACACAGTTTGGTGGGGTGGGTGGTGCTGCAACACTGTTGGTGGGGTGGGTGGTGCTGCAACACAGTGTGGGTGGGGTGGGTGCTGCTGCAACAGTGTTGGTGGGTGGGGTGGGTGGTAGTTGATACACAGGTTGTGCAACCATGGGTGAAATCGTAATAAAGTGTTTCTCTGCTACCAGTGTGTTTATTTCAGGAATGTTATGTGTTGTTAGTGTGTTAAGTGTGTTGAGACAGACAACACTGAAGCTACACAGTTAGGTTTCGTCTTCATCACTGCTCAACCCAACAATAACTTTCACCTCTTTATTCATTTTTTGAGATTTTTTTCAAGATTGAACACGATAAATGTGATGTTTGATAGCATTATATTCCAAGGGACACACTAAACCCGTACGGGCCTTGCAGCACTAGAGAAATGGAAGGTAATCACGTCCGATCTAAAGCGAAATGGGGCTCCAATTTCATGGATCAAGAGCCCTGCACCACTTTAATGTTTTTCAGTATTACAGTATTCAGTCATACAGCGTCTGGGAAAGACGAGGCATTCTTGTTAGATCCAAGGAAAGGGGAAGTCAGATTCAATTCCTTGGATCAAGAGCCCCTCACCGGCGTCTAGAACCTCCCTTGTGGAGTTGTTTGTTTGCTTCTTGTTAACTCTGAGATTATATACAATAACGTTTTTACCTGTCAGTCTGACCGCCTGGTAAAACAACTCTCTCTCTCTCTCTCTCTCTCTCTCTCTCTCGTTGATACTCAGGCTTACTTTCTCTCTCTAACACAACTCCAACATATTCACCTACCTGGAGGGTATTCCGGGGATCAACGCCCCCATGGCCTGGTCCACGACCAGGCTCCCGGTGGATCAGGGCCTGACCAACCAGCCTGTTATTGCTGGCCGCATGTAGTCAAACGTACGAACCACAGCCCGGCTGATCCGGCACCGACTTTAAGTATCTGTCCAACTCCCTCTTGAAGGCAGCCAGAGGCCTATTGGTAATTCCCTTTATGCATGGTGGGAGGCTGTTGAACAGTCTTGGGCCCCGAACACTTATGGTGCCCGGGTGTTATGGTGTCCAGTTCAAAATCTCACATCATGAGCACATTTTCACATGTACAGAAGCGAAAATAATTTCTTGGGCGGTTATTGT
>NC_069400.1:121538836-121602208 GCF_026875155.1 Cherax quadricarinatus | reverse complement strand
GGGGGGGTAAAAGCAGGCGCAAAACCGGGAAAACAAGCGGGCAACAAACCAGGGGTAACAGCGGGCGGGTGAACCTGGGGTAAACACGCAGGCAGCAGAACCAGGTGAAACAGGCAGCAGAACCAGGGGTAACAAGCAGGCAGCAGAACCAGTGGTAACAAGCAGGCAGCAGAACCAGGGGTAACAAGCAGGCAGCAGAACCAGGGGTAACAAGCAGGCAGCAGAACCAGGGGTAACAAGCAGGCAGCAGAACTAGGGGTAACAAGCAGGCAGCAGAACCAGGGGTAACAAGCAGGCAACAGAACTAGGGGTAACAAGCAGGCAGCAGAACCAGGTGGTAACAACAGGCAGCAGAACCAGGTGTGAACAGCAGGCAGCAGAACCAGGGGTATCAAGCAGGCAACAGAACCAGGGGTAACAAGCAGGCAGCAGAACCAGGGTTAACAAGCAGGCAGCAGAACCAGGGGTAACAAGCAGGCAACAGAACCAGGGGTAACAAGCAGGCAGCAGAACCAGGGGTAACAAGCAGGCAGCAGAACCAGGTGAAACAAGCAGGCAGCAGAACCAGGGGTAACAAGCAGGCAACAGAACCAGTGGTAAGAAGCAGGCAGCAGAACCAGGGGTAAGAAGCAGGCAGCAGAACCAGGGGTAAGAAGCAGGCAGCAGAACCAGGGGTAAGAAGCAGGCAGCAGAACCAGGGGTCACAAGCAGGCAGCAGAACCAGGGGTAACAAGCAGGCAGCAGAACCAGGGGTAACAAGCAGGCAGCAGAACCAGGGGTAACAAGCAGGCAGCAGAACTAGGGGTAACAAGCAGGCAGCAGAAACCAGGGGTAACAAGCAGGCAGACAGAACAGGGGTACAAGCAGGCAGCAGAACCAGGGGTAACAAGCAGGCAGCAGAACTAGGGGTAACAAGCAGGCAGCAGAACTAGGGGTAACAAGCAGGCAGCAGAACTAGGGGTAACAAGCAGGCAGCAGAACCAGGGGTAACAAGCAGGCAACACATTAACTGGTGATATAAGTTGGGCAGAGATGTCTCAAGTATACTAGAGCTCACACCGCACTCCACCTACTTCACACTCGTTCCTTATATACTAGTACAGTAGATAGCCTTATAATAGCTACTTGGAGAAACAAATACTATTTTATACCTGTTTAGATGATAAAAATATTGTGTTTCTAAGAATAAGCCATAGTTTGTTGTGATGTTTTTGTTTAAGCATAATGTAATTGGAGTAGAGGGACTTGCACGAGTTTTGTGGTGGGTAGGTCACATCACTCTTTCACCAGGGACACACACACACTCATTACCCTACCCTCTGTGCCTAGTGTATAGCTGCTGCTGTATATCTCCAACAGAATTATAAGTGAACCTCCTTCACTGTGAAGGTGTACTGCAGGTGCCGGTCAGTAGGGTAGGGTGAGGAGAGCAGTTGTGTCGTAGTGATGCAGGTCAGGAGGTGAGAGAGAGCTCCATATATTGGTTATCATTGTGAGCAGTGTGCAGCGGCCCTTCCCGCCTGCGCACGTGGAGTTGTGATCCTGTTGGTGATATTATTTACTGAAGGACTTTTTGTGATAAGTCTAATGTTGTATACCATTGTGATACTACACTTAGTGTACACACACTCATGTACCGCGTCGGGACACATTCTTCCCTGGGACGACACCCATAGTAATACTTTAACTATTGTAAACAACTTATTGCTCTACTCTGTAAGTTTAAAACTATCGACTACAAATGGGCTGTTAAGGCTGCATTTCACCTGTAAACACCCAGTCAAAAATTCTTAGATCCATACAACAGGGATTAAACTCGAGTGTATATACACTGAAAGATGTACACCTCTAGTGCTGCCAGAATATACACACGCAAAGACAATAAGTGTACTTCAGGGGAAAACCTAGAGGTTCCTTACATAAGCTGTGTATTTGTGTGTGTGTGTGTGTGTGTGTGGTGTGTGTGTGTGTGTGTGTGTGTGTGTGTGTGTGTGTGTGTGTGTGTGTGTGTGTGTGAGTATGTCATGAGTGCTTGTGGGTGGACAGTTAAGAGGATTCTGTGTACTCAGGAAATGGTAATGAGCTGTGCAAGTATTGTCGTTGTGTTAGGCTGAAAAGAAAGTGTGAGCGATTGTAGAGTTGATCTGTAATGATGTAAGTAGATGTATAGGTGAATGTTGTACCTATTACTTACAAACCCACACACCATCAGCACCACCTCGGCCACTCCTATTCACTCTCATACCTCCAGCTCCAACTTCGCAACCTTACCTCTCATCTTAACAATAAACCCCCACCCTGACCAACACACACCCTCACCCAACATACCACACACCATACCCACACACAATCACCAATACCACACACCATCACCCACATCCACACACCCCATCACCCCCCCACACACTATCCCCCCCCCCCACCCACCCCCCACCCCCCCCCCCCCACCCCTCCCACATACCCCACACCATCACCCAATACCACACCACATCACCACATCCCACAAACACCATCCACCACACACACTATCACCACACCACCGCCCGGGCACCCATCACCACCCACCCCCCCCCCCCCCCAAAACACCACCACGCACACCCCGCCACCCACAACCACCCACACCACCACCCCACCACCGCCCACACCCCCACCCACACCCACCGCCACCCACACATCACCACCACACACCACATCCACACACCACCCACACCACCACACACCGCACCACCCCAACACACCACCATACACCCCACACCACTACCCCCCCCATCCTCCACACATCGCCACCAGCCCACCCTCTCACACCACCCCACACCCATCAATCACCACACCACCACCCCCACACCCCCCACTACCCACCGCCACCACCCACAAAACACCACACACACACACACACACACACACACACACAACACACACACACACACACACACACACACAACACACACACCACATACACAACACCCAACACCAACATTCACACACCCCTCACATTCACACACACACACACACACACACACCACATTCACACACCCACACACACACACACCAACACCCCATTCACACACCACACACTTTCACACACCACACACATACAACACCAACACACATTTCCACACACCACACCACTTCAATCACACACACACATTCCAAAACACCACACACACAGTCACACAGCCACACACACACACAGTCCCACTCACACTGACACAGTCACACACACACACACACACAGTCACCACACACACACACACACACAACACACCACACACACACCACACACACACACACACCACACACTCACAACACACCACAACACACACACACAAAACACACACATCCCATACATACACAACACACCAACACATTCACACACATTCACCACACACATTCACCAACATTCACAACCTCATTCAACACACAACAAACACACACACACACACACACAAACACCACACACAAACACACACAACACAAACACACACCATACAAAACACACATACAAACACACACACCACACACAACAACACACACACACACACACACCCACACACACACACACCACCCACCCCACACACCCACACACACACAAAACACACCAGCTTAGTGTCTAATCGCATGTGCTAGGACAAAATGGTAACTAAACACACAACACAACACACACACAACACACCCCACACCACCAACACACACACACACACACACACACACACACAACACACAACACACACAACACACACACCACCACACACCACACACACACCAGGCTTAGTGGTCTAATCGACATGTGCCTAGGACCAAAATGGTACTAACACACAACACACACACACAACAACCCACACACACAACACACACACACCACAAACAACAACACACACAACACACACACACCAACACACACACAACACCACACACAAACTCACCATACAAACACACACACACAACACAACACACACACACAGCACAACACACACACAACACAAACACACACACACACACACACACCACACACCCACCACACACACACAAACACGCACACACACACACAACACGCACCCAACACGGCACACACACACACAACACGCACAAACACAACAACACACAACAACAAAACACACACACAAACACACACACACACACACACAACACATAGACACACAAACACATACACACAACACTCCCACACACACACCCACCACACACACACACAAACACACACACACTCACACTCACCACAACACCACCACAACAACACACAACACACACACACACACCACACACACAACACACACCACACAAACACAACACACAACACACACCAGGCTTAGTGTCTAATCGGTCATGGTGCCTAGGACAAAATGGTAACTAACACACACACACGCAATCATTCACACACACACACACAATCATACACACACACACACAATCATACACACACACACACACACAATCACACACGCAATCACCCACACAATCACACACACAATCACACACACATCACACACACACATCACACACACACACACACACACACATACACACACACACACACAAACAGCTCCTGGCAGGGCCAGGTGCTATGATTCGACCCCTGCAACCATAATTAGGTGACTACACTTTTATATCACCCAAGTTGTGTGTGGCGGTGCTTGATGATCCGGGTTGTGTGGTGGTGCTTGATGATCCAGTTTGTGTGGTGGTGCTTGATGATCCAGGTTGCGTGGTGTTTGATGATCCAGGTTGCGTGGTGGTGGTGTTTGATGATCCAGGTTGCGTGGTGGTGCTTGATGATCCAGGTTGTGTGGTGGTGTTTGATGATCCAGGTTGCGTGGTGGTGGTGTTTGATGATCCAGGTTGCGTGGTGGTGCTTGATGATCCAGGTTGTGTGGTGGTGTTTGATGATCCAGGTTGCGTGGTGGTGTTTGATGAGCCAGGTTGTGTGGTGGTGCTTGATGATCCAGGTTGTGTGGTGGTGTTTGATGATCCAGGTTGCGTGGTGGTGGTGTTTGATGATCCAGGTTGCGTGGTGTGTGCTTGATGATCCAGGTTGCGTGGTGGTGTTTGATGATCCAGGTTGCGTGGTGGTGTTTGATGATCCGGGTTGTGTGGTGGTCCTTGTTGATCCAGATTGTGTGTGGGGGTGCTTGATGATGATTCAGGTTGTATGGTGGTGTTTGATGATCCAGGTTGCGTGGTGGTCCTTGATGATCCAGGTTGTGTGGTGGTCCTTGGTGATCCAAGTTGTGTGGTGGTGCTTGATGATCCAGATTGTGGTGGTCCTTGATGATCCAGGTTGCGTGGTGGTCCTTGATGATCCAGGTTGTGTGGTGGTCCTTGATGATCCAGGTTGTGTGGTGGTGGTGCTTGATGATCCAGGTTGTGTGGTGGTGGTGCTTGATGATCCAGATTGTGTGGTGGTCCTTGATCCAGGTTGCGTGGTGGTCCTTGATTATCCAGGTTGTGTGGTGGTCCTTGATGATCCAGGTTGTGTGGTGGTCCTTGATGATCCAGGTGTGGTGGGGCTTGATGATCCAGATTGTGGTGGTCCTTGATGATCCAGGTTGCGTGGTGGTCCTTGATGATCCAGGTTGCGTGGTGGTCCTTGATGATCCAGGTTGCGTGGTGGTCCTTGATGATCCAGGTTGTGTGGCGGTGCTTGATGATCCGGGTTCCGTAGCCTGTAGTGATCCTGGGGTCCCTTTGGGAGGGGGTTGGTCCTGGGGTGACACTTCCCTCCCCGTGGTTGGTGTGGTATCCGGGTCTGACTGGTGTCTGGGACCTGCTGACCTTGTGCTGCCCCTATCACCCTCCCCCCTTACCTCTATCTACCCTCTCCCCCTTTCCTTCCCTCCCCTTATCTCCCCTCTCCCCCCTTATCTCCCCTCTCCCCCCTTATCTCCTCTCATCCCTTACTACCCTATCCCCCGTCCCCTCCCCTTTACCTGTCCCTCTCTTCCCCCTTACTCCCCCCTCTCACCTCTTCCTCTCTCCCCTTACCTCCACTCTCTTCCCTTTACCTCCCCCTCTCCTCTCCCTCACTCGCCCCTTACTTCCCCCTCTCTCCCTCCTTACCTACCCTCTTTCCCTCTTTACCTCCCCCTTACCTCCCCTCATTTCTTTACCTCTTTCCCTCTTACGTCTTTTGCCCCCAAAATTCCATCGCTCTTGCTCTAACCTCTTTCCTTCCTCTTTCTTAACCGCCTCCCCTCTTTCTTAACGTCTTTCTGAACCTCCTCCCCACTTTCACTACACCTCACCCTCCCCTCCCTTACAACACCCCACCCTTCCCTCCCTAACAGCGCCCTACCCTCCCCTGTTCTACAACACCCCCACCCTTCCCTCCCCTACAACGCTCACACCCTTCTCTCCCCTACAACGCCCACACCCTTCCCCTACAACACCCACCCTCCCCTACTATGCCCCACCTTCCCCTACTACTCTCCACTCTCACCTTCCCTTCCCTACTACACCCCACTCTCCCCTCCCCTACTACACTCCACCCACCCCTTCCCAACAACAAACTCTCCACTATCCTACTACTCCCCTCCCTCCCCTCCCCTACTTCACCCAACCCTAACCTTCTACATTCCACCCTCCCTTCCCTTACTACTACCCACCCACCCCTCCCCTTCTACACCCCACCCTCCCCTTCTACACCCACCCTCCCCTCACTCCCCATACATACTTGGGTGCAAATGAGTCGCAGAAAACGAGTTTCGTGAGTTAATGTTGTTGATGGTATTGGTGGTATAGTACCATGGTAGTGGTGGTATAGCACCATGGTAAGTACCATGGTAGTGGTGGTAAAGTACCATGGTAGTGGTGATAAAGTACCATGGTAGTGGTGGTAAAGTATCATGGTAATGGTGGGATAGTACTATGGTAGTGGTGGTATAATGCCATGGTAGTGGTGGTAAAGTACCATGGTAATAGTGGGATAGTACTATGGTAGTGGTGTAAATACCCAGGTAGCCGTGGTAAAGTGCCATGGTAATGGTATAGTACCATGGTAGTGGTGGTATAGTACCATGGTAATGGTATAGTACCATGGTAGTGGTGGTATAGTGCCATGGTAATGGATAATACCATTAGTGTGTATATACCATGTCCTGATATTACCAGTAGTACTGGTATGTACATCGCTACTTGTGGATATACCAATGGTGCGTGTAAGTACCATGCTAATGTGGGATAGTACTATGTGTGGTGGATAATCCATGTAGTGTGGTAAAGTTCCATGGTAATGTGGATAGTACTGATGGTAGTGGTGGTATAGTACCATGGTAGCGGTGATAAAGTGCCATGGTAAGTATAGTACCATGGTAGTGGTGGTATAGTACCATGGTAATGGTATAGTACCATGGTAATGGTATAGTACCATGGTAGTGGTGGTATAGTGCCATGGTAATGGGATAATACCATGGTAGTGGTGGTATAGTACCATGGTAGTGGTGGTAAAGTGCCATGGTAATGGGATAATACCATGGTAGTGGTGGTATAGTACCATGGTGGTGGTATAGTACTATGGTAGTAGTGGTATAGTACTATGGTAGTGGTGGTATAGTACCATGGTAGCGGTGGTAAAGTGCCATGGTAATGGTATAGTACCATGGTAGTGGTGGTATAGTGCCATGGTAATGGGATAATACCATGGTAGTGGTGGTATAGTACCATGGTAGGGTATAGTACTATGGTAGTAGTGGTATAGTACTATGGTAGTGGTGGGATAGTACCATGGTAGTGGTGGTATAATACCATGGTAGTGGTGGGATAGTACCATGGTAGTGATGGTATAGTACCATGGTAGTGGTATAGTACCATGGTAGAGGTGATATAGAACCATGGTAGTGGTGGGATGGTACCATAGTGTTGGTGGTATAGTGCCATGGTAGTGGTGGTATAGTACAATGGTAATTGTATAGTTCCATGGTAGTGGTGGAATAGTACCATGGTAGTGGTGGTATAGTACCGTGGTAATGGTGGGATAGTACCATGGTAGTGGTGGTATAGTACCATGGTAGTGGTGGTATGTACCATGGTAGTGGTGGATAGTACCATGGTAGTGGTAAATAGTACCATGGTAGTGGTGGTATAGTACCATGGTAGCGGTGGTATAGTATCATGGTAGTGCTGGAATAGTACCATGATAGTGGTGGGATAGTACTATGGTAGGTGTGACGGTGCTGGGATAGTAGGTGGGACGGGGCTGGGATAGTACCATGGTAGGTGGGACGGAGCTGGGATAGTACCATTGTAGGTGGGACAGGGCTGGGATAGTACCATGGTGGGTGGGATGGAACTGGGATAGTACCATGGTAGGTGGGACGGTGGTGAGAAATTGTTCCATGGTAGGGGTGATTGTGTCGGATAAGAGGAGGTAGTAATGGAACAGTGGGATAGGAGGAGGTAGCAATGGTATAAGAGGAGGTGGTAATGGAACAATGGGATAACATGTGGTAATGAAACAATGGGATGAGAGGTGGTAATAGAACGATGGGATAAGAGGTGGTAATGGAAAGATGGGATAAGAGGAGGTGGTAATGGAACAATGGGATAAGAGGTGGAAATGGAACGATGGGATAAGATGAAATAATCATTGAATAAAAGCGGTTTGCAACATATTGGGCCTAAACCGGAACATTCAACTTGTGAGTGACATTCACGCTTAAAAATATAGTTTTGGATAAAACAGAAAAGGTCCAGTGATGAAGTAAGGAATATGGGTGGGGGAGTAAGGTGATGATACCAGTAATATAATAACAGACTCGAAGCTTGACCTAGCTTGCGCTCTAGTAACAACGTTAACCGAGTCATGTTGAAAAGATTTAGGTTCTGGGGACACAAGTGTTGACTCTTCATATGTTTCTGGGACATCAGGTTCCGATAAATAAGGTTCACAGGATTCATCATCGGCTTCGGTAATATCTGAAGTCTGGTTCCAGGAGTCAGCCGTCTCAGAAATAAATCGCGATACCCTCGCGCTGATACCAGGAATGGCCCACACGTGTTAACCACATATAAGGTCGAAGAATGAGAAACTTGTGCAGTATTTGAGAATCTTTATTGAGGAAACGTTTCCCCAGCCAGTGGCTTCTTCAGTCCAATACAGAGAAGAACGGTGAAAGATGAGGAGAATGAGGTATTGAGTCCCTAAGCCTAGAATCGATGTGTTTAGTCCAGCAAGATTGATGCACTGAACAAGTGTCTCATTCTTCAACGTATCGGTTTTCTAAATTATTACATCACATATAAGGTCGTAAAAAGTTGTGAAAGAATTGATAAAAAATTCTTAGTGGTTTAGAATGGGACCAGGGTTGTAAACTGATAAATTTGTGCTTACAGGGTGATAGAAAAATGTAATAACTAAAAGAGGAAGTAATATGTACTGTAACTACTGGAAATGTTATGACTTATATAATGAAGTATTTACTGAAGGCGAGACCCCACTAATTAACACTAGCTCTGCTATGTTATACATATTTAATTATATATATGCATAAGAAAACTGATATATTTAATTATGCGGGAGAAACTACAGGCACAAGCAAGGAAAACAAAACATTCAAATTACTGAACTCGTCAAATGATGATAAGATTTTCCCAAGAGTAATACATCATAACCTTATTGTATGTGACTTTCCCGAGAATAATACACCTGAACCTACTCGCTCACTGGGGGTTTCTTGAATAATACACCTGAACCTACTCGCTCACTGGGGGTTTCTTGAATAATACACCTGAACCTACTCGCTCACTGGGGGTTTCTTGAATAATACACCTGAACCTACTCGCTCACTGGGGGTTTCTTGAATAATACACCTGAACCTACTTATTGAAAGAAATGGTGTAAAATAAAAATGTATAAAATATGGTATATAAATATTTCCTACACAAAACACTGGTTGTGATGGTCTTCAAAACAGAATTCTATTTACGATAATTCTTCACTTTGCCAGGATTACTGTTCTTTTTCTTTCTGTTTCATGAACAATTAAGATCACTGTTGAAATCGTACAAAATTCCATTTGAGTTTAATATACGCATTTATGTTTCCTAATTCGTATTTCTCTAATATTAATACATAACTCAGGCTTGTAGTTTAAGTGCAGCCATCAGAACTCTGGTTGGAAGCACAGCTGAAAGGTTGTAAATGTGCTCATAGCAAGGCGAGACGTATGGAAGTCTCGTTACATCTGATTCCACTATTCACCCAGCTTTAAAAATATGGATTTTAAGTGTTAGCCAACTATTGTGTGTCGCATCTGAGTTTAGAAAACTTAAAATTTAAATATAAATTTAATAATAATATGTAATAAAGACGGAACGTCAAGAGCATTGTTCTGCTCTTGTAACTGCAAATTGATAAAACAAACACAGACAAAAACAAAATAGAACAGATAACACGGCAGAACTCGACCCTCACCACTACAGCTATGTCGGTGCGTTAATTCTCTTTTCGCCTCTTCCTCTCGCTCTTTTTTTTTTCCAGCCTCTAAGCTGCGAACATTGAAGTATAATGCTGATACGAGTACCATCAGGAATGTGGCATGTTTAGTACTGTAGTAGTCTGGTTACTAATAGCGATGAGATTTTATTGTTGCAGTTTGGTGTGGTGACCTAGCAAGTGATAAAAACTGCCTCGCCTACTTTACATGGGTCTAAACTAAGCTTGGATATTTTTTTTATTAAATTAAAATGTGTAACCCAGCAGTGTGCTGCTGCCTTGCTCTGTATGATAGTTATATTGCTGAATTAAACGCTAGCTATGTTTCCTTGTTAGGCTGTGTATGTGGAGGGGGAGCTCAGGGATTGGGGCGGAGTGCGTGACGTATCTCGGGCACAGGGGACCCAGGAAAGTCACGGGGTGGGTGCAATGAACGCGTCTGCTCCGCATGGTTTCTGGTGCCTTTGCTTCCAAGGAAAATATTCATATTTTCATTATTTTCATAAAAGTTGGAGTATTGGGTGTGACAGATTACCATTACATTTGGACAAAGCATGAAAGTCTGTGGCACGTTTTGTGTGTGTAAGGCGGCTCAGTATTGAACCATAGTAACACGGAGTGCACGGTCAACATGTGATTGTTTGGTGAATTTTGTTTTGATACTGTGGCTGTGTTGATTGTAAAGACTGTAGTAGAGTACACACCCCATACACACACAACACACACACACACACACACACACACACACACACACACACACACACACATACATTGTCAGTCCCGCTATAGCTGCAATGGATGCTCTCTGTGCAAACCCTAGCTTCCACCCCCACCAACCTCTTCATTAAATCCCCCAACCGTCCCCCATCCCTTCATGCTACCTTCTCCGCAACTCTTTTACCTTTAATTCCCAATCCCCAGCCTACTCTCTTGCTTTCGTTGTTTCTCCACCCAAACCAATCCCCATACACTCTTCGTGTAATATTGTTCATATGTCGTCCCAGCGCCTTTTCTTTACGTGCCATATTCCCTCATACGTCTTTTGCGCCCCATCGCACATTTCTTACCCTTTATCCCTTTCTGTTTATACCTATTCATACCTTTTTACCTTTCCCAATATTTCCTCTCTTCCCCTTCTCATTGTTCACCATCCTTCTGTCTGTCACTTTGTCCCCGCTTTCTTTCACTCCTGTGATCCTTCTACATGTGACTAGGTTTTATATGGAAGATGTGTCTCGGTATCTTATGCTTCTTTAGATAGCTTTAGGTTGAGAATAAAGGATAATTTTGTATGTGTCCTACAACTAGTGCTGTGATAGATAGCTGTAAGAATTACCCGAGATATTGTGGTTGCTTAAACACGCTTTATATACAGAATGGAACTATTTTTGTTACGATAAATTTGCCTAGGAAGCATTACTATTCTATGAGGCCAGACATTAGGTATGAAGTGGAATGTTTTCGCAGCCCCAACGCTTGACGTAGACTTGGAGTATGGCGACCACGCCCTCTCCCTGCTTGTAGTGGCTGTGTATTAGCATTTCCAGAATAAACGGCTATGCCTTTTACTCATGTATTATTCACCTTGCTCCTACAATACATTTTATAATATACGTCAGTAAAATTAGTCATTCTAGACGGTGTGATAAGCTTGTGTTACATGTAAGGCTGTGGGTAGTTTAAGTGTGAGTGTTGTGGAGTGTGGAGTTAGCCCATTGAGGACCACCTTGACCTGCGGGGCCACCTCCAACCTCCTGGCACACCACACTAGCGCTCTCAGCTTCCCTCTACCTCCTACTCTTGCCTGATCCAGTGACCTGTGTCACTGCTAGCTTTTAGTTGTAGCTGTGCTTCCTTAGTGAGGGTAATGGTGGCGACGGTGTGGTGGTAGCGGTGACACGGGAGGCGCTCTCGATATTGATGGAGGTTGTCTTACAGGTGGTGCGGCCGGGATCACTACTGTGGCGGCCGGCCAGCAGCGATGCCCACTTTGCAACAAGGGCCTCAGTCGATGGACCAGCCTGCGTCGCCATATTGAGGACAAGCACACCCAGGGCGGTGCTCACATCTGTCCCATCTGCTACCACGTCTACCGCACCAAGAACTCCCTCCACAACCACCTCAGTGTCTACCACCGGGGAGCTACGGGCAGCAGGGGACGCAGAGGACGATACCCATCCTACACCGTCCTCCGCCCGACAAATGCCCATCAGTTGGCCGCTCTCAAAGCAGCTGCTCGACACACTGCACGAGACGTGCCAGGCACTGCCCAGGGCATGCCTCGTGAGGCCCTAGCCGTACACCAGCACCAACTCCCTGCGGCATCCTCAGCCTTGGAGGAGAGCGAGGAACAGCGGCAGGCGGTACAGCAGGTATCAGGGGGGTTCGAATCACTCCTGCAGAGCGACGCTGACCTGGTGGCCGCTGCTGCAGCTCAGCAACACACTCACAAGAACTCTGCCCCTCAGTCAGAGTTTGTCATGAATGAAATTGTGGACGAGTAGCCTCCCTTGGTGGGGACCCTGTCTTGAACATGACACGTCTTAGAGCTGATGTACACTTAGAACTGTGACTCACACAGCTGTGTAGAAATATTTTGTAGCTGAGCAGTTGTTTAAGGAGTAACACGAGAACCTCTTGCTTATCTCAACACAATCTTATTCATACAAAATAGTACTGAAATTACCTCAATGAATAATATATTTTGTTACCTGATGAGTGTCTGTTTTGTACTTAAGATTTCTAAAGGTTTCATTGAGGATGAAACAGTTGGTGTTGTAAGTTCCGTAAAACGGAAGGTGTATTAGGGCAGTCTTGTGATCGGTATGCTAAAATAAGGAATGTTAAAGCATTTAAACAAAAGTGAATAATATACAATGTTTCATGTGTGATAAGTTGAGAGAGGTGAGTGTAAGGGGTGGGTAGTGGTAATGTTGGATTTACTGTAGAGTGGCTCCGTGTGCTGTGGTGAGCGGCAGAAGGCGGCCACCAGGGAGCAAATTGTGCCCTCTCCACCTACTCTTGCTGTGAGGGTTGCTAAATGCCTGATTGTCGTTGCAGGCGGCCCCTTGTCGTCAACACCTCCAGCCTCGGTGCCGTCGACGTTTGTCCCACCATTTCCAGCATCCCAGACGGCGGCACCTGTGGCGGTGACGACGTGTGGCGCCGGTAGCGGTAGTGGCGTGGGAGGCCTAGTGACGAGCGGAGGCACCTCTGGCCGTGGCCTGACTGCTGCTGTCGCCGCCGGAGGCTCCTGGGTGGGCGCTCAGTGTCCCATATGTTTCAAGATACTGCGAGACAAATACAAGTTAAGGACTCATCTTGCCGACATACACTCGGCCATGCAGCACGTGTTTACTTGTCCCGTGTGTAACCGCGTGTATAAGACCAAGAACACGCTCACCAACCACATCAGTCTCTCCCACAGGGGCTACAGGAAGAGGCGCCAGCAGCAGCGCAGCAGCAGCAGCAGTACCATCCACAGCAACAACACCCACAACAGCAGCAGCAACCCTCACAACAAGAGCAGCAGCCACAACCACAGCATGTGTTATTAAACCATAAGTCACAACACCAACACTGACTAGTCCTGTAACAACTAATACTGTAAAAGCTCTCTTTCGCACTTAATTATCTCTCTCAATATATTTTTTTTATCGTACTTTGAGTAACTGCACAATTGTCAATATAATTTGCTGGTGTGTAAAGCATGCCATTGATCCTTAATAAGAAGTGACAGACAAAATTTTGTTGGCAAACGCATCTCAGCACAATTCAATAGTTTTACAAATTTTGTTTTTGTTTTTAGATAAGATAAGAAGCTAATATTTTCAATTTGCTTCCCAACATTGCTGCTACAAAACACTGATTTCACATATTCATTGTATTTTAGTGTACAAAGTCACAAATTGTATTTGTATGAGTTAGTAGTAATTTAATTTGCTATGTACGCTCTATTTATTATATAAAATTAATTAGTTTATAGAAACATTCTTGTGCAGTTGTGCTCCACGTGCCAATAGGTGGATGGCGAGTTCATCAGGATGATCATAAGATGGTCCACTGATGAAGTAGTGGTTGGTGATGCTGTACCACCGTACCCTCATCCCTACCCCCCTCCCCTCGTGTCACTAGGTGCCAGGAGGGGTCGTCCTGCTTGCTACTGTTGTCACCAGGAGGCACCATGTCTGTCACCATAAACAACACTAGCAATGAGGCAAGTATAATGAAGGTGTGTCCGGTGCACTATAAATACGACATGAGTACCGGCAGTGGCAGGTTTGACGCTCCCAGCCTGTACTTGCCCCACATGTTCTCACTTGCTACTGCTGTGTTTATGGTGTCGAGATAGTGGCCCTACAAGGCATTAAAAAGTTCTCATCCTCTTAACTGGTCACAGTTAGAGGGTTGTGAGTGACGTCAGTATCAAAGCATTGTATATCTCAGTATGTCATTAGCCTCATGTATAAATTATAGTTTATATATATATACACACACATAGAAGTTCCTAGACGTAAAGTTAATGATGCTTCGACAGTGGTCGTAGCTGACCTAGATCTCTTCCGCTGGTCCCCGTGGCCGGCGCCGGTATCACTTGTATACGATTTTATACTTAGTCAAGTTTATATTGGTTCTAGTTAGGTGTAGAGGGTCATTTTAGCCAGTAGTTCAATATCTGATTTATGTTTATTATTTAACATGGTTTTAGATATTGTTTTCGATCTCCTTAGCAGCATATTTTAATTTTGGAGATTAATGTAGTTTTTTTTTGTGATGGCGATTTTGAATAATTTTTAATGTGTGGTGAAGGATCAGTGCTTTTTTTGAGTTATGGTAAAATTTCTACAGTCTCTTGCTTATTTAAAAAAGAGATACGGTTTATAGTGAACGAAATTGGTGTTTAAATACGGGATGTGTGAAGGCTTAGTGTAACTGGTAGCGACAGGATCGTTCAAGTACGATATTTTCTGTAGTAACACTTCACGCTGTGGGTCCATATGTTCCTTTTATATTGTATTTTATGTTTTTATCGTGTTGAGTGCATTGATGGACGTCCTGTGGGAGGTGAAGTGTGGTGATGGCGGTGGAGGAGGCGGCTGTGTTGGAGATTGTGGTTGGAGTAATGTTGACGTGAATGTAGAAGTGACGTTGAGGTTGTGTTGACGCTGAGGTTCTGAAGCCTTCGTCAAGCCTCTGTATAGTGTCACTGCCTTCTATGGCACATCTTGATCCCTCCCTCCCTCGGAAACCCCAGAGAATAACTCTTGATCCAAGTAACTAGCGTTATCCGCTTTTTCCTTAAACTAAACGTGATTGTCTCCCATTCTCCAGGCGCTATATGACCCGTAAGGGTTTAGTGTTTCTCCATGAAAATAATGAGGTAATGGTTCAGTGGCAGCACACCGCCTGCTCCTCGCACCTGCACCACCATGGTGAATGCCGCTCACATTTCAAAGTTACCTAGCCACGTTCACTATGTTTTTAACATAGTAATGCGCCGGAATTTTACTGTACGTTGTGTAGCATGTGTACTGTTATACATTCAGTATGCATGGAGAAAGACGTACTGAAGTATGACTTGGTACACATGGAGGTTGATGTATTAGGGAATACAGTACTCTTACGTTCATGTCTGTTTCTTGAGCTGCTGAAGCAAGAATAATGGTAGGTTGTTGTTCGATGCCAGATTATAGTAACATGTAGTAGTATATCGTCGTTGTGTGTCTGTGCAAGGGTCGATTCACAGCTCCTGGCCTGTGTGTGTGTGTGTGTGTGTATGTATGTATATGTATGTATATATGTGCGTGTATGTATGTGTGCGTGAGAGAGAAAGAGAGAGAGAGGGTGGGGAGACAGCAGTACCAGGGTTATACAGGTGTGTCAGCACCATTGGTAACAGTACCAGAGTTACACAGGTGGGTCAATACCACTGGTTACACAGGTGGGTCAGTACCAGGGTTACACAGGTGGGTCAACACCACTTGTTACACAGGTGGGTCAACACCACTGGTTACACAGGTGGGTCAGTACCAGGGTTACACAGGTGGGTCAACACCACTGGTTACACAGGTGGGTCAGTACCAGGGTTACACAGATGGGTCAGTACCAGGGTTACACAGATGGGTCAGTACCAGGGTTATACAGGTGGGTCAACCATGTACCGTGGGTCTCAGGTAACAGTGGCGAGGGTACAGTGGCAAGGTTAGGTGTGTTAAGGGGTATTAACAGGTGTAGGGTCAAGGCACGGACACTGGTAACACTGGTTACACAGGTGGGTCAGTACCAGGGTTACACAGGTGAGTCAGTATTGCTGTAACAGTGGACATATATTGTCTTCCACACTACCTACCAAGTTGATGATGTGGTTATAAAGGAAGGTGTAATTACTGAGGTGGAGGCGAAGGCCCTCGGGAGTCTAGGAATCAATAGCTGATATCTCGGTCTGGTTCCACCTCTCAAGGTGTAGGCACTAGCACTCCACCTCTCTTTCAAGGTTTTGGCACTAGCACTCCACCTCTCTTTCAAGGTTTTGGCACTAGCACTCCACCTCTCCCTCAAGGTGTAGGCACTAGCACTCCGCCTCACCTCACCATCAAGGTGTAGGCACTAGCACTCCACCTCACCTCACCCTCAAGGTGTAAGCACTAGCACTCTACTTCACCTCACCCTCAAGGTGTAGGCACTAGCACTCCACCTCACCTCACCCTCAAGGTGTAGGCACTAGCACTCCACCTCACCTCACCCTCAAGGCGTAGGCACTAACACCACCTCACCTCACCCTCAAGATGTAGGCACTAACACTCCACCTCACCTCACCCTCAATATGTAGGCACTAGCACTCCACCTCACCTCACCCTCAAGGTGTAGGAACTAGCAATCCACCTCACCTCACCCTCAAGGTGTAGGCACTAGCACTCCACCTCACCTCACCCTCAAGGTGTAGGCACTAACACCACCTCACCCTCAAGATGTAGGCACTAACACTCCACCTCACCCTCAAGGTGTAGGAACTAGCACTCCACCTCACTTCACCCTCAAGGTGTAGGCACTAGCACTCCACCTCACCTCACCCTCAAGGTGTAGGCACTAGCACTCCACCTCACCTCACCCTCTTTTCAACATATCACTACAAACTGGCATAGTGCCAGACACGTGGAAAATGCCAAATGTAATACCTATTTACAAAGCAGGAGACAAGTCCTTAGCTTCGAACTATAAACCTACTATAAGCCTTACCTCCTTAGTGGGAAAATTTATAGAATCAGTAATTGCCGAGGCAATTCGTAGCCATCTTGAAAGGCATAAATTGATTAATGAATCTCAATACGGTTTTATAAAGAGGCGTTCCTGTCTTACAAATTTATTAACTTTTTTCACTAAGGTATTTGAGGAGGTAGATCATGGTATTGAATATGATATTGTGTATATGGACTTCAGTAAGGCTTTCAATAGAGTTCCATATCAGAGGCTATTGAGGAAAATTAAGGCTCGGAATAAGAGAATTTTTTTTCCTGGGTAGAGGCATAGTTGACAAATAAGCAGCAGAGAGTTTGCATAAATGGGGAGAAATCAGAGTGGGGGCACATCACAAGCGGTGTTCCACAGGGGTCAGTGTTGGGCCCCTTGTTCACAATTTACGTAAACGACATAGATGAGGGAATAAATAGCGACATAAGCAAATTTGCTGATGACACCAAAGTAGGCTGTCCAATTCATTCTAATGAGGACATTAGAGCACTTCAGGAAGATTTGAATAGACTGCTGCAGTAGTCGAAGAAGTGGCAAATGCAGTTTAATACACACAAATGCAAAGTTCTAAATGTTGGACAGGAAAATAATCATGCCACATATAAACTAAACAGTGTAGATCTTATATTTCTGATTGCGAAAAGGATTTAGGAGTTCTGGTTAGCAGTAACCTGAAACAAAGACAGCGGTATAAGTGTTCGCAATAAAGCGAGCAAAATCCTTGGCTTCATATCAAGAAGTATAAATAATAGAAGTCCTCAGGTAGTTCTTCAACTCTGTATATCCTTGGTTAGACCTCATTTAGATTATGCTGCACTGTTCTGTTTACCGTATTACAGAATGGGTATAAATGCACTGGAAAACATACAGAGAAGGATGACAAAGTTGATCCCGTGTATCAGAAATCTTTCGTATGAGGATAGACTGAGGGCCCTGAATCTGCACTCTCTAGAAAGGCGTAGAATTAGGGGGGATATGATTGAGGTGTATAAATGGAAAATAGGAATAAATAAAGGTGATGTAAATAGCGTGCTACAAATATCTAGCTAAGACAGGACTCGCAGCAATGGTTTCAAGTTTGAAAAAATCAGATTCAGGAAGGATATAGGAAAGCACTGGTTTGGTAATAGAGTTGTGGATGAGTGGAACAAACTCCCGAGTACCGTCATAGAAACTAGAACGTTGTGTAGTTAAATAAATACATCAGTGGGTGTGGGTGGGTGAGAGTTGGACCTGACTAAGTGCTAGTAGGTCTGATGCCGTGCTCCTTCCTTAAGTGGATGTGACCTGACCTGATTAGGTTGGGTCACTGGCATAAGCCAGTAGGCGACTTGGACCTGCCTCGCATGGGCCAGTAGGCCTGCTGCAGTGTTCTTTCTTATGTTCAAGGTGTAGGCACTAGCACTCCACCTTCAAGATGTAGGCACTAGCACTCCACCTCACCCTCAGGGTGTAGGCACTAGCACTTCACCTCTCCCTCAAAGTGTAGGCACTAGCACTCCACCTCTCCTTCATTGTGTAGGCTGTCTCCAGCATTAGTACTCCACCTCTCCCTCAAGGTGTAAGGCTGTCTCCCTCACTAACACTCCACCTGTCCCTCAAGGTGTAGTCTGTCTCCAGCATTAGCACTCCACCTGTCCCTCAAGGTGTTTACCTGGAGAGAGTTCCGGGGGTCAATGCCCCCGCGGCCCGGTCTGTAACCAGGCCTCATGGTGGATCAGGGCCTGATCAACCAGGCTGCTATTGCTGGCTTCACGTGTAAGGCTGTCTCCAGCAGTAACACTCCACCTCTCCTTCAAGGTGTAGGCTGTCTCCAGCACTAACACTCTGCCTCTCCCTCAAGGTGTAAGGCTGTCTCCAGCACTAACACTCTGCCTCTCCCTCAAGGTGTAAGGATGTCTCCAGCACTAACACTCTGCCTCTCCCTCAAGGTGTAAGGCTGTCTCCAGCACTAACACTCTGCCTCTCCCTCAAGGTGTAAGGCTGTCTCCAGCACTAACACTCTGCCTCTCCCTCAAGGTGTAAGGCTGTCTCCAGCACTAACACTCCGCCTCTCCCTCAAGGTGTAAGGCTGTCTCCAGCACTAACACTCCACCTCTCCCTCAAGGTGTAAGGCTGTCTCCAGCACTAACACTCCGCCTTTCCCTCAAGGTGTAAGGCTGTCTCCAGCACTAACACTCCGCCTCTCCCTCAAGGTGTAAGGCTGTCTCCAGCACTAACACTCCGCCTTTCCCTCAAGGTGTAAGGCTGTCTCCAGCACTAACACTCCGCCTCTCCCTCAAGGTGTAAGGCTGTCTCCAGCACTAACACTCCGCCTCTCCCTCAAGGTGTAAGGCTGTCTCCAGCACTAACACTCCGCCTCTCCCTCAAGGTGTAAGGCTGTCTCCAGCACTAACACTCGCCTCTCCCTCAAGGTGTAAGGCTGTCTCCAGCACTAACACTCCACCTCTCCCTCAAGGTGTAAGGCTGTCTCCAGCACTAACACTCTGCCTCTCCCTCAAGGTGTAAGGCTGTCTCCAGCACTAACACTCCGCCTCTCCCTCAAGGTGTAAGGCTGTCTCCAGCACTAACACTCCACCTCACCTCTCACTAGAGAGCATCAATCACAAATACTCCAGCTTGTGTTCACCCGTGTGTGTGTACGAGTCAGTAGTGTCAACAGGCAAAAATCAAGTTGTCAACTTTGTTGTTACATATGCAGCTACAACCTTCTATGATACAACAAGTATTATATTTAGATCTCTCTATTTTACTTTTTATTTTAATATATTTGTCAAGCTCTCTTTTTTAGCACAAAAAGTTTTATTTCATAAATGTTCATCAGCCCATTTTCCTCTTAAGAGTAAATAAAGAATGGGTTGTACCTATATTTATTAAGTTCAAACTTGTTTGGTGGTAAAAGGTATCTGAGATCCACCTCACAGGATTATTACAATAGATTGCCATCCCCAGAGATGTCTTCACTAGACACAAAAGCTAGATAGTTCATTGTTTGTTTCTAATATTCATGTGAGATAAATATTTTTTTTATGTGCGCATTTATTCCAGAGTTTCGTTGCCATGGTGACGTCACCACAGCCAAAACTTACACCTCGCTATACAAACTTTATTTATAGTTTAGTTTTTGAATAAAATAAGACTTTTTTTTATTTTAAGTTGGGAATTAAGGTTTTTTGTACATATTACTACCTATCTTGAGTGAATAATTTTGTAAGCTTAATTTGAGCTGTTTACTGCAGAATGTATGGAATATTGATACTATATAATGTACGGTACTACATTTACATTGATTTAATGCTATTCGTTGTTTAAGGAATATTATTTAATATTTTTGGCCATTTATAACGAAATGGTATTAAAAGCGCCTACTACGAAAATAAAGTTGATGATATTGTGGGTGTAGGATGTAATTGGCTACATTATCAATAAAATAAGTTTAGTGTGCGTGACTCAGCCTGCGTAGTAAAGTATTCTTGAACAGTAAAGTGGAAGTAACCACTGATTTATTGACAGTATGGTGGTGACCTGTGCGGTATACGGTGACCTTTATCTGGTTATCCACAGTCACAACTAACCCACAAATTACAAAAGGAACTCGACTACATTTCGGTCCGTCCTGGGCAATCATTATCAAGTTCTGTTTTTGATTTGTGGGCTGGTTGTGAATTAGTGTAAGCACGGTATTGTGACATTTTAGTCTTATCCATATTGTTTCATGTTAGCCAGTGTAATGCTAATTATCCAGAGAAAATATTTTGCTGCCATTATTTTAAATATACTTGAGGGTTGTGTGTGAGAATCGTACGAGCAAGTAGCGATGAATGGAGAGGTTATATATTTGTGCCTGCATGCAGCAGCACAGTCTCAGGTTATGGTCACACCTGTTCCTCAACCATCTAGTACCCGCTTAATAAACAGTTTTTGAGCCTCCCTGGTCATATACGTTTGTATTTTTTATACCTGTCATGTTTTACACGTGTACAATAATATTGCAATACCTCCTGACAGATGGACGTAACATTTAGGTAAGTTAGGCCGGCCGGGCTGGTTAAGCTGCCGCCATCACCCGACCACCACCCTGATACTCACTCATTCTTACCTTATACGAACTCAGCTTCTAACTGGGGCCACGGCCTACTCTTTCGGGTAATCGAACACAGTTAATAGCAGTAACAAATTTGTTGCAAAAATAAGCGGACTTTAATACAAGTTGAAATGCTACTCTTCCCCAGTTGAGGCAGCTGAACGATATAGTACGAATGTTTGTGAATCAGGATGTAGTGTGTAGCGCCTTAAGACGCTCCCGTTCCCACCAGTAGCTCCCTAGCGTTTTGTAGCGTCAAGCTTTTGTACTCTACCTTACAGACAACCTCTTTCTGTACCACCATTAGGTTGTAGCTGGGGTTTTATTTTTTACTTATATTTTTTTTAGAATTAGGCTGTTTCACATGCCTAAATATATATATTCATATATAGTATGAAAAGCCAGGTGCGTATTATTTTACCTAATAAAGGAGAAAAAGATCAAATTGTTTTTATTACCTGATAAATGAAGCCTTGCAGTCTTGGAGAATATTATATATATATATATATATATATATAATATATATATATATATATATATATATATATATATATATATATATATAGAGGGAGAGAACTCGTTCTTGTATATTGCCACACCCTACACTAGCTGCACTACCACCACCACCACAATTCCACTGCTAACAATAACACTGCTAATAATATCACCACAGTACCACTGCTAACAATACCACCACCACAGTACCACTGCTAACAATACCACCACCACAGTACCACTGCTAACAATACCACCACCACAGTACCACTGCTAACAATACCACCACCACAGTACCACTGCTAACAATACCACCACCACAGTACCACTGCTAACAATACCACCACACAGTACCACTGCTAACAATACCACCACAGTACCACTGCTAACAATACCACCACACAGTACCACTGCTAACAATACCACCACCACAGTACCACTGCTAACAATACCACCACCACAGTACCACTGCTAACAATACCACCACCACAGTACCACTGCTAACAATACCACCACAGTATCGCTGCTAACAGTAATACCACTGCTAATAATAATATCACTCCTAACAATAATACCACCACAGCACCACTGCTAACAATACCACCTCGACAGTATCACAGTCAACAATAATACCAGGACAGTACCACTGCCGGCTATAATACCAACCCAATACCACTGCCAACAATAATACCATCACAGTATCACTGCCAACAGTAATACCACCACAGTATCACTGCCAACAATAATTCCACCACAGCTGCCAACAATAATACCATCACAGTGCAACTGCCAACAATAATTCCAACACAATACAGCTGTCAACAATAATACCACCACAGTACAACTGGCAACAATAATACCACCACAACACAACTTCCAACAATAATACCACCACAAAACAGCTGATAATAACTCCACCACAGTATCACTGCTAACAATACCATCATCACAATATCACTGCTAATAATACCACTGCCAACAGTAATACAACCACAGTATCACTGCCAACAATTCCACCACATTATCGCTGCTAACAATACCAGCACCACAATATCACTGCTGATAATACCACTGCCAACACTAATACCACCACAGTACCACTGCTAACAATAATACAACCGCTACCACTGCTTGCATAGTACCACTGCTACTAATAATACCACAGTACCACTAACAATAATACCACCACAGTACCACTGCTAGCAATAAAACCACCATTACCACTGCTTGCTGTAGTACCACTACTTACAATAATGCTATCAATACCGCTGCTAACATTAATACCACCACAGTGCCACTGCTAACAATAATACCACCACAGTACTGCTACTAACAATAATACCATCACCACTACCACTGTTAACAGTACCACCACTTTATCACTGCTGCAATAATACCACCATAGTACCACTGATAACAATAATACCACCACAGTACCGCTGCTAACAATACCACCACAGTACCAGCTAACAGTAATACCACTACAGTACCACTTCTAACAATAATACCACATTACCACTGCCAACATTAATACCACAACAGCACCACTGCTAACAAGACCACAACAGTACCGCTGCTAATAATAATACCACCACAGGACCACTGCTAACAATATTACTACCACAGTACCACTGCTACAATAATACCACCACAGTACCACTGCTAACAATAATACCACCACAGTACTACTGATAACAATGCCACTACAGTACCACTGCTAACAATAATACCACCACAGTACCACTGCTAACAATAATACCACTACAGTACCACTGCTAACAATAATACCACCACAGTACCACTGCTAACAATAATGCCACCACAGTACCACTGCTAACAATAATACAACAACAGTACCACTGCTTACAATAATACCACATTACTAGTGCTGACAGTAATACCACAACAGCACCACTGTTAACAATACCACCACAATACCACTGCTACAGTAATACCACCAAAGTGTCACTGCTAACAATAATACCACTACAGTACCACTGCTAACAATAATACCACCACAGTACCACTGCTACAGTAATACCACCAAAGTATCAACGCTAACAGTAATACCACAACAGTACCACTGCTAATAATAATACCAGCACAGGACCACTGCTAACAATAATACTACCACAGTACCACTGCTAACAATACCACCACAGTACCACTGCTAACAATACCACCACAGTACCGCTGCTAACAATAATACCACCGCAGTACCACTGCTAACAATAATACCACCACAGTACCACTGGTAACAATACCACCACAGTACCACTGCTAACAATACCACCACAGTACCGCTGCTAACAATAATACCACCGCAGTACCACTGCTAACAATAATACCACCACAGTACCACTGCTAACAATAATTCCACCACAGTACCACTGCTAACAATAATACAACTACAGTATCACTGCTTACAATAATACCACATTACCAGTGCTGACAGTAATACCACAACAACACCACTGTTAACAATACCACCACTACCACTGCTACAGTAATACCACTGCTAACAATACCACCACAGTACGAATGCTAACAATAATACCACTACAGTACCACTGCTAACAATAATACCACATTACCACTGCTAACAGTAATTCCACAACAGCACCACTGCTAACAATACCACAACAGTACCACTGCTAATAATAATACCACCACAGGACCACTGCTAACAATAATACTACCACAGTACCACTGCTACAATAATACCGCCACAGTACTACTGCTAACAATAATACCACCACAGTACCACTGCTAACAATACCACTACAGTACCACTGCTAGCAATACCACTACAGTACCACTGCTAACAATAATACCACATTACCACTGCTAACAGATGCCACAGCACCACTGCTAATACCACAACAGTACCACTGCTAACAGTAATACCACTACAGTACCACTGCTAACAATAATACCACATTACCACTGCTAACATTAATTCCACAACAGCATCACTGCTAACAATACCACAACAGTACCGCTGCTAATAATAATACCACCACAGGACCACTGCTAACAATAATACTACCACAGTACCACTGCTACGATAATACCGCCACAGAACCACTGCTAACAATACCACCACAGTACCACTGCTAACAATACCACTACAGTACCACTGCAAACAATACCACCACAATACCAGTGCTAACAGTAATACCGCTACAGTACCACTGCTAACAATAATACCACATTACCACTGCCAACATTAATACCACAACAGCACCACTGCTAACAAGACCACAACAGTACCACTGATAATAATAATACCAGCACAGGACCACTGCTAACAATAATACTACCACAGTACCACTGCTAACAATACCACCACAGTATCACTGCTAACATTACCACCACAGTACCGCTGCTAACAATAATACCACCGCAGTACCACTGCTAACAATAATACCACCACAGTACCACTGCTAACAATAATTCCACCACAGTACCACTGCTAACAGTAATACAACTACAGTATCACTGCTTACAATAATACCACATTACCAGTGCTGACAGAAATACCACAACAACACCACTGTTAACAATACCACCACAGTACCACTGCTACAGTAATACCACAGTACCACTGCTAACAATACCACCACAGCACGAATGCTAACAATAATACCACTTTCACGGCGCGCATAACGGAGATAAAACACCTCAATTACTGGGAGCGCTTGAGGTTTCTAAAACTGTATTCCCTGGAACGCAAGAGGGAGAGATACATGATTATATACACCTGGAAAATCCTAGAGGGACTAGTACCGAACTTGCACACGAAAATCACTCACTACGAAAGCAAAAGACTTGGCAGACGATGCACCATCCCCCCAATGAAAAGCAGGGGTGTCACTAGCACGTTAAGAGACCATACAATAAGTGTCAGGGGCCCGAGACTGTTCAACTGCCTCCCAGCACACATAAGGGGGATTACCAACAGACCCCTGGCAGTCTTCAAGCTGGCACTGGACAAGCACCTAAAGTCAGTTCCTGATCAACCGGGCTGTGGCTCGTACGTTGGTTTGCGTGCAGCCAGCAGCAACAGCCTGGTTGATCAGGCGCTGATCCACCAGGAGGCCTGGTCACAGACCGGGCCGCGGGGGCGTTGACCCCCGAAACTCCAGGTAAACTACAGTACCACTGCTAACAATAATACCACACCACCGCTAACAGTAATTCCACAACAGCACCACTGCTAACAGTACCGCTGCTAATAATAATACTACCACAGTACCACTGCTACAATAATACCGCCACAGTACTACTGCTAACAATACCACCACAGTACCACTGCTAACAATACCACTACAGTACCAATATAATAATACCACATCACCACTGCTAACAGATGCCACAGCACCACTGCTAACAATACCACAACAGTACCACTGCTAACAGTAATACCACTACAGTACCACTGCTAACAATAATACCACATTACCACTGCTAATATGCCACAACAGCACTACTGCTAGTAATACCACAACAGCACCACTGCTAATAAAACCACCACAGGACCACTGCTAACAATAATACCACCACAATACCACTGCTACAGTAATACCACCACAGTACCAACGCTAACAATAATACCACCACAGTACCACTGATAAGAATAATGCCACCACAGTACTACTGCTAAAATAATACCACCACAGTCCCACTGCTAACACTAATATCACTACAGTTCCACTGCTAAAAATAATACCACATTAACACTGCTAATAGTAATACCACAACAGCATCACTGCTACAATAATACCACCACAGCACCACTGCTAACAATACCACCACAGTACCACTGCTATAATAATACCACCACAGTACCACTGCTAACAATAATACCACAGTACCACTAACAATACCACAGTACTATTGTCAACATAAAATAGTACAATCAGCACAACCAACAACAGTTGTGATACTACCACCACAACCAACAACAGCAGTGATACTACCACCTCAACCAACAACAGTTGTGTTACTACCACCACAACCAACAACAGTTGTGATACTACCACCACAACCAACAGCAGTAGTGATACTACCACCACAACCAACAACAGTTGTGATACTACCACCACAACCAACAACAGTTGTGATACTACCACCACAACCAATAACAGTAGTGATACTACCACCACAACCAACAACAGTTGTGATACCACCACAACCAATAACAGTAGTGATACTACCACCACAACCAACAACAGTAGTGATACTACCACCACAACCAACAACAGTATGATACTACACCACACAACCAACAGTTGTGATACTACCACCACAACCAACAACAGTTGTGATACTACCACTAACAACCAACAACAGTAGTGATACTACCACCACAACCAAACAGTTGTGATACTACCACCACAACCAACAACAGTTGTGATACTACCACCACAACCAACAACAGTTGTGATACTACCACTACAACCAACAACAGTAGTGATACTACCACCACAACCAACAGTTGTGATACTACCACCACAACCAACAACAGTTGTGATACTACCACTACAACCAACAACAGTAGTGATACTACCACCACAACCAACAACAGTTGTGATACTACCACCACAACCAACAACAGTTGTGATATTACCACCACAACCAACAACAGTAGTGATACTACCACTACAACCAACAACAGTTGTATTACTACCACCACAACCAACAACAGTAGTGATACTACCACCACAACCAATAACAGTTGTGATACTACCACCACAACCAACAACAGTTGTGATACCACCACAACCAATAACAGTAGTGATACTACCACCACAACCAATAACAGTAGTGATACTACCACTACAACCAACAACAGTTGTGATACTACCACTACAACCAACAACAGTTGTGATACTACCACCACAACCAACAACAGTTGTGATACTACCACTACAACCAACAACAGTTGTGATACTACCACTACAACCAACAACAGTTGTGATACTACCACCACAACCAACAACAGTTGTGATACTACCACTACAACCAACAACAGTTGTGATACTACCACCACAACTAACAGTTGTGATACTACCACTACAACCAACAACAGTTGTGATACTACCACTACAACCAACAACAATTGTGATACTACCACTACAACCAACAACAGTAGTGATACTACCACCACAACCAACAACAGTTGTGATACTACCACTACAACCAACAACAGTTGTGATACTACCACCACAACCAACAACAGTAGTGATACTACCACCACAACCAACAACAGTTGTGATACTACCACTACAACCAACAACAGTAGTGATACTACCACCACAACCAACAACAGTTGTGATACTACCACCACAACCAACAACAGTTGCGATACTACCACCACAACCAATAACAGTAGTGATACTACCACCACAATCAACAACAGTTGTGATACTACCACCACAACCAATAACAGTAGTGATACTACCACCACAACCAATAACAGTAGTGATACTACCACCACAACCAACAACAGTTGTGATACTACCACAACCAACAACAGTTGTGATACTACCACCACAACCAATAACAGTAGTGATACTACCACCACAACCAATAACAGTAGTGATACTACCACCACAACCAATAACAGTAGTGATACTACCACCACAACCAACAACAGTTGTGATACTACCACCACAACCAACAACAGTTGTGATACTACCACCACAACCAATAACAGTAGTGATACTACCACCACAACCAACAACAGTTGTGATACTACCACCATAACCAATAACAGTAGTGATACTACCACCACACAACCAATAAACAGTAGTGATACTACCACCACAACCAACAACAGTGTGAACTACCACCACAACCAACAACAGTTGTGATACTACCACCACAACCAATAACAGTAGTGATACTACCACCACAACCAACAACAGTTGTGATACTACCACCACAACCAACAACAGTTGTGATACTACCACCACAACCAACAACAGTTGTGATACTACCACCACAACCAACAACAGTAGTGATACTACCACCACAACCAATAACAGTAGTGATACTACCACCACAACCAACAAGTTGTGATACTACCACCACAACCAACAATATTAATACTTCTACTACCAATAGCAATAATACCACCACTAACCGTAACCAACTTTAATGCAAACAGCAATAATACCACCAACAACATTAATATCACTAAGAACTGTAATAGCAACAACAAAAATAACGACAATAATACCACCCCTGACAATACCAACACCAACAATAATATTACTAACAGTATTACCACCAAGCATAACTAATACCACCATAAACAACATTAATACCACCAACAATAATAATACCACCAGTAAATGAACAAATTCGTAACGTTTGTTAAGGTTTTTGTGCTACATTTCCGGGGCCCAAGACTGTTCAACAGCCTCCCACCATGCATAAAGGGAATTACCAATAGGCCCCTGGCTGCCTTCAAGAGGGAGTTGGACAGATACTTAAAGTCGGTGCCGGATCAGACGGGCTGTGCTTCGCACGTTGGACTACATGCGGCCAGCAGTAACAGCCTGGTTGGTCAGGCCCTGATCCACCGGGAGGCCTGGTCGTGGACCAGGCCGCAGGGGCGTTGATCCCCGGAATACCCTCCAGGTAGGCAGGAAGGAGATATGTCAACTAGAGAGAAGACTTGTTTACCAGGTGATTCACACACAAGACTTAATAGCAGGTAACATTTTAAATAATACTAGTATTATCTATGGAAGGAAACATTATATATAAAATTCTGCCCATACAGTTATTGGATTAGTTCATCTTAAGTGAAGGTCCTAGTATGCATTAATATTTTCCTGATGAATATTTATATATGTGTATGGAAGTTTAAATGAAGTCTGAAGTTTGTATAAATATTTAAGGTAATATTGCGCGGTTTTGGGTTGAAAATTTTGACAATACAAAACTCAACTTTAGCAACGACAAGAAGCAGCAGCCAGGTTTCCTTGAGTGCCTGTGCTACTAAGCTGTTACTTCGCCCACACATGCATCACAGCTTGGTTGATCTGGCAATGGTAGTGATCCAGTGTTCTCTTAAAGTCTTCTTCAGTGTTCCGGCAGTACTAACAATATTACTGCCATCGGCATGAGGAGCACCAGCAATAATAGCACTAATATTACTACCACTGCGACCTCTATCAGCAGCAGCAACATCAGCATTATTACCACTGTCAGCAACAGTAATACTACCACAACCATTGTTACCAACCGCAGGAGCAAACACTGCAATAGGAGCGGTAGAAGCAACAACAAAAGCATCAACTCCATTATTAGCAGCAAGAAGAACAGAAATAGTAACAAGAACAGCAACAACAGGAGAAGCAGCATCATGAGCAGAAAGAACAACATTAGCAGCAGAAACAACAGCATTAGCAGCAGCAACAATAAGGGTAGCAGTAAAAGCAGCAGCAGCAGTATTAAAGTTGTGTGGGTGGTGGTTACAAAGAGCTCATCATTGCCACCATCATAACCTTCTGACCTCGTAACCACTGATGAGGACCCAGTCATCAACCTTATCACTTTATGATCACCATCAGCAGTCTAAAAATTTCATACTTCAGCATTTACTTCTTGAAAAACTTTCCCTTGTTTTCTAATGTTATTTTTCCCCTATAATCTACCTTGTCCATAATTACTATCGCATTTGCTTTGTCTGCTTTCGTAAGGTGAAGTCTAGGATTTTTCCTGAGCTTTGCTTAGACTTCTGCAACACGAAGATTTGTTAAGTTATACCCAGAATTAAGGAAAGATCCTGGACTTAACCATACGAAAGCAGACAAAGCAAATGCGATAGTAATTATGGACAAGGTAGATTATAGGGGCAAATAAATATGATATTAGGAGACAGGGAAACTCACCCGGTTTAACACGTCTTCAGCATCATTGCTCCTTCATTGTATCTCACGAAATGATAATAAGCCCATCTGGGTCATTCTGCTCGAGGAATTGCGGAGGCTCGGGCCTCCGTCCGATAATTACGGCGCAGTCCTTGATCAGTGAAGCTGCTGGCGATCACTTGCATCACCAGCAGTAATGCTTTTAAGTCATTACGTCATAAGCAACAAGAAGGCTCTGAGTTTCATTAACTCTGCCTTGTTCCCCCCCCCCCACTCCCTCCTGTATTGGTTGTGTTGTGTGGAGGTGCCCCGTAGCTCACTGTGTTGTGTGTAGGTGCCCCGTAGCTCACTGTGTTGTGTGGAGGTGCCCCGTAGCTCACTGTGTTGTGTGTAGGTGCCCCGTAGCTCACTGTGTTGTGTGGAGGTGCCCCGTAGCTCACTGTGTTGTGTGTAGGTGCCCCGTAGCTCACTGTGTTGTGTGGAGGTGCCCCGTAGCTCACTGTGTTGTGTGGAGGTGCCCCGTAGCTCACTGTGTGTTGTGTGGAGGTGCCCCGTAGCTCACTGTGTGTTGTGTGGAGGTGCCCAGTAGCTCACTGTGTGTTGTGTGGAGGTGCCCCGTAGCTCACTGTGTGTTGTGTGGAGGTGCCCCGTAGCTCACTGTGTGTTGTGTGGAGGTGCCCCGTAGCTCACTGTGTGTTGTGTGGAGGTGCCCCGTAGCTCACTGTGTGTTGTGTGGAGGTGCCCGTAGCTCACTGTGTGTTGTGTGAGGTGCCCCGTAGCTCACTGTGTGTTGTGTGGAGGTGCCCCGTAGCTCACTGTGTGTTGTTGTGGAGGTGCCCAGTAGCTCACTGTGTGTTGTGTGGAGGTGCCCCGTAGCTCACTGTGTGTTGTGTGGAGGTGCCCCGTAGCTCACTGTGTGTTGTGTGGAGGTGCCCCGTAGCTCACTGTGTGTTGTGTGGAGGTGCCCCGTAGCTCACTGTGTGTTGTGTGGAGGTGCCCCGTAGCTCACTGTGTGTTGTGTGGAGGTGCCCCGTAGCTCACTGTGTGTTGTGTGGAGGTGCCCCGTAGCTCACTGTGTGTTGTGTGAGGTGCCCCGTAGCTCACTGTGTGTTGTGTGGAGGTGTCCCCGTAGCTCACTGTGTGTTGTGTGGAGGTGCCCCGTAGCTCACTGTGTGTTGTGTGGAGGTGCCCCGTAGCTCACTGTGTGTTGTGTGGAGGTGCCCCGTAGCTCACTGTGTGTTGTGTGGAGGTGCCCCGTAGCTCACTGTGTGTTGTGTGGAGGTGCCCCCGTAGCTCACTGTGTGTTGTGTGGAGGTGCCCCGTAGCTCACTGTGTGTTGTGTGGAGGTGCCCCGTAGCTCACTGTGTGTTGTGTGGAGGGTGCCCCCGTAGCTCACTGGTGTGTTTGTGGAGGTGCCCCGTAGCTCACTGTGTGTTGTGTGGAGGTGCCCCGTAGCTCACTGTGTGTTGTGTGGAGGTGCCCCGTAGCTCACTGTGTGTTGTGTGGAGGTGCCCGTACTCACTGTGTGTTGTGTGGAGGTGCCGCCGTAGCTCACTGTGTGTTGTGTGGAGGTGCCCCGTAGCTCACTGTGTGTTGTGTGGAGGTGCCCCGTAGCTCACTGTGTGTTGTGTGGAGGTGCCCCGTAGCTCACTGTGTGTTGTGTGGAGGTGCCCCGTAGCTCACTGTGTGTTGTGTGGAGGTGCCCCGTAGCTCACTGTGTGTTGTGTGGAGGTGCCCCGTAGCTCACTGTGTGTTGTGTGGAGGTGCCCCGTAGCTCACTGTGTGTTGTGTGGAGGTGCCCCGTAGCTCACTGTGTGTTGTGTGGAGGTGCCCCGTAGTTCACTGGGGAGAACATTAGACTCTCGTCATAACGTTGTGCTCGATTCCTTGGCATGGAGAAGCATATGAGACATTTTTGTTTTTAAGACCCCTGCTGTTCCTGTCCACCCAGTAGGAAAACTGATAACATATGTTAGCTGACTGTTGTGGGTCGCATCCAAGGGGAAAAAATGTGTTAGAAAACTGCAGTCTTGGTGGATTGTTAAAAAATACTCATTTCTTATCTAAGAAAACTGCAATATTTCCTAGAATGTCATACTAGTTTAATGTGTGTGTGCGCGCGCGCGTTCACCTGATTGTGGTTGCAGGGGTCGAGTCATAGCTCCTGCCTCCTGTGTGTGTGTGTGATACGTGTTTCCTTAAATACCTGGAGAAGGTTTCGGGGGTCAACGCCCCCGCGGTCCGGTCTGACACCAGGCCTTGTGGTGGATCAGGGTCTGATCAACCAGGCTGTTACTGCTGGCCGCACGCAAACTGACGTGCGAACTACAGCCTGCCTGGTCAGGTACTGACTTTAGGTGCCTATGCAGTGCCTTCTTGCAGACAGTCAGGGGTCTATTGGTATTCCCCCTTATGTATGCTGGGAGGCAATTGAACAGTCCTGGGGCCCCTGACACTTACTGTAGTTGTCTCTCATTGTACACGTGCGGAGGCCCATGCTTTTTCATTGGGTATGTTGCATCTCCTGACCGATTCTTTTGTTTTCATAAGGGAGAGGATTTTACGAGTGTGGCAAGTAAGGTTACTATTCCCTCTAGATTTTTCGTATTCATATTATGTATCTCTCTCGCCGACGCGTCCAGGTAATACAAATCAAGGCATCAACTGTTTTTCCTAGTAATAGGTGCCTTAATCGTACTTACTGTGTGCCGAGAAAAGTTCTTGTACATCTCTCCAGTCACAGTTCGCTCCTGCCTTGAAGGGGGCATTTATGTACAGCATATTCCAGCCTAGAGATAAAATCGATTGGGTGAAGAATCGCGACTCATGGCTTTGGCGTCCCTTATTTTTGAAGGTTCTCAATTATCCATGCGTAATCATTTTCGAGCAGATGTGCAATACATTGTTGTTGGGTCTTTTGAAGGGTGAGATCCTCTGACATTATCGACTCCCAAGAATTTCACATTTACTCTTTTTGCACTGGTTGTATGGGTAGAATTTGTCCGTATACCCTAATATATTTTTAATTACCGATCAAGATTTCTCAAACTGATATTGAAGTTTCTCTTCATGAACGTCATAGTTTTGAGTGGGCCATTTGAAGAATTGAGTGTGATGTCTTCGCCTGGAGCTCTTGCGGTTGTCTTCGAGGAGTCACTGTCATGGCAATTACGAGTCTCCACTTTCAAAGGAAGACACGGTCTGTGGCTACATCTCTGCCACAGTTTGAGGATGAGTAATAAGTGGGAGCGAGCACTGTGCTTTGAGGAGCAGAGCTTTTCACTGTAGCTGCCTCAGACTTAACTCTGTATGCTGTTACTCTTTGCGTTCTATTTTGTTAGGAGTGTATAGATCCATCTACAACTATATCGCTGTTATTCCATTATCGCGAACTGGTTGCTCTTTTAAACCGAGTTGCACTTTGTCAAAGCTTTCGCAAACTCTGTGTATACTACATCTGCATTTTGTTCATTCTGTAAAAGCATCCAGGACCTTGATCATAGTGGTCCAAAAGCTGGGAGAGGCAGGACTGTTCTAAACCCATGTTGCCCTGGGTTGTGTAATTGATGGGTATCTAAGTGGGTGGCGATTTTGTATCTTAGAACCCTTTCAAAGATTTTTATGATATGGGATGTTAGTGCTATCGGTCTGACTGTCACTGCTGCTTCCTGTCTGCCACTGCTGCATCATGCTGCCACTGCTGCTTCATGTATGTCTGTCACAGCTTCATTCATGTCTGCCACTGCTGCTTCAAGTTGTCTGTCACTGTGCTTCTTCATGCTGCCACTGCTGCTTCATGTTGTCTGTCACTGCTTCTTCATGTCTGCCACTGCTGCTTCATGTTGTCTGTCACTGCTTCTTCATGTCTGCCACTGCTGCTTCATGTTGTCTGTCACTGCTTCTGTCATGTCTTCACTGCTGCTTCATGTTGTCTTTCACTGGCTCTTCAAATGTCTGTCACTGTTCTTCATGTTGTCTGTCACTGCTTCTTCATGTCTGTCACTGTTGCTTCATATTTTTTTCTGTCACTGCTTGAAGCTTCCTTCATGTCTGTCACTGCTGCTTGTCGATGTTGTCGTCACAGCTGCTTCTTCTGTCTGTCACTGTTGCGTTTCATGATGTCGTCACTGCTTCTTCAATTCTGTCACTGTTGCTTCATGTGTCCAGTCACTGCTCGTCATGTCTGTCACTTCTTTTTATTTGCTTACATGTTGTCTGCCACTGCTTATTTATTTATTTATTTAGTAATTTAAGCATACAACCAGAGGTGACACAAATCCAGTAAGGAGCAGCTGCCAAAGCCACTTATATATATAGCATTACGGCTGGCTTAAATATCTTAAGATTAACTAACAATTATGAAATCAGTGATAAAACATTAATGTTAACAGATAATCTAAAAAATACAATGAGTATACAAAGACAGGTCCTATGGTGTCATGCATTCTGTTCATTTTCAGTAGAATGGAGTATTCTGTTAAGAAGTGTATTTAAAAAAATAACAAAGTTTTTAGGTTTAACATTTGTGTGATTAAATTGTGGATACATTTAGTATATAACAATTGATATGTTCCAGTTATTCAGTATTTATTTGGTTTTGGGGAGTGGGGTCTACATGACTTTGAAAGAGGACTTGAATTTATAAACAGGTAGTGTTTCTTATATTTACGGTAATGAATTTCCAGATTTTAGGCCTTTTATGTGGCATGAGTTTTTTTGCATACGTGAGATGACACGAGAACATCAAGATGATCTGTGCTTGTGTTATGGCCATGTGTTCTTTGAGGTAGCAAGGAAATTTTGAGGTGGAGGGTTAATTAATCTAAGTTAAGTGTTCTATGTAGTAATGTGCAGTAAATAGTATGGATTTTTGTATTGTGGAGATAGTTTGAGTGGTTTGAATAGTGGTGAGTGAGTTCTGCTGTAGTGAGAATTTGTTATCATACGAACTGCAAGCCATTTGTGGGTAATTAGTGTCGGAGATGGTAATTGTTGTTACCCATGCTCAAATTCATAGGTGAGATAGGGTAAGCTAAGAGAGTATATAGGCCTAGGAGGCTTAACTGTGAACATAGTACCGATCTTCGATAGGTATGCCTACAACTTGGAAATTTTCTTAGAAATTGTGTTGTATAGTGTGGTATGAAAATTGAAGTCTATTATCGAGGTGGATGCCTAGGAATTTTTTCCCTCTGATTACTTTGTATAGGTGATCCGTTTATTGTAATGTTAAGTGTACAATCGTACACTGTTACTCAACTGAAATGAGTATGTTTTGTTCAATGTTTTAGTGTAATTTGTTAGTCTCATCCAGGCAGATATTTTCTGTAATTCGTGTACAGTATTGGCTAGCGTGACTTGGCTCGGGAGAGATACGTAGGTATATCATCTGCAAAAGAGTGTGGGTTAGAGTAATTGCGACATTGGGTAGTCATTTAGGTAAGGAGAAAGAGAAGAGGGCCAAGGACACTCCCTGTTGGGACTCCAACTGTAATTGGTTGTGCATAAGAGCTTGAGCCACATTGCCTACACATATTGGCTTCTGTTGCTGAGGAAGACTTGAGGTAGTTGAGGGAGTGTCCTCTAATACCGATATTGGTGTACAATTTTACGTGGAGCAAGTCATGTCAACTGTATCAAAACTGTACGAAAAGTCAATGAGATTCCCCAGTGAACTTCTTTTTTCTCTATGCATGTATATTGCTCTAGCCAAGTTATAATAGCATCTTAGTATTTTAATTACGCTGAATCCAAATTGGCATGGTTGAGAATGTTTTTGGAGATAGTAAGATTAATTCGTTTATGAAAGTTAATTTTTCGAAGATTTGTGAGAGAGGGTGTAAATTGATATTGGCCAATTAGTTATTCACACGGTCTCCTCCTTTATGATCGGGGTGACTCCCTTGCTATTTTGAGAACTGTAGGGAAGGTGACCTCCGAGGATTACAATGGATTTGTTAAAGATGGTTGGCAATGATTGGTGATATACTTGTGACACTTTTTTGTATTTAAAAGGGTGGTAAGGTATTTAAATCTCACTGCTTGTTATTTTTTCATGCGTTGAAAAAAGATGAACTTCGTATTGGGATTAAGTCGAGCTTGGAACAGTGCGTTTCGGTAGTTGCCAGTGAGGTAGTCATTTGGTGGTATCTGAGCTTGGATTTTATTGCAAGTTTATGACCTATAGTGGAGAAGAAATCATTGAATCTGTTTTGCTGTTTCCGTTGGAGGGATTGGGTTCATCTGATTGGCAAATTTTATTTCGCTATGTCGTGATAATATCTTTTTTGTTCCAGAATTTCTGATAGGTCCCCACCCAGCCCCACCCCACATCACACCTTACCAGGTCTTTTTAAATCACCTCGTACGTTGGATAATCTGTTTCTCATTAATGACAATTTTTTTTGCCACTTCTTATCAGGCTGTTTAGTATTGACAGTAACGTTTTTGTTTTGTTCTTGTTGAGTGACCCATGTCTGTACTGTTTTTTCATATCGGTGTTTTGTATTTTAGTGGAGTTTTGGAGAATGCTGGGTGGTTAGCCAGGGACTGTTTTCAGTCCTCTTAGAACTGTCGATCTGTTTAGTTTTATAGGGCATGTCTTGTTTATAAAGGTATTGGGTCTTTTTTTAGAAAATTATTAAGAAAATTCGTGCAATTATCTAAGATTACTACTCATATGTGGCCAGTCATTGTTGTTACTGCGGGTTTGGTGAATATTAATGGCTGCCTCATTGGTGAATCCTGAAAGTGACTTAAGTAGTCATGGGTATTTTCCAAAGATTGTTATAGGAAAGGTAATATGAAAGTAACAGATTAACCAAATTCTTACGAGTGAATATAAAAAGACTTGAAGACCTATCAGAAATTCTGGAACAAAAAATGATATCACCTCATGATTGTCTGCCACTAGCTGCTATTGCTTAACTGCCACTTTGTAGAGTGGATCGAGCTATGTCCTGTATAGTTTTTTTAGTGAGGTTGTGGATGACTCCATAGAAAATACTGAAGGCACCTACAGGTGCTACTGCAGTTCGTGCTGAAACACGGTATTCCATGAGTCTGGGGCCTGGACAGAGGTGCTTGGCCATGATTATTTTTGTTGCCTTTTCAAAAGTGACCCAGCTTTTAGATTGAGGTATCTGACATAAGTCCTTGTGAGCACATTTTTTTTTTTTAAGAATAGATCATAAATGTAGCATATAATTAACCAGGTTCCCATACATCTACAAATGTCCTGAGTATTTTTATGGTGACGGCGCTTTTCAAAGGATTTAGAATTACCCACCCCTTCTCAGATCCGACCTTATTATCTCATTGCTCAAGGGCGCTGTACTTTCCCACCGAATAAAAGTATCATAATTTTTGAACTATCGATAAAAAAAATTATCAATAAATTGTTTTGAATAAAATTGCCAAGCACAGTGCTTGAATATTCAAACTCATACTACCTAAAAGAGTAGTTAAGGTTTTCACCTGAAGTGAGATGTGAGACTACCATCAATGAACGTATTACGTAATTGTGTAACGTGAGTTATTTGAAGAGCTAGATACGAAGATTATACTAATTTTAGTTATGGTAAACTTCCGCTCCTTCACAAACTTAACACAGACCGAAGAAAAACTATTGTCGCTTCTGTACATTAGGTGAAAAAGTGTGGCTCATGATGGTGAGATTTAACTGGACACCATAACAACCCGAGCACCATAAATTGTTCGGGGCCCAAACTGTTCAACAGCCACCCGTACCCACCAGGCATAAGGGAATTACCAAAATAGGCCTCTGGCCTGCCTTCAAGAGGATTTCGACAGATACTTAAAAGTCGGGGCCGGATTCAGCGCTGGTGGTTCTACGTTTTTGCACTACATGCTGCCAGTCAATAACAGTGCAGGTGGTCAGCCCGAACCAGCCGGACCTGGTCGTTGACCAGCCATGGGGCGTTAGATTCCCCTGGAATACCCTCCATTGTAGGTGAAATATGTTGGGAGTTTTGTAGAAAGAAAGTAAGCCTGATATCAGCGAGAGAGGAGTGAGAGAGAGAGTTTTGTTTTACCAGCGGTTCTCAACTGACATGTATAAACGTCATTGTATATAATCTCAAGTTAACAAGAAGCAAACAAACAACCCACAATGTAGTTCTAGAACGCCGGAGAGGGGACTCTTGTATCCATGAGAATTGAATCTGACTTCCGGCCTTTCCTTGGATCTTAACAAGTATAGCCTCTATCTTTCCCAGACGCTGAGTATGAATAATACTGTAATACTTGAATAGTAACAATAATCGTGGTACAGGGCTCTTGATCCTGAAATTGGAGTCCCCATTTTCGCTTAGATACGTAAGCGGGATTTACCTTCCATTTGCTCTAGTGTGCTGCAAGGCCCCGTACGGTTTAGTGTGTCCCATGGAATTATAATGTGCTATCAAACCTCACATTTATCCGTGTTCAATCTTGAAAAAAACTCAAAAAATTAATAATGAGATGGTGAAAGTTTATTGTTGGGATTGAGTCAGTGATGATGACGAAACCTAACTGTGTAGCTTCATGTTGCTGTCTCAAACACACCTAACACACTAACAACACATAACATTCCTAAATAAACACACTGTAGCAGAAGACACTTTTAATTCAAGATTTCAACCCATGGTTGTGCACAACCTGTGTATCAACTACCACCCAACGCACCAACCCACCGGACACTGTTGCAGCAGCACACGCACCACCCACACTGTGTTGCAGTACCACCCACGCCCACCAACAGTGTGGCAGCACACCCGATGCCCTCCCACACTGTGTTTGCAGCACCACCCACAGTTCCACCAACACTGTGGTTGCAGGATCATCACCCACTCTTCCAACAACACTGTGTTGCAGCACCATGCACGCCCACATCACTGAGTGGTGCAGCAGCACGCCACTCCCACCATACACTGTGTGTGCAGCACCATGCAGAACCCCACCAACACTGTGTGCAGCAGCACCCCACTCCGCACTCAACACTGGTGTTGCAGCACCATGTCCACAACACCGGGGTGTGCAGCCACAACACCATGTGCAGTCAAACACCGGTTGTGCAGTCCACAACAACCCGTGTGCGAGTCACATAACACCAGGTGTGCAGTCACAACACGCAGCGTGCAGCCACAACACCAGGGTGTCAGCCACACACCAGGGTGTGCAGCCACAACACCAGGGTGTGCAGCCTACAAACACCAGGTGTGCAGCCACAACACCGTGGTGTGCTGCCTAAACCACCGGTTCTCCACAACACCTGTTGTGCAGCACAACAACTGGGTGGCAGCCACAACACCAGGGTTGTGCAGCCACAACACCAGGTGTCAGCCACTACACCGGGTGGGCGGCCACAGACACCGGGGTGCAGCCACAACACCAGGTGTGCACCACAACACCAGATGTGGCACCTCAAACACCAGGTTCATGCCACAACCCTGTGTGCAGCCACTACACCAGGGTGGGCTGCCACAATCACCGGTGTGCAGGCCACAACACCGGGGTGCGGCCACAACACCGGGTGTGCAGCCACAACACCAGGGTGTCACCACAACACCAGGTGTCGGCCACAACACCAGGTGTGCAGTCCACAACACCATGTGTGCAGCCACAACTCCGGGTATGTGGCAGCCACAGCGACCAGGGAGTGTGCAGCCACTAACACGCTAGGTGGGTCAGCCACAACATCCAGGGTGTGCAGCCACAGACACCAGGTGTATGCAGCCACAACACCAGGGTTGGCAACACAACACCGGTACAGCGCTCAACCACGCAGGGTGTGCGCCGACAACACCAGGGGGTGCTCCACAACACCGAGGTGTGGCAGCCACTACACCAGGTGTGGCAGCCACAACACCGGGTGTGCATCACAACACAGGGGTGTGCATCACAACCACCGGGGTGTGCAGTCACAACACCAGGGGGGGTGTGCATCACAACACCGGGGTGCAGGTCACTACACCGAGGTGGTGCGGCCACAACACCAGTGTGCAGTCACATCACCCAGGGTGTCAGCACAACACCAGTGTGCGGCCACAACACCAGGTGTGCAGCCACAACACCGGTAGTGCACCACAACACCGGGGTTGCAGCACACACCAGTGTGCAGCCTCAACACCGGTGTGCAGCCACAACACCGGGTGTGCAGCCACTACACCAGGGTGCACCACAACACCAGTGTGAGCCCACAACACCGGGTTGGTCAGCCACAGCACCAGGGTTGCACCCTCAACACCAGTGTGCTGCCACTACACCGGGGTGTGCAGCCACAACACCGGGGTGTCAGCCACAACACCAGAGGCAGCCTCAACACCCAGGTGGTGCAGCCACAACACCAGGGGGGTGCAGTCACACACCAGGGTGGTGCAGTCACTACACAGGTGTTCGGCCACAACACCATGTGCACCACACAGCCGGGTTGTCAGCCACAACACCGGGTGTGCAGTCACAACACCAGGTGTGCAGTCAAAACACCATGTGTGCAGCCTCTTCAACACGCTGGTTGTGCTGTCGACAACTACCTGTTGTGGCAGCCACAACACCGGGTTGCGGCCACAACACCAGGTGTGCACCACAAAACACAAGGTGTGCCGCCACAACACGGTGGTGTGCACCCAAAACACCAGGGTGTGCATCACAACACCAGTGTAGCATGCCCACAACACCAGTGTGCAGTCACATCACCAGGGTGGTGCAGCCACAACACGGGTGTGCAGCATTGGTGGGGTGGAATATAATAATATCAGACACCAGGTGGGCAGCACAACAGCACATGTGTGCAGACTCATCACCAGGGTGCAGGCACAACACCGGGTGTGCTTCACTCACCGGATGTGGCAGTCAACAACACCGGGTTGCACCACAAACCAGGTGTGCATCACAACCACCAGGTCATCACAACACCAGTTGCAGCTCAACACCAGGTGTGCACCACAACACCAGGTGTGCGCCTCATCACCAGGTGTGCACCACAACACCAGGTGTGCAGTCACTCACACCAGGGTGTGCTGCACACACCTGGGGGGCAGCCCACAACACCAGGGGGTACTGCCACAACCCGGGTGTGCTCCACAGACACCGGGGTTGCATCCACAACACCAGGGTGTGCAGTCACAACACCAGGGTGTGCAGTCACAACACCAGGGTGTGCAGCCACAACACCAGGGTGTGCAGCCACAACACCAGGGTGTGCAGTCACAACACCAGGGTGTGCAGCCACAACACCGGGGTGTGCAGTCACAACACCAGGGTGTGCAGTCACAACACCAGGGTGTGCAGCCACAACACCAGGTGTGCAGGCTCAACCCCCAGGTGTGCAGCCACAGACACAAGGTGTTCACCACTACACCAGGTGAGCATCACACACCAGGGTGTGCAGGTCACAACACCAGTGTGCAGCCACAACACCGAGGTGCAGCCACAACACCGGGTGGTCAGCCACAACACCGGGTTGCTCCTCAACACCAGGGTGTGCAGTCAATACACGGGTGTGCAGTCACAACACCAGGTCAGGCACAACACCAGGGGGCAGTCACATCACCGGGGTGTGCAGTCCTCACCACCAGTGCATTCACAACACCGGGTGTGCAGTCACAACACCGGGTGTGCAGCCACAACACCGGGGTTGCAGTCACTACACCGGGTGTCAGTCACAACTTCCGGGTTTGCATCCACAACACCAGGGTTGCAGTCACTACACCAGGGGTGCCTCACAACCACCAGGGTGCAGTCACAACACCGGTGTGCAGTCACAACACCGGTGTGCATCACATCTCCCGGGTGTTGCACCACAACACCAGGTGTTGCATCACAACACCGGTGTGCGTCACATACCAGGGTGTGCGCCACAACACCAGGTGCACCACACACCAGGGTGCAGCTCTACAACAGGTGTGCAGCACAACACCAGGTGTGCAGCCACAACACCGGGTGTTGCGAGTCACAACACCAGGGTGTGCATCACAACACCAGGGTGTGCGCCACAAAACCAGGGGTGCAGCACAACACCAGGTGTGCCGCCACAACACCAATGTGCATCCCAGACTCCGGGTGTCTGACATCTCCGGGGGTGTGCAGTCATACATCACCAGGGGTGCAGCCTGCAACTCCTGGGTGTCAAGCCTCAAAACCAGGGTGTGCAGTCACAACACCAGGGTTTGCAAGCACAACACCAGGGTCAGTCCCTACACCAGTGTGCATCTCAACACCAGTTGGGCAGTCACAACATCCGGGGTGTGCAGTCGCAACACGGTGGTCAGCCTCATCACCAGGTGTCAGCCCAACACCTGTGGGCACCACAACACCATGTGTCAGTCCATCACCGGGTGTGCAGCACCAACACCAGTGTGCATCCCATCACCAGGGTGTGCAGTCACAACACCAGGTGTGGCTGTCTCAACACCAGGGTGTGAGTCACAACACCGGTGCTCAGGAACAACACCAGGTGTGCAGTCACATCACCATGGTGGTGCTTCACAACACCATGGTGTCAGGCACAACACCAGGGTGCATCTCAACACCGGGTTGCAGTACAACACCGGGTGTGCATCACTACACAGGTGTGCAGCCACAACACAGTTGCACCACAACACCAGGGGTGCATCACAACACCAGGTGTGCCTGTCACAACACCAGGAGGTCACCAAAACACCAGGTGAGCAGTCACAACACAGGGTGTGCACACAACACCAGAGGGTGGCATCACTAACCAGGGTGTGCAGCCACAACACCAGGGGTTGCCAGCACACACCAGGGGTGCAGCCACAACACCAGGGCAGTTCATAACACCGGTGTCATCCCAACACCAGTGTGCAGTCACATCACCAGGTTGCTGTCACATCACCAGGGAGTCAGCCACCAACACAGTGTGCAGTCTCAACACCAGGGTGTGCATCTCAACACCAGGGTGCAGCACAACACCAGGTTGCTGTCACTACAACTGTGCAGATCAGCAGACACCAGGGTGTGCAGTCACAACACCACAGCGGTGCATCACAACACCCGGTGTGCTTCACAACACCAGGAGTCATCAAAACACGGGGGGGGGTGGCTGCATCACAACACCGGGTGTGCAAGCCACACACCTGGGTGTGCATCTCAACTACCAGGGAGTGCAGTCCACAACACCGGGTGTTGCATTCACACTCCAGGTGTGCATCACAACACCAGTTGTGAGGGCAGCCACAAACACCAGGGTGTCAGGCACTACACCATGTGCATCACAACAACCGGTGTGCACCACAACACCAGTGTTGTCTTCACAACACCAGTGTGCTGCCACAACACCGGGTTGCAGTCACAACACCGGTGTGCCTCACATACACCGGTGGCACCTCTACTCCGGGGGTGCAGCCACAACACCTGGTGTGCAGCACAACACCGGTGGCAGCCTCAACACCTGGGTTGCAGCACAACACCGTGGCAGCACAAAAACGCGGTGGCCCACAACAACCAGGTTGCACCACACACCGGGATGTACAGCCACAACACCGGGTGTGCCATCACATCACGCAGGTGTGCACACAACTCCGTGGGGTGCAGTCCAACACCGGGTGTGCACCTCAACACCAGGGTTGCAGCCACAACACCGGGGTGTGCACCACGAACACGATGTGGCAGCCACAACACCAGGTGTGCGGCCACAACTACCTGGGTTGTCTCCACAACACCGGGGTGTGCAGCCAACAACTCCGGTGTGCAAGCACATACACCAGGGTGCACCACAACTACAGGGTGTGCGCCACAACACCAGGGGGTCGCCACAACACCAGGGGTGCAGCCACAACACCGGGATGTGCCAGCCACAACACCGGGGTTAGCAGGCCACTACACCAGTGTGCGCCACAACACCAGGGTTGCACACAACACCGGGTTTCAGCACAACACCTGCGGTGTGCAGCCACAACACCAGGGTGTGCAGCCCTACACCGGGGTGTGCGCATCATCACCATGGTGCAGCCACCACACCAGGTGTCACCACAACACCGGTGGGCAGCCACTATCCCAAAACCCAGGGTGTCGCCTCAACTCCAGTGTGCACCTCAACACCGGTGTGGCAGCCACAACACAGGGGTGCAGCACAAACACAGGTGTGCACCTCAACACCAGGGTGTGCAGCCACTACACCAGGTGTGCACCACAACACCAGGGTGTGCACCACTACAGCCATGGTGTGCACCACAACACCAGGGTCACCACAACACCAGGGTGGTGCGCCACAACACCAGGGTGTGCAGGCCACAACTCCAGGTGTGCGGCCACAACACCGGGGTTGGCAGCCACAATCACCAGGGTGTGCAGCCACAGACACCAGTAGGTGCAGCCCACAACACCAGGGTGTGCAGCCACAACACCGTGTGTGCAGCCCACAACACCGGGTGTGCGGCCACAACACCGAGGTTGCAGCCACAACACCGGGTGTAGCGGCCACAACACCAGGTGGAGCCACAACACCAGGTGTTGAGCCACAACACCAGAGGTAGGTGTAAGATGCAGGCCTACAACGACCTGATGAGTGTGCAGCCACAACACCGGATGTTGCAGCCACAACACCGGTGAGGCGTCTCTTGCCATAACACCGGGTGTGCGCCACATACACCAGGTGTCATCCTCAACACCGGGTGTGGCAGCCACAACACCAGGGAGTGCAGCCACAACACCAGGTGTGCAGCCACAATCACAGTGTGCACAACAACTCCAGGTGCAGCCACAACACCAGTGTGCAGCCACCCCCCCCCACAACACCAGGTGGGTCTGCCCAACACCGGGGTGGCTGCCACAACACATGGGTGTGTCACCACTACACAGGTGTGCACCACAACACCTAAGGTGTGCACCACAACACCAGGTGTGCAGCCACAACACCAAGGTGTGCAAGCCACAACACCAGGGTTGCAGCCGGGCAACACCGGGTGAGCTGCCTCAACACCGGGTGTGCAGCCACAAAACCGGGGGTGTGCAGCACAACACCAGGGTGCAGCCACAACACCGGTGTGCTGCCGACTACACCAGGGTGTGCTGCCTCAACGACCGGGGGGGTGGCACACTACACCAGGTGTGCAGCCACACCACCGGGTGTGCACCACACACCAGGGTGTGTCGCACAACACGGGGGTGCGCCACAACACCGGGTGTGGCAACCACAACACCGGGTTGCAGCCACCTACGACCGGTGTGCAGTCACAACACCAGGGGTGCATCACAACACCAGTTGCACCACAACACCAGGTGTGCGCCACAACACAAAAGGTGTGCACACTACACCTGGGGGGGCAGACCACAACACAGGGTGTGCGCCACAACACGGGGTGTGCAGCCTCAACACCGGGGTGTGCAGCCACATCACCGGGTGTGCAGCCTCCAACACCAGGTGTGCACCCTAACAACGAGTGTGCAGCCACAATCACCGGGGTGTGCAGCCACATCCATCCGGTGTGCACCACACACCAGGGTAGTGCAGCCACAACAACCGAGGGAGTGCAAGCAACAACACCGGGGTGAGCAGCCCACAACACCGAGGGTGGTGCGGCCACAAGCCGGGTGTGCAGCCACAACACCAGGGGTGCAGCCACAACACCCGGGGTGTGCAGCCACAACACTGGCAGGTGTGCAGCACATCACCAGGGTGTGCAGCCACAACACCGGCGAGGCCCGGGTGTGCCCAAACACCAGGTGTGCAGCCACAACACCAGGGTGTGCCAGCCACAACTCCGGGGGTGCAGCTGACAACAAGCGGCGGTCATCTAGGGGGTGCAGCCACAACACCAGGTGTGCAGTCACCCACAAACACCGGGTGTGCGCCACAACACCGGGGTGCGGCCACAACACCGGGGTGTGCACCACATACACCGGGTGTGCAGGCCACAACACCAGGTGTGCCAGCCACAACACCAGGGTGTCGGCCCCACAACACCAGGGTGTGCAGCCACCTCACCAGTGTGCAGCCACAACAACAGTGTCAGCCACAATCACCAGGTGTGCAGCCACAACACCAGTGTGCAGCCACAACCAAGGTGTGCAGCCACAACACCAGGTGTCAGCATCAAACACCAGGTTGCAAGCCACTACACCAGGTGTGCAGCCACAACACCAGGGTGTGCACCACAACGAGCCAGGGTGTGTCAGCCACAACACCAGGGTTTCAGCCACAACACCAGGTGTGCAGCCACAACACCAGGGTGTGCAGCCACAACACCAGGGTGTGCAGCCACAACACCAGGGTGTGCAGCCACAACACCAGGGTGTGCAGCCACAACACCAGGGTGTGCAGCCACAACACCAGGGGGTGCAGCCACAACACCAGGGGGGTCACCACAACACCAGGGTGTGCAGCCAACAACCCCGGGTGGGGCACCACAACACCGGGTTGCAGCCCACAACACCAGGTGTGCCAGCCACAACACCGTGTGCGGCCACACTCCAGGTGTGCAGCCACAACACCGGTGTGCGCACAGACCGCCAGGGTGGGCTGCCACAACACAGGGTGTGCACCACAACACCAGGGTGTTGCGGCCACATCACCCGGGGTGTGCGGCCACAACACCGGGTTGCGGCCACAACACCGGGGCCGTGCGGCCACAACTCAGGGGTGCGCCCAAAACACCGGGTGTGGCGGCCCTCAACACCGGGGTGTGCGCCACAACACCAGGGTGTGCAGCCCACAACACCAGGTGTGCGGCCACAACTCCGGGTGTGCAGCCAAAACCCCCCAACCACCAGGTGTGCAGCCACAAACACCAGGGTTGCATGCCCACAACACCGGGGTGTGCAGCCACAACACCAGGGTCAACACTACACCAGGTGTGCAGCCACAACAGCGCGGTGTGCGTCCTCAACTCCCAGTGTGTCCGCCAGCACAACCAGGGTTGCAGCATCAACACCAGGGTGGTGCATCCACAACACCCGGGGTGTGCCCACAACACGGGGGGTGCAGCCACAACACCAGGGTGTGCAGTCACAACACCAGGGTGCGCCACAAACCGGGTGTGCAGCCACAAGCCAACCAGTTGTTCAGCCACAACACCGGGTGTGCGGCCACGAACACCGAGTGTGCGGCCACAACACCTTGGGGTGCGGCCACAACACTATCCTGTGTCCGGCCACAACACCGGGTGATGCGCCCACAGACACCATGGTAGCGGCCACAACCCGTGTGCGGCCACTAACACCAGGGTGTCGGCGATAACACCGGGGTGTGCGGCCACAACACCGGGTGTGCGGCCACAACACCGGTTGCAGCCACACCACCGGGAGCACCACAACACCGGGTTGCGACCACAACACCGGGGGTGTGCAGCCACACCACCTGGGTTGTGCAGCCACAACACCAGGGTGTGCAAGCCACATACACCGGGTGGTGCAGCCACAACACCGGGGTTGCGCCTCAACACCGGGGTGTGGCCACAACAACCGGGGTGTGCACCACAACACCGGGGTGGCTGCGGCCACAGACACCAGGGTGGTCAAGCCACAACACCAGTTGCGTCCCACAACACCGGGGTGTCGGCCTCAACACCGGGGTGCAAGCCACAACCCCGGGAGTGTGCAGCCACAACACGGGGTGTGCGTCCACAACACCGGTGTGCAGCCCAACCACCAGGTGTGCGGCCACAACACCCGCGGGGTGTGGCGGGCCACAAGCACCAGGGGGCAGCCACAACACCGGTGTTGCGGCCACAACACCGGGTGTGAGCCACTACACCGGAGGGGGCGGGGGGCCCCCCACAACACCGGGTGGTGCGCCACAACACCGGGGGTGCGGCCACAACACCGGTGTGTGCGGCACCAACACCGGGTGTGCGCCAAAACACCGGCGGGCGGCCACAACACCGGGGCGGGCGCCACAACACCGGGCGGGCGCCACAACACAGGGCGGGTGCCACAAACACGCGCGGCTTAGCAACCACATCAAGGAGCGTGCGGCCACAACACAAGGGCGGTGGCCACAACACAGGGCGGGCGGCCACAACACAGAAGCGTGTCAGCCAACAACACAGGGCGGTGGCCACAACAAAGAAGCGTGCAGCCACAACACCGGGGCTGGCCACAACACAAGAGCTGCTGCCTACAACACCCAGGCGGGTGGCCACAACACAGGAGGCGGGCAGCACAACACCGGGCGACGGCTCATCACGGGGGTGGGCACCCACAACTCTGGGCAGCAGCCACAACCACAGGGTGGGCACCACAAGACAGGTGGCAGCCCACAACACTGGTGGGCTCCTCATCACGGGGCAGCAGCCACAACACAGGGGTGCAGCCACAACACTGGGGCGGCAGCCTCAACACTGGGCGGGCAGCCACAACACATGGTGCAGCCACAACACAGGGGTGGGCATCCAGCAACACAGGGGTTGGGCAGCCCGACAACACTGGGTGGGCAGCCACAACATGGTGGCAGCCACAACACAGGGTGGCACCACAACCACTGGGTGTGCAGCCACAACACTGGGGCGGGCTAGCTCACAACACTGGGCGCACCACAACACTGCGGCTCCACAACACTGGGCGGGAGCCACACCCTGGGTGGGCCAGCCACAACACGGGTGGGCAACCTCAACACTGGGCGGCAGCGCTCAACACGGGCGGGCAACCACAACGCCACTGGGCGGCAGCCACAACACTGGCGGGACCAAACACTGGCGGGCAGCCACAACACTGTGGCAGCCACAACACTGGGTGGGCACCACAACAACTGGGGCGGGCAGCCACAAGCGGGTGGGCAGCCACAACACTGGGGCAGCCACAACACTGGGGTGGGCAGCCACAACACTGGGGCGGGCAGCCACAACACTGGGGTGGGCAGCCACAACACAGGGGTGGCACCACAACACTGGGTGGGCAGCCCAACAACACTGGGGCGGGCAGCCACAACCTGGGTGGGCAGCCACCACACAAGGTTACATCCTGGCTACTTAACGTTAACAGTGATCTGGGCCACTGGTGGCTGACCCAGCCGTCTGGCGCCCCATTCGTCGTAGTCAAATATATTCTGCCCAGAGAAGTTAATTATTACACAACATCCTTTAAATGTATACACTTTACATACAACACATGTGAGAATTTAATGCACTAAGTGAAGCACTACATAATACACTAAGAACACTACATAATACACTAAGTGAAGCACTACATGTTCCGACTTTGATGTCGTAACTTAATTAAAATGTTCCTGGCTCCTAAAGGCTGCTTACACTGCTGTCTAGAGGTTATAAAATTACACTGAAAAAGGCAGCAAACCTTGGTCCAGCATGTACTCATTAAATAATAAAGCATGAGTGCAACTAATTAATATAGTATATGGAAGGACAAACAAACTCACCTATACAAAACTATATATATATTAATAATATTAATTTATATATAACTTACAACTACTCCAAAAGAACCACCACACTCCAGTTCACATTAACTAACACACTGCTACTAGTGAGTTAAACAAAATAAGTGAAGCACTACATAATACACTAAGTGAAGCACTACATAATACACTAAGTGAAGCACTACATAATACACTGAGTGAAGCACTACATAATACACTGAGTGAAGCACTACATAATACACTGAGTGAAGCACTACATAATACACTGAGTGAAGCACTACATAATACACTAAGTGAAGCACTACATAATACACTAAGTGAAGCACTACATAATACACGAAGTGAAGCACTACATAATACACTAAGTGAAGCATTACATAATACACTGAGTGAAGCATTACATAATACACTAAGTGAAGCACTACATAATACACTAAGTGAAGCATTACATAATACACTAAGTGAAGCACTACATAATACACTGAGTGAAGCATTACATAATACACTAAGTGAAGCACTACATAATACACTGAGTGAAGCACTACATAATACACTGAGTGAAGCACTACATAATACACTAAGTGAAGCACTACATAATACACTAACAACACTACATAATACACTTAGTGAAGCACTACATAATACACTGAGTGAAGCACTACATAATACACTAAGTGAAGAACTACATAATACACTGAGTGAAGCACTACATAATACACTAACAACACTACATAATACACTTAGTGAAGCACTACATAATACACTGAGTGAAGCACTACATAATACACTAACAACACTACATAATACACTTAGTGAAGCACTACATAATACACTGAGTGAAGCACTACATAATACACTAACAACACTACATAATACACTTAGTGAAGCACTACATAATACACTAAGTGAAGCACTACATAATACACTGAGTGAAGCACTACATAATACACTGAGTGAAGCATTACATAATACACTAAGTGAAGCACTACATAATACACTAAGTGAAGCACTACATAATACACTGGGTGAAGCATTACATAATACACTAAGTGAAGCACTACATAATACACTGAGTGAAGCACTACATAATACACTAACAACACTACATAATACACTGAGTGAAGCACTACATAATACACTAAGTGAAGCACTACATAATACACTGAGTGAAGCACTACAAAATACACTGAGTGAAGCACTACATAATACACTGTGTGAAGCACTACATAATACACTAAGTGAAGCACTACATAATACACTAAGTGAAGCACTACATAATACACTAAGTGAAGCACTACATAATACACTAAGTGAAACATTACATAATACACTAAGTGAAGCACTACATAATACACTAACAACACTACATAATACACTGAGTGAAGCACTACATAATACACTAAGTGAAGCACTACATAATACACTAACAACACTACATAATACACTGAGTGAAGCACTACATAATACACTGAGTGAAGCACTACATAATACACTGTGTGAAGCACTACATAATACACTAAGTGAAGCACTACATAATACACTAACAACACTACATAATACACTGAGTGAAGCACTACATAATACACTGAGTGAAGCACTACATAATACACTAACAACACTACATAATACACTTAGTGAAGCACTACATAATACACTAAGTGAAGCACTACATAATACACTGAGTGAAGCACTACATAATACATTAAGTGAAGCACTACATAATACACTGAGTGAAGCACTACATAATACACTGAGTGAAGCACTACATAATACACTAAGTGAAGCACTACATAATACACTAAGTGAAGCACTACATAATACACTGGGTGAAGCACTACATAATACACTGGGTGAAGCACTACATAATACACTAAGTGAAGCACTACATAATACACTGAGTGAAGCACTACATAATACACTGAAGCACTACATAATACACTAAGTGAAGCACTACATAATACACTAAGTGAAGCACTACATAATACACTGAGTGAAGCACTACATAATACACTAAGTGAAGCACTACATAATACACTAAGTGAAGCACTACATAATACACTAAGTGAAGCACTACATAATACACTAAGTGAAGCACTACATAACACACTGATTGAAGCACTACATAATACACTAAGTGAAGCACTACATAATACACTGAGTGAAGCACTACATAATACACTAAGTGAAGCACTACATAATACACTAACAACACTACATAATACACTGAGTGAAGCACTACATAATACACTAAGTGAAGCACTACATAATACACTAACAACACTACATAATACACTTAGTGAAGCACTACATAATACACTAACAACACTACATAATACACTTAGTGAAGCACTACATAATACAGTGAGTGAAGCACTACATAATACACTAACAACACTACATAATACACTGCGTGAAGCACTACATAATACACTAACAACACTACATAATACACTTAGTGAAGCACTACATAATACACTGAAGCACTACATAATACACTAAGTGAAGCACTACATAATACACTAAGTGAAGCACTACATAATACACTGAGTGAAGCACTACATAATACACTGAGTGAAGCACTACATACACTAAGTGAAGCACTACATAATACACTAACAACACTACATAATACACTTAGTGAAGCACTACATAATACAGTGAGTGAAGCACTACATAATACACTAAGTGAAGCACTACATAATACACTAAGTGAAGCACTACATAATACACTAACAACACTACATAATACACTAAGTGAAGCACTACATAATACACTAAGTGAAGCACTACATAATACACTAAGTGAAGCACTACATAATACACTAACAGCACTATACATTATACACTAACTGAAATAGTGCAAAATTTAGAGGAACAAGTTAATGTCCTTCAAGGTGGGCATCTTTATGCTGGCGAAGGGCTCTTGATCCAAGTAGTTGGGCTTACCCTCCCTCTCCCTTGGATCAGACCTCATGAACCTCCCATGCCAGGGCACAATATAACCCCTACGGACTTAAGCAACGGTGAAGAAGCAGATAACTAGTAGCTCCAATTCCCAGGATCAAGAACCCTTCACTAGCGTCAAGGTACCTCACCTTGGACAAATACTCGAAAATAAGGCTATGGATTTTACTCTTCCTGTAACTAAGAATAGGTAATTACTAATAGGTAATCAAATGCCTAATAAATATTAAATACGTAATGATAATGAAAATAGGCAATGGGAAATAATCTTAAATAGTTCATGACAATAAGTATCTTCAAATAGATAAGCTATAATAGGTAATAACATAACCTTAAATAGGCAAGTTATAATAGGTAATAACATAACCTTAAATAGGCAAGTTATAATAGGTAATAACATAACCTCAAATAGGTATTGACAAATAGGTAACGACAAATAAGTAATCTTAAATGTCATTTCTCAGTGACGAGTGCAGCTGTGTTAACTGATGAGGAGGAAGAGGAAGGTGGGTGGTGGTGGTGGTTGTTACTCACCTGTCTGGGAGTCATCTCTTCCTCTCGTGGTACACTCTTAATTTCTAGTCTCTCCTTCCTCTTGACAGTTTTGTGTTTCCTGCGGAACAAACACACATTAGTAACTATGCACACTTAAACATCAACAATCTTGTGTGAAACGAACAGTACTCACTCACACACCAAGTAACACACACATACACACACGTGTGTATGTGTGTGTTACATATGGTATCAAACGGTTTAGGTTGAACATGAACAGAATTACGTGGAACAGACGCATTATAACAAGTAATGCACAAACAAGAAGCAGCACTCAGACTTTATTTAAGATGTTAATGATTAGTGCTTTAATCCTGCATTAGGCTTTTGCCATACCTACTTTACAGTGTACGTTTCCTTATTGGCTTGTACCACATTCCTTTTTCTTGTACTATCTCCACATTGAAGAAATTCCTTGACTATGTGTCTATCTCTGAGTATAATGTAAGTTGTGATCATGTCACCTCCTCTCGTTCCCCGGTCTCTAGTGATGAAGATTTAACTTTCTTCTTATTCTATCAGCATTATTCTAGCAGTATTAGTTTTGGGAGCAACCTTGTAACCAGCGTCTGAACTTAGGTTTCTTGGTGTGAGGGGTAAAGTGTTCAACCTGTCGTACACCATTACTGTACAATGTTCAATTAATAATAATAATAATAATAATAATAAATGTTGAGAAAGGCTAAAACATCATCTGGCAAAGGGGATTTATTATTATTATTGTTATTATTATGTCGAGTTTCCTCCATCTGCTGCTGCAGTCTAGCCTCCTATCTCGTAGCCTCATGCTAGTCCATACTTAGTTGAACTCCTCACGTAGCATGTTGCATGGTTGCACTTCTTTCATAATGAGGAATAAGAGTCATGTGCAACACCGGTGTATCTTTACTGAAGTTATTTTAATTTGTTTTGCGTCACTACCAGCACTGATATGTGGTAATTTAACCTGGTTATTTAGATACCAGGATAGGTGCATAATCCAGAAGTGAACTTCGTAATGTTTTATTGGTAATCAAGAAATGAACTTCATGGTGTTTTATTGGTAACCTCTACACTCGATTGTAATATTTTTCTTCTCTCCATCCTGACCACTCTCACAATAAGTGGGTATTCTCTTGTCCACATTAATAACATCCAAGTCATACCAGTCTCCTGTGAGAGACAATGTCAGGGGTCTTTTGACTGGCTACAAAACACAGCTCCTCCTCCTCTTGTCTGATTTGTATCAACTTGTAATAGGATTTAATAAGGTTATAGAGGCAGAATTTACTGCTAAGTTTTTGTTATAAATAGTTGTACGGTTTGTAGGTTGCTAACAGTGCCGGTGTATACTTTAGACTGTGCTAGTATCGAAGTGGCTAGTTTTTTGTGCACCCCATATCCATCCTGTGGACGGTAGCGCAAGAGCATATGGAAACACAAAAGGCCTAGGAACTAGGCCCTGAGAGGGCTGATTTTACATATGGATTTATATCTACATTTCACTTATCTATTATAAGCAAATTTATAAAATTTGTTTAATATATCTGGTATCTTATTCTCATTAATAAGATATCGTGACATGTCACATGGGCTCTTGTTATACTGTTCTGGTATATGGGTATTGGAGAAAGTAGAGGTGTGTGTGCGAGTGTGTTTGTGCACTCACCTAGTTGTGGTTGCAGGGTTAGATTCACAGCTCCTGGCCCCGCCTCTTCGCTATGTATGTGTGTGCACACTACTCATCACACCAAAAGAAGCAAACAATACAATCCACTACCCAAATCAATGATGCATCTTGACAGTGACTTAATATTTAAGTAATTCCCAGAGTACTTAAAGTAACAGTGCTTTTCCTTAAGTAACTTCACAATTACTTAGAAAATTAAGTAGTGGCTTAAATACTGTAATGTCCTGTTATTACATAATGAATAAGTGACATTAGTGTTATTAAAGTACTCTCTTACGTACTGAAGTGATGACGTCTGATGAGTTACTTACATAACGATGAAGATGATGCCGGCCAGGAGGACCGCTCCCAGGACCCCGCCCACCACGCCCCAAAACCCCCCCCGTTTTTTATTTTTTGGGGGGTTTTTGACAGGTCACTTTTTTTATTAGAGTCATGAAGGGCAAGCCAAGTTTCCCAACCATTGGCGGGTCAGTAAAGGGTAATAAAGGCACGGGTCACAAGGACAGGGGGAGACAGGTCAGGGCTTTGGGTGCGAAATTCAAGAAAAATTTGTAGGGGTGCAAAAAGGCACAGCAAAGGGCAAGGTTTCACAGATGGGAGGGGTGGACACCCGGGGAACCCTTTCAAGGGTGACCCCAGCAACCCCTGTCAAAGGGTGACCCCCACGTCAACCAGGTCAAAGGGTGACCCCCAGGTCAACCCGGCAAGGGTGACCCCCAGGTCAACCCCCAGGTGAAGGGGGGGAACCCCCCGGGCAACCCAAAAAAGAGCATTCATGGGGTTAAGCACATTTACCAAGAGGGTCATATAAGGGTCACGAAACTAAAGGTCACTCAAAGAGGTCAACCAAGTCACCCTTTCAAGTCACACAATCTCATATTGAAAGCTTTAAACCTGTAAGGGGTTAACCATGGAAAATTTGGGAAAATTTATTTTGGGCAAAAGGAAAAACAGCTCCAATTCCTTTTGGGTTTAAGAACTTTCCCAAAAGGGTCAAAGGCACTATCCCCCAAGGGGTTTTGCACATACCCCTAAGGGAAAAAATAAAAATTATTCACTGGGCCAGGGGCCCGTGGCAATGTTAAAAATACAAACCCGTGGCAGGGTACTAGCACCAGTGGGAGGGTTCAAAGCACCTTTGGCAGGGGGACAAACACCCCGTGGCAAAGGGTTTCTAGCAATGTGGCAGGGGAATAGCACCTTTCCCCCAGGGGGACTAGCACCTGCGGCGGGTACTACAACCCCGCGGCAGGGTACTAGCACCAGTTGCAGGGTCTGGCCCCCAGGGGGCAGGCTACTACCCCCAGTGGCCCGGCTACTAGCCCCCCAGTGGCAGGCCTTACTAGCCCCCCCCCCCTTTTTAAAAAAAAAAAAAGGCAAAGGGTACAGCACTAGTGGGAGGTACTAGCACTTTGTGGCAGGGTACTAGCACTAGTGGGAGGCCCACTAGCACCAAAGACAAAAAGCCCCCAGTGGTAGGGTACTAGCCCCCAGTGGCAAAAGGGACTAGCCCCCAACCTTGGAAAGGGTTTTTAGCACCAGCGGGAAAGGGACTACCCAGTAGCAGGGGGGACTAAACACCCCCGTTTGGCAGGGACTAAGCACCAGTGGGAGGGGGTACTAGCACCAGTTTGGGAAAGGGAATCTGGCCCCCGTGGCAGGGATACTACACCAATTTATACCCGTGTGGGGTTTACGGAGGTTTTGAGCCTGCACTAACCGCAGCGGGTATTATCAAAAGTTACAGATTTATTACATTTCAACCAAGGCAGTGTGGGTCCCCCACTTTCCTCCCCCCGTTTCATGCAATGGGGTTTTGGTAAAAGTCACCCCCAGGAAGGGGTTTAACCACACGGCTTGTTTATTTATATATTTCCCCATCTAGTTTTTTCCCTGTAAACCCTCACTTGAGGAGAATTTATCTCTTAGACCAAAAAGTTTTTTTCTTTATGTACCACTTGTAGGGGGGTGTACCCCTTGTTGTACCCTACCTACCCCACCACTTTTAGGGGTGTACCACTTGTTTAACCCCACTCTACCTACCACTTGTTGTGTGTACCCTTTTTGTACCTGCCTTTCCCACCACTTTTAAGTGTGTACTAAATTTTTGTGTCCTGCTTACCCACCATTGTAGTTTTGACTACTTGTTGTATTTTGCTCCCACCTACCACTTGTTGTTTAAGAAATACTTGTTGTAACCGCTTACCTACCCTGTATTTTGAAATACTTGTTGTACCCACTCTACCTACCACTTTTTAGTGTGTACTTTCTTTGTTTTTTTTCTGCCCCTACCTACCACTTGTAGTGTGTACTCTTTTGTACTGCTCTACCCACAACTTGTTTTTTTTGGGAAAAACTTTTTTTGAAACTGCTCTACCCCACTTGTAGTGTGTACTTTAAAAAAATTATTGGGCTGCCCCTACCTACCCCCTTTTAAATGGAAATACTTTTTGTATCTGCCAAACCCACCACTTGTAAATTGGGGTTTCTACTTGTTTTTACTGCTCTACCTACCACTTGTAGTTTTTGTACTACTTATTGCGTCTTTCTCTACCTACCCCTTTTTAGTTTTGTTTCTACCCTTTTTTTGTATCTGCCTAAAACAACTTTTTAGTGTGTACTAATTGTTGTATTGCTCTACCTACCACTTTTAGTGTGTACTAATTTTTTGTACTACTCTACCTACCACTTTAAGGTGTAACTTAAATTTTTTGTATCTGCTCTACCCCACCACTTGTATGTGTACCCAATTGGGTTTTATCTGCTTACCTACCACTTGTAGTGTGTACTAAAATTGTTTGTCTTTCCTTTTACCTAAAAACTTTTTGTGTTACTACTTTTGCTTTGCTCTACCAACCCCTTGTAGTGGGGTACTACTTGTTTTACCTACTCCCACCCACCCACTTTTAGTGTGTAATACTTGTTGTACCTGCCCACCCCCCCCCTTGTAGGGTGTACTACTTGTTTATCTGCTCTACCTACCCCTTTTAGTGTGTACTACTTGGTTTTACCTGCTCTCCTACCCCTTGTGTTTTTACTATTTTTGTATTGCTCAACCCACCACTTGTTGTGTGTACTTCTGGGTTTTTCCACTCTACCTACCCCTTGTGTGTGTACTACTTTTTGTGTCTTTCTCAAACCCACCAAATTGTAGTTGTATACTTGTTGTATTTTAGCAAACCCACCAAATTTGGGGGTGTGTACTAAAATTTTTTAACCTTTCTCTACCCACCACTTTGTGGGTTTTACTACTTGTTGTATCTGCTCTACCTACAATTTAGTGTGTACTACTTGTTGTATCTGCCCCTACCTACCACTTTTGGTTTGTACTTCTTTTGTTCTCTCTAACCCCCACTTGTAGTGTGTACCCACTTTTTTGTATCTTTCTCTACCTACCACTTTTGGGTGTACTAACTTTTTTGTAAACTCTCTAAACCCACCACTTGTAGTGTTTACTACTTGTTTTGTCTGCTCTACCTTTCCACTTTTTAGTGTGTACTACTTGTTGTAAACTTTCTTACCCACCACCCTTTTAGTGTGTACTACCCTTTTTGTATCTGCTCTACCTTTAAACCCCTTGTTAGTGTAAATAAATTGGGTTTTAAACTTCTCTACCCCACCAAATTTAGTGTGGGACCCTTGTTGTACCCGTCTACCTTTCAACTTTGGGAGTGTGCACCACTTGTTTTCACCTGGGTCCCACCCACCACTTGTAGTGAGGACCACTTGTTGACCTGCTCTAAACCCACCACTTTTGTGTGCATCCCCTTGTTGTACCTGCTCTACCTACCCCCTTGGTTTGTGTTCAACCCCTTGTTGTTTCCTGCTCTACCTACCACTTTAAATGTGCACCACTTGTTGTCCTGCTCTACCCCCCTTTGGAGGGGGCCCCCCACTTTTTTGCCCTGCTCTACCTACCCAAATTGTAGTGTGCACCACTTGTTGTACCTGCCCCCTACCCACAACTTGTAAATGTGCCCCCCACCTTTTATGAGGCATCACTTTTTGTACCTGCTCTACTTTAAAAATTGTAGTGGCACCACTTTTAGTGAGCCCCCACTTTTTTGCACCTGCTTACCCACCACTTGTGTGCCCACCCCTTGTAGAGGGAAACAGTACAACCACTTGTTTTGCACCCCTTGTTTTTTTAACCCGCTCTACCTAACAATTTTGCCACCATTTTTTGTACCTGCTCTACCTTCCACTTGTAGTGCGCACCACTTGTTGTATTGCTCCACCTACTCTACCCACCCCCTATAATTTTAAAGTTTGGGGAAAAAGTGCCAAATCTCAAACCCCGAGAGGGAAGCTTTTTGCTTCCTCCACCTCATATTTGAGAGGGAGCCCTCTTTTGGGAAGCGACTTATTAGTTACTTTGGGATTTTGACCTTCTGCCACCCACCCCTACCTCCCTTTTCCCCACCTCACACCCCCAGCTTCCGGGTTCACTTCTGCAAAAGGTAAGCACCCCCCGTTACTACCACCCTGAGGTTTAAAATATACACCTGGGGTTTCAAACCCCATGAGGTAAAATAAAAACACCCCGGGGTTTCAAACCACCTGAGGTAAACTTTGACAACCCGGGGTTTTTTTACCCCCATGAGGGGAAACTTTGACACCTGGGTTTCCCACCACACGGAGGTTTAAAAAAGACACTGGGTTTTGTTTGTTACTACCACCAAAGGGGGGTTAAAAGACACCCGGGTTTGTTGTTATAACCCCAAGGGAGGTTAACAAGACACCCGGGTTGGTTTGGGTTTCAAACCCCAAGGGGGGTTAACAAGACACCTGGGTTTTGTGTTGTTACAACCCCAAGGGAGGTTAAAAAAAGACAATGGGTTGTGTTTTACTACCACAAGGGAGGTTTTTACCCAAAACACCTGGGTTTTTGGGTTTTTAATTCCACAAGGGGAGGGTTTAAAAAGACACCGGGGTTTTGGTGTTACTACCACAAGGGAGGGTTAAAAAAGACACCCGGGGTTTTGTTTTTTACTACCCCAAAGGGGGGTTAACAAGACAAAACCCGGGGTTTTGGTTTTTACTACCACCAAAAAGGGGGTTAAAAAAGACACCCGGGTTGTGTTGTTACTACCACAAGGGGGGGTTAACAAGACACCGGGTTTGTGTTACTACCACAAGGAGGGTTTAAAAAGGACACCTGGGTTTGTTTTCCAAACCCCAAAAGGGGGGGGTTTAAAAAGACACCTGGGGTTTGGTGTTTTTTACCACAAAGGGGAGGTTTTAAAAAAACACCTTTGGGGGGTGTTGTTACACCACAAGGGGGGTTTTCAAGACACCCTGGGTTGTTGTTCCCACCCACAAGGGGGGGTTTAAAAAGACATTCCCCCCCCGGGTTTTTGTTGTTACTAAACCCCCCCGGGGGGTTAACAAGAAACCTGGGTTTGTGGTTTTTTACTACCCCCAAGGTGGGTTTAAAAAGAACCCGGGTTGGTTTTTTTAAAAAACCCCAAGGAGGTTAAAAAAAGACACCTGGGTTGTGGGTTTTCTAACCCCAAGGGAGGTTTTAACAAGACAACCCGGGGTTGGGGTGTTACAAACCCCAAAGGGAGGTTTAAAAAGACCCTGGGTTTTTGGGGTTTCTACCACATTGGGGAAATTAAAAAAAATACCTGGGTTTTTAGTTTCACCCCCAAAATTTTGGGAAGTTTTAAAAAAATACCCCGGGTTATTTTCCCATTTTGGGAATTTAAAAAAAGAAACCTGGGTTTGTTACTTAAAAACATGGGTGGTTTTAAAACAACTTTGGGGCATTTAAAATTTTTTGCGACATCCCAAAAAACCTCTTTTTTTTTTTTAACTGAAAAAACCATTCGTTCCCCAGGCCTCTCAACTTATTAATCTCACTCCAAAACTTTTTCTTATTATCAGCAAAATTTGACAAAACCTTCCCCACTCTCTCATTTGCTCTCCTTTTACACTCCCTCACCACTCTTACTAACATCTTTACTCTCCGTATACTCCTTCCTACTTATATCACTTTTGCTTTGTTAAAACTTCTCGTACGTTGACTTGTTCTCTTTTACCTCTCTCTGTACCTCAAAATTTCACCTATGGCTCCTCTTCCCGCACCCACCATCCTATATCAACAAACTTGTCCTGAACACCAACACTGCAGTCATAAATCTACCCTATACTTCTTCAACCTCACCACCGATACTCTCACTTGCCCATGTTTATCCTGACACTTGCTTATATTTTATCCTAACTTCTGTCTCTTTAATTTACAAACTTTTACTTCTCTCTTACTGATGACATTCTTCTTGTACCCCATCTACCTAAATAAATAACAAAAAGGCACAATACCGTGACTGGAACGATACACAAATAACCCGCACATAAAAGAGAGAAGCTTACGACGACGTTTCGGTCCGACTTGGACCATTGACAAAGTCACACTGTGTGACTTTGTCAATGGTCCAAGTCGGACCGAAACGTCGTCGTAAGCTTCTCTCTTTTATGTGCGGGTTATTTGTGTACCCCACCTACCTCTTACTGATGACATTCTTCTTGTACCCCACCTACCTCTTACTTTCACTGTAACTACAACTAAATAATCTGATGGACGGTGCACAGAACCGTAATGTTATCACTCGTCACATGAATCACAGTAGATTGCACTAGTAGTGTCATGAGTCACTGCATATGCTCCACAGTATAGTTAATCCGTGAACTACACTTCACTACTGTGAACGTCGCGCAGCGTCTACTGTACCAGGCAATGGTTACATTAGATTTACCACTGTGTACTACAGTTTAGATTTTGATTGAACACGGGAGCTTAGTGAGTGTGTGGAATGAAGATGATCGTGTACCACCTGAGAACTGCTGTGACACCACCATGGTGACACCAGAGCTTCTACCTGCACCACTCTAGACTTCCAGTTTTTAAGACATCCGGTGAAGGTTCACTAACGAGTCACACCCAAGTGTCTCACACACAGCTTATGACGTGGAGCCAAGGGGGGCGGGTTGTGTATTACGGTCGTTACGCAATGTTTTACAGGATGCAGGAGTGAGGGACGTGGAGGGGAGTGGGGCTTGGAGAGTGGATTACACTTTTGTTAGGAGAAATTATTCAGCGAGGTTAGATAGGATTTATATAACGGAGGCAGTTAGGGTAGGAGGAGTAAAAACAGTGGACGTAGGGTTTTCGGATCATAGGGCAGTTTTGGTAGAACTGGATTGGGAGGGAGTGGTAAAGGTATATTCAAGTTTCTGGAAGTTAAATGCGAGGTTGGTGAGGAGTGAGGTGGTGAACGCAGAGTTTAGAGACTGGTGGGGACAATTGTGGAGGGCAAGGGATGGGGTAGGGAGTATTTTGGATTGGTGGGAAAATAGGGCTAAACCTGGTATAGCGGGGTTTTATAAATATAAACGAAGGGAGGAGGCGAGGTGGAGGTACGGTTTACAGAATTATTTGGAACAGCAGTCAATGAGTGTTACGCAAGAGATGAGGAGAAGTCTTTTGAAGAAATATCAGGGCTAAGAGGGAGACTAAGGGACATACATAATGAAAGATTTGATGAATTAAGGGTAAGGGCAGGTATGGATGCCGTGCTATGGGGAGATAAACCGTCGGGTAGTGTGTTAAGAAGTTTCCTTAGACAAAAGGAGTCCACTATAAAATTTTGAGGTTGTGACGATTTTGGGGGTTATACTAAGGGGCAAAAG